>CATOUR010000158.1:8065000-8432157 GCA_951848785.1 Callosobruchus maculatus | reverse complement strand
CTAACCTAACCTAACTAACCTAACCTACCTACCTAACCTAACCTAACCTAACCAACCTAACCTAACCTAACCTAACCTAACCTAACCTAACCTAACCTAACCTAACCTAACCTACACCTAACCTAACCTAACCTAACCTAACCTAACCTAACCTAACCTAACCTAACCTAACCTAACCTAACCTAACCTAACCTAACCTAACCTAACCTAACCTAACCTAACCTAACCTAACCTAACCTAACCTAACCTAACCTAACCTAACCTAACCTAACCTAACCTAACCTAACCTAACCTAACCTAACCTAACCTAACCTAACCTAACCTAACCTAACCTAACCTAACCTAACCTAACCTAACCTAACCTAACCTAACCTAACCTAACCTAACCTAACCTAACCTAACCTAACCTAACCTAACCTAACCTAACCTAACCTAACCTAACCTAACCTAACCTAACCTAACCTAACCTAACCTAACCTAACCTAACCTAACCTAACCTAACCTAACCTAACCTAACCTAACCTAACCTAACCTAACCTAACCTAACCTAACCTAACCTAACCTAACCTAACCTAACCTAACCTAACCTAACCTAACCTAACCTAACCTAACCTAACCTAACCTAACCTAACCTAACCTAACCTAACCTAACCTAACCTAACCTAACCTAACCTAACCTAACCTAACCTAACCTAACCTAACCTAACCTAACCTAACCTAACCTAACCTAACCTAACCTAACCTAACCTAACCTAACCTAACCTAACCTAACCTAACCTAACCTAACCTAACCTAACCTAACCTAACCTAACCTAACCTAACCTAACCTAACCTAACCTAACCTAACCTAACCTAACCTAACCTAACCTAACCTAACCTAACCTAACCTAACCTAACCTAACCTAACCTAACCTAACCTAACCTAACCTAACCTAACCTAACCTAACCTAACCTAACCTAACCTAACCTAACCTAACCTAACCTAACCTAACCTAACCTAACCTAACCTAACCTAACCTAACCTAACCTAACCTAACCTAACCTAACCTAACCTAACCTAACCTAACCTAACCTAACCTAACCTAACCTAACCTAACCTAACCTAACCTAACCTAACCTAACCTAACCTAACCTAACCTAACCTAACCTAACCTAACCTAACCTAACCTAACCTAACCTAACCTAACCTAACCTAACCTAACCTAACCTAACCTAACCTAACCTAACCTAACCTAACCTAACCTAACCTAACCTAACCTAACCTAACCTAACCTAACCTAACCTAACCTAACCTAACCTAACCTAACCTAACCTAACCTAACCTAACCTAACCTAACCTAACCTAACCTAACCTAACCTAACCTAACCTAACCTAACCTAACCTAACCTAACCTAACCTAACCTAACCTAACCTAACCTAACCTAACCTAACCTAACCTAACCTAACCTAACCTAACCTAACCTAACCTAACCTAACCTAACCTAACCTAACCTAACCTAACCTAACCTAACCTAACCTAACCTAACCTAACCTAACCTAACCTAACCTAACCTAACCTAACCTAACCTAACCTAACCTAACCTAACCTAACCTAACCTAACCTAACCTAACCTGCTGCTCTGACTGGTGCCCTGACTCGTGCCCTGACTGTTGTCCTGACTGTTGTCCTGACTGGTGCCCTGACTCGTTGTTGGACTGGTGCCCTGACTGTTGCCCTGACTGGTGCCCTGGCTGGTGCCCTGACTCGTGCCCTGACTCGTGCCCTGACTCGTGCCCTGACCGGTGCCCTGACTCGTGTCCCGACTTGTGCCCCGACTTGACCTGCCCTGACTTGCCATGATTTGACCTGCCCTGACTTGCGATGACCAGCCCTGCCGTGACTTGCCCTGACATGGTCTGCCCTGACTTGCGATGACCTGCCCTGCCGTGACTTGCCCTGACATGGTCTGCCCTGACTTGTCTTGCACTGACTTACCTGACTTGACTTCCCCTCACTTGACCTGCCCTAACTTGCCTTGACATTTTGGCATTTAGGCATTTGACATAACCTAACGTTTTGACATTGACTTAACGTAACGTTGTGTGATTTGACGTTTTGAAATTTTGACAATTTGCAATTTAACCTAACCTCACTTAACTTTTTGACATTTGACATCTGGATTTTCATTTTGACATTTTGACGTTTTGACCTAACCTAATGTTAACATTTGAAATTTAACCTAACCTAACGTTTTGACATTTGATATCTGGATTTGACATTTGTGCATTTTTCTTATCAACAATTAGTGCAACCTTACAACGCCTTATAACAGCGTAAAAATGAGATGTATATAAATTTGATATGTACTCGTTTTAAATACAAAACGAAACGAATACTGCCATTTTGTTTGAGTCTCTAATTGATTACAGAAATGGGTTTAACATTTAAGTTGTTTCTAACTCATATTTACTAAACCTACTTAAATAAAAAAATTGTATCTACATATGTATCTGGATAATTGTCACTACAAATTCTAGCTAAGTACCTTTCTCCTTTTTTCATTTGGTTTAGTGGTTCTGAAAAGAACCATTTTTATTTTGTCCGTAGTCCTGGTGTTCTGCTAGCTTTTCCATTACTTTGAACATGGAGATGATTGACCTAACCTAACCTAACCAACCTAACCTAACCTACCCTAACCTAACCTAACCTAACCTAACCTAACCTAACCTAACCTAACCTAACCTAACCTAACCTAAACCTAACCTAAACCTAACCTAACCTAACCTAACCTAACCTAACCTAACCTAACCTAACCTAACCTAACCTAACCTAACCTAACCTAACCTAACCTAACCTAACCTAACCTAACCTAACCTAACCTAACCTAACCTGCTGCTCTGACTGGTGCCCTGACTCGTGCCCTGACTGTTGTCCTGACTGTTGTCCTGACTGGTGCCCTGACTCGTTGTTGGACTGGTGCCCTGACTGTTGCCCTGACTGGTGCCCTGGCTGGTGCCCTGACTCGTGCCCTGACTCGTGCCCTGACTCGTGCCCTGACCGGTGCCCTGACTCGTGTCCCGACTTGTGCCCCGACTTGACCTGCCCTGACTTGCCATGATTTGACCTGCCCTGACTTGCGATGACCAGCCCTGCCGTGACTTGCCCTGACATGGTCTGCCCTGACTTGCGATGACCTGCCCTGCCGTGACTTGCCCTGACATGGTCTGCCCTGACTTGTCTTGCACTGACTTACCTGACTTGACTTCCCCTCACTTGACCTGCCCTAACTTGCCTTGACATTTTGGCATTTAGGCATTTGACATAACCTAACGTTTTGACATTGACTTAACGTAACGTTGTGTGATTTGACGTTTTGAAATTTTGACAATTTGCAATTTAACCTAACCTCACTTAACTTTTTGACATTTGACATCTGGATTTTCATTTTGACATTTTGACGTTTTGACCTAACCTAATGTTAACATTTGAAATTTAACCTAACCTAACGTTTTGACATTTGATATCTGGATTTGACATTTGTGCATTTTTCTTATCAACAATTAGTGCAACCTTACAACGCCTTATAACAGCGTAAAAATGAGATGTATATAAATTTGATATGTACTCGTTTTAAATACAAAACGAAACGAATACTGCCATTTTGTTTGAGTCTCTAATTGATTACAGAAATGGGTTTAACATTTAAGTTGTTTCTAACTCATATTTACTAAACCTACTTAAATAAAAAAATTGTATCTACATATGTATCTGGATAATTGTCACTACAAATTCTAGCTAAGTACCTTTCTCCTTTTTTCATTTGGTTTAGTGGTTCTGAAAAGAACCATTTTTATTTTGTCCGTAGTCCTGGTGTTCTGCTAGCTTTTCCATTACTTTGAACATGGAGATGATTGTGGTTGTTATATGATAGGCCTCTTATAAATCCTCTCCAGGATCCCTCACAACTGTGTGCTCAGCCATCATCACCTACTGTGGAAAGCAGCGAGCTCAGCATTCCTCCAGAATAGATTCTTGCATTGATAAAACAGCTGGACGATCCCAAAGCGATCATGTAGAAAAGCTTGTTCTAAAATTATAAAGTACACTATAAATATTCCTTGTAAGCTTTCAGGTAACTTCAATGTGGTACCGGCCTAAGATTTCAAATCAGTTTTATGGATGTAGCGGCTTTTGCATCTAACTCGAGCCACACGAACAAACTAGCTTAAAATCAGTTTGCACGCCTGGAACAAGTGGGCTGCAAAGCAAGAAACTTTCTTTTATTAGTAACCTCTAAATCCTCATAACCGGCTTCGCAGCGAACATTTGCACTGTATATTTTATATTTAAAAAGAAAATAATTTGTTAAAACAATAATGAACGAAAAATACTAGTGGTATGATTATGAATGGGTAATGAACAATGTCCGTAGTATTAGTATTCTGCTACCTTTTCCATTACTTTGAACATGGACATATAATAGGCACCTTGTACATCCTCTCAGGGAACCCTCAGAACTGTGCTCAGTGTGAGAGAGTAGAGCCTAGTGAGAAAGGCAGTGAGCTCAGCGTTCTTCTAGAATAAATTTTCGCGTTGATAAGGAAACTGGAAACACAACTTCTATTTGTTCATTTGATTTACGCGGTAAACTCTCAGTAAGGTACCTTTACATGTGCAAATGTTTCATCACATTTGATCTGAGACAAGGATGTTGGTAATAGCTTTGTGCATTTTTCTTATAAAAAAATGAATTGGACTTCACAACTTACGTAGGGTGACCATCCGTCCAGAAAAACCCGGACATGTCCGGAAAATTGGAGCTAAATTTCGTGTCCGGGCGAAATTATAAAAATCGGTAAAACGTCCGGAATTTGAGCCGCAATCGAAAATAGTTGTAAACATAAGTTTTCTGAAAAGGATTGTGATTTATAATTTAATTTGCCTTTATATGTTATACATTGGCGAGCAAAAAATTTAAGAAAAAAGTTAAATGCTTTTTTAATGGGATGATTTTATTTACGTATATTGTACAGAACAGTTCGGGAGCTGAAATAGTAGCTGCAATACGTGAGAAAACTGTGGTAAATTAGTGATGTATGGAACTAGATGTTTATGAATTGCACTGAGAATGATTAAAGTAATTTCATTTAAAAAAAAATCGTCTACACATATTATTATACCTACTACAATTATATTTTGTTGTTTCATTTTAATATGCTGCAAATATTTTCCAAATTTTTGTTTTTGCTACTTAACAATGAAACCTAAATTACATTTTGTCCAGTAGTCCAGTAGTGACAAACTAACTGCATTATGTTCACCAGTTTCTTTTCTCAAAAATGCACCGTTTTGCTATCCACACGCAACGTTTTGAAGTGCACAGACAAAACGTAGAAAACGTAGCGTCCGGACCAGTTATTAAATACATCCTCGTGTAGAAGAGGCGACGTGTTAAACGGGCGGAAAAACCACCCTAAATAGATGATAGTAAAAGGATGGCGTTCCCATGCGGCGGCGGCGCGGCGAGTGCGATGTGTTTTAATAACGCGTCCCGGGGGTGCTTTTGACACAACCCCTTATTTCATACTTCGGCCGCGGCGCGCCGGAAATAATCTTCGTTAAAGTTATATAATTTTAAGCGTCGCCAACGTCGTCATCCGTACAAGCCGCACATCCAATAATAAAAGATGAATTGAGGTCGTTACGATATCTCGCGCGCTACGACAACTAACACCACCCATAAAACCAGGGTGATGGCCTGATGGCCTTTTAATTTATATTTATTAGGAAAGCATACAAGTATACGATGATGTCCAACACATCAAACCAATTATTTATTGTTCACCCCATATTTTTAATAAGCCAGTTATAACATGCTCCTAGAACATTCTACACCCAACATGACAATGTTAAATAATAAATATTCATTATTGATAGTAATAATTACGAGTTATTGAATCTAAATACCTGTTCCTCTGACTCTGAGTAAACTAAAATAGGGTTTGAATATATCGGTTTGGTTGGAGAGTGTAGAATGATATGGAATAGTTGTTAACAAAATATCCGATTTAAAGGTGCCGAATAACGAACGAATAATTTATTGGCATATCAAAGGAAGTCCTCCGAGTGTCCACACTGCATTTCTCTGCTTTGTTGTAGGCATCTGAGGCCTAGGACATTATGGGCGTAAATCTCTGAATGTACACCAATGCGAAATAACAAGTCAGTGTTTTAATTTAAATTATCCGCAATGATATTCGGAATGCGTTCAGACCGGCGCGGCGTGGCGGCGGCGGATCACAGATCACAGACGCCGTCGCCGTCGCCGAATCAACTTTCACGACAACGCGACGGCAACGACGACGCCACAGCATACACAAGTGCCAGCACCGCAACGTCATACAATCAGATACGCAATGCTAGGTACCGATCGCATTTATACATTCCGTACATGTATACAGCACCTAGCGTAATCCCATTGGTCAGATTTGAATTTTGAACCAATGAAGCTCTGAGTGTCATTCGCGAGTAGGGAATGTAAATGAATGCTATATGCACTTACGGAATGTAGTACTTAATGCAGCTGAAAATTTCAAAGAGGAAAGCGGTTAAAGCGAAAATCATTTTTAAACTATGTATTAAACAGCAATAAACTTTATTATAAATTAAGTTATGCAAAGGTATATAATTTTTATCCTTCTTTATGAAATATTAAATCTAATAATTGCAAATATCTGGTGTATTAAGTTAACTAAGTATTAATCTTCAGTGGGCAAAGAAAACATACATTATTTACAAGATTAAAGAATATAGCGATTTTAATATTTTGGGATAGATTAGGTACGTTTTTTCTTTCGCCTTAGTCAATAGGTTTGATCTATATTTTCCAGGACTCAGTTCAAAATATTTATAATTATTAGGAGGTAATTTTGCCCCAGCATGCATGGCGATTTCAAACATACAGAGTCGGCAGCCTTTTACTCCCCATGAACGTCTACTGTGAGTAAGAGAAAGACCGTCTGAAGACCGTATACGAGACCGTGTGTAAGAGAAAGACAACAAAGTCAGCTGGTGAAAAATATAGAAAGAGTACGCGAATATCTCATCCTGCTTCTAGTCGTGGCCATCGCGGCGGCGGCGCGGCGGCAGCGGCAACGGCGGCGGCGGCGGCTGGTGGGCTTAGATACAACGTTGTCGCGCATTGAGCATTTTCTTTGAACTAGGTTTTTCCGTTTTGGATCGGTATTTTAATAAAAACAGAACGGAAGGCGTGAATGTGAACTCATCATTGTAAAAATCATTATTGTCGTATAGGAGGTGACACTGTTCGATCGATCAACTTCAAATACGCATTTTTTTATACCATACGTTTCATGCCACCATTGAATGCCACAAACTGCAATCACAAAACTTTTCAAATCTGAAAATCCAAGAAATTCCATACTGAAATTACTGAACACCTGTGTGACACAAACTAGAAATAGAGAGAGTAATGAAATTCGTTTCTGTGAAATTCACAATTGAGATTTGTGAATTTGTTGAATAAGTTTATTTTAAAATAAATTGAGGCTTGCCGCACTTGCGCATGAAAACAAAATAAATTGACATCCTATAAAATTACATGTAAATCCGGTTCTTCCCATTGTTTGCCATGTTTACACACGGTATTACCATAAAACCTTGATCGATTAATGAAACTCCGTTGGTTCAGAAAAATCAAGAATGATTTCTTGATAGGTTCGGCAACAGTGCAAACCTGTTTTGTGCGTCGCTGCGTCGTCTCGATGCAGTGTTGCCAGATTACACGATTAATCGTGTAATTACACGATTTTGGTCCCTATTACACGAATAAAGGGCAAATTCACACGATTTTTGGCGTTCGTTAAAAAAATAGCACTGTTGTCAAACCTGGTCGAGCAGAAATTTCTTGTTGACTTTTCTGGACTTGGAAGTTTAATTGATTGATCAAGGATTTATCGTAATAGGTAGGTATCTCAGGCACGTAGTCAGGGTCGGGTTATAAAATATTTTAGTGATTTATATAATTCTAAACTTACTTTTATGCTAAGTACAATTACTAGGCTGCGAGCTTAGGAGGAACCGACAATATATTTTGGAAATGGTCAATTATTGGGTAAAATATTCAAGGGGTTGAAACAAATTTAAACAAACATTTAATGATTTCTAGGTATCCACTATCTAAGTTCTAATTGTTACTCATAAAATTATTGACAAATAAACAATATTAAACATTATTTGTAATAGTACTACTAACTGTGATACATCGGGAAAAGCTAGATGTACCAATCTGCAGTTTATGCCAAATTTCCTTGTTTTGGTGTTAACGAAAATAAGAAAATTCTAACAGTTGAATTTATGTACACATTTACTAGCATTATGTTGCTTACAGTTTTTGCTCAGAGAAGAAATCACTTTTTGTTTCACCTTTACGGCTTTATACTCAAGTAGGTTATAATGAATATTTTTTTAGTTTAGTTGATAATGGATTTTGATTTTCAGATTTGAAAAGTTTTGTGATTGCAGTTTGTGGCATTCAATGGTGGCATGAAACGTATGGTATAAAAAAATGCGTATTTGAAGTTGATCGATCGAACAGTGTCACCTCCTATACGACAATAATGATTTTTACAATGACGAGTTCACATTCACGCATTCCGTTCTGTTTTTAGTTTTTTAAAATACCGATCCAAAACGGAAAATCCTAGTTCAAAGAAAATGCTCAATGCGCGACAACGTTGTATCTAAGCCCACCGGCCGCCGCCGCCGCCGTCGCCGCTGCCGCCGCGCCGCCGCCGCGATGGCCACGACTAGAAGCAGGATGAGATATTCGCGTACTCTTTCTATATTTTTCACCAGCTGACTTTGTTGTCTTTCTCTTACACACGGTCTCGAATACGGTCTTCAGACGGTCTTTCTCTTACTCACAGTAGACGTTCATGGGGAGTAAAAGGCTGCCGAATCTGTATACGAGTATAACATAGATATACAAACCACCCTCTCTCGCTGCAATCGCAAAAATTAAAACAAGAGTCCAGCCATAGCCATACGTTTGACATGCGCATAACTATATTACATTCCGTAAGTGCATATGGCACCGATTTACATTTCATACACGCGTATGGCACTGGAAGTTTAGCGCTTAATAATATTCAATTCCGTAAATGGATATGGCACTGATTTACATTTCATACACATGTACGGCACTCGAAATTTGATTGGTTTAAAATTCAAATCTGACCAATGGGATTATCCTAAGTTCTATATACATGTACGGAATGTATAAATGCGTACCGATAACCAAATACTTTTTAGGAAGCCACGCCTAAATTTAGTCCAAAAATCGTTAGAAATAAATTAAATCAGAAAATTTTTTCAAGGATAGCTCTTATTTAAATGCTCTACAAAGAAGAAAATAAAATTTTCCTTAAAAATGTCAAATATCAACTCGTAGCCTCATTATACACAATTTATATGGCCATAAAAGCTTGTTGCGCGCTTTACTTGTGTAAATGAACTAGTACCTATTAATTTGGTTAACTAACTTAATTTGCTAAGTGTAATTGTGTAAAAATTTAAGTTTCATTAAATCTCATAGGTACGTATAGGTAAACCTCGCGACAAGCTTTTATGATCACATATATTATGTATAATGAGGCTACAAGTTGATAATTAAAATTTTAAAAGAAAATTTTATTTTCTTCTTTTTAGAGCATTTAAACAAAAGTTTTTTTTGTTTTAATTTGTATTACTTTTTAGTCATTAACTTGCATTTGTATTCCCCATACTATATGAAAGCATAAAAAACTTCATAACTCGGCCATATTGGATTAAGAATGACGTCATAATATTTTTTTAAACATTCTCGGCAAGCAAGATTTGATACCCATATTATAGAAGTGCATAAAATAAACTAATTCCCTTGATCATGTTTAAGCAATAAAATTTGATCATATGTCAAAATTAAATTAAAAGTGTTTCTTCACAAAGGAATTTAAATCATGTCACAGTACATACAGGCAATATATTGTACATTTACATATTTTGATTCTTCGATATCTGAGATAAAATGGCGGAGAACGTCGCACCAGTTTTGTCGCGTCGCCGCGCCGTCGCTCTGCTGGCAGACGAATATGGCGTGTCGAGCAACACAGCACAGCGCACAGCAGGCATTGCGTAGACAGTACGAGTCGCCGACAATCATAGGCGGCCTTTGTTATTTGTGTAATGATTTTCGTTTGTCAGTAAATTGGATTATCAGTCTGTTAGAATGAGTCGATTGGCGCTGCCCCCCCCCCCCCCGTCCATCTCGCCCCGTCCCCCGGACCCCTCCGTCCCCACGTGCAACCTGCTGAATAACGCCGTGTCTTTGTGGACGGTCGGTCGGTGTGGGCCGATATTTGATTGAGGCGTTTTCATTTCGTGACCTATTTCGGGATCTCGGGCTATTGTGATATGGTTCGCGCCTGATGGGGTTATGTGACGACGACTATCTTTTTACCATTTCAAGCTGATCAGTCATAAAGAAATAACAAACATGTTACTTTTCCTAGCATCCCCTATAAGGTGGTGGAAACTATCTCCAAAAACTAATGTTATAGGCTATAGGCGCACCGAAAAAAAATTTGTTTTCGTGATTAAAATTCGCTGTAGTCATGAAGTTAGCATTTTCCATAGTCTTACAATTTTTAACGTGCTGATTTGATTGCAATTATATCTTACCAAGACTTTATCATTGTGTAAGAGGTATATTCAAAATATTTTTACTAAAACCAAAACCAAACTTTGCAGTTCTTGAGTTAGTTTAAATATCTTGTTCTGGCAATATTCAGAGCAGTCTGAAAAGCACTCCATTGCTGCTGATTTTTTGATATACCCTTGAAAATCCTATGATGATACATAATACATTTCATAAAATTGATAAAGTAGAGCCCAGAGATATACCATTTGTGTACGTTTTGCGCTATACATATAAAAACTGCATACCATCTCTTAGTACAGTTCATCATTTGGAATAGATACAGTTTTGATAATATTCAATGGTTACCATTATTTTACTTTCGTACTCGTAACCAATTCATGGAATGTGCTTTTAACCAATTTTCTAACAAAACACAACCTTTTAGAATGGTGAAAATGAAACACTAAGTTGTATTTGAACGTAAATCTGTCGGATGACGTTCACGATGTATATTTTGACCGAACTATGATAAGACCGACACATTCCAGGATTATTAGCGACTCGATCGATGAAGAGGACCGGACTTAGTCAAATTGTTTGGGCAGGTATTGCTACCGCTAGCAACGCCAATCTGCTTTTACTTTTGTGCGTCACTTTTCTGTCTGAATCGGACGTTTTCTTCTGAAGTGTGACAGCTAGAGTATGTTTCGGCCTTGGGAAGATAATGGGATTTCACAGCGATGTGAATTACCCCGCAGCAGTGAAGCTACGTCGGCGGTTTGTCATTACGGTGGTGAAAGTAGTGACTATAGTACGAACACTGGTAATGAATTTGAACAAAGGGAGGTGGAGGTAGACCAATTAAAACCTCACAAAAGGTCACATCTTAGCGCAGATGCAAAACAAATAGTACTAAATGATAATGAACTAACGAACGATCCAGAGAATGAAAATAAGGGGAGTATGATCAAAAAGACGTCACTTCTAACACACGTTCCATATCCAACAGTATGTGAAATTTTGAGAAAGGGGCCACAAAAGAGGAAGCGTAGGTTTGATGCTGCTGTTTCAAAAGAACTAGATCCCACGATCACAAAATTATTGAGGAATATTGTGTACGAAAAGTATAAAATTAATGAACTGCCCACAATCGAATCCGTTCAAAGACAATTGGCTAGAATGGGGTAACAGTATCCAAGGAGTACGTTGCAGCGATGGATTAGGAAGATTGGGTTTAGGTACAGAACAGTGAACAAACGAATGGCTATAATGGAAAGTGCAAGGATTGTGGGATGGCGGCACGATTACTTGCATAAGATAGAGCAATACCGGAACGAGGGGAGGTCAGTGTACTACCTTGACGAGACCTGGTATGATACCCATAATACCGCTAAAAAGGGATGGACCGACGGTACAAAGAAGTGTTAGCTAAAAGGCGTTCCACCAAATAAAGGATCCCGTATAGTTATCTTACACTGCGGATCATCTGACGGCTGGGTCGAAAACGCACTCAAAATTATGTGGAAAGAAAATTGAAGACTGCAATATAGACTACCACAAAAATATGGACTCGGGAATATTTGAGCAATGATTTGAGTATAGCCTTATTTCCAATTTAAAGCTATTTAGCGTCATCGTAATGGACAACGCAAGCTATCACTCCAGACAAAGGTACAAAATTCCGAATTCAACGTTATCGAAGGCGGAAATACAAGATTTTCTCATAAAACAGGATTTGTACTTTGAAGAAACTTACAAAAAAAAAGTGAATGATTGATCCTCCACACTGAACAGTTTGAGAAACAATATGTCATAGAAAGCATAGCTAAAAAGTATGGTCATGATGTCTTCAGGTTGCCTCCCTATTTTTGCATTTTCAGTCCTATAGAATTAATTTGGGGACAACTAAAACAACGAATCGAACGTAAAAATTGAGTGTAGAAAGGAATAATTTACCATATGGTTTATACGGTTATATTGAAATGTCTCTACCATATATTTATCAACAGATAATAAAGTTTCAAACATCTTGTTCAACCAACTGATGTATGAGCACTTTATTGGATGGAATGAACATTGTCGTTGTTGCCCACTCCAACGAATTCGAACGCCCAGTCCGACCCCGTTCCCTTTCTCTGTCGGCACTTTTTGCGGAGATCCTCACTTTGTAAACAAATGGTATATCTCTGGGCTTTACTATACCAATTCTAACTTATTAGTTCACTGTTAAATTGGAATGACTGCAATAAATTGTTCTAAATGATTTTTTCAATTATAACTGTTTATGAGTGATATATTTTTACATTTTAAAACTGTATATGAATTCATTTTCACAATCAGGTAAATGTTGCATAATAAAAATTATAGCATCATATTTAAATATCTGTACCAAGAGCTCTGTGTTTTGCTAGAATGAATAAACTTTTATATACAGGGTGTCCCAGAAGTCAACGTCAAGCCGCTACGGGGTGACAGGATTGGTTGTAACTATCATGAGAAAAATCAGAAAAAAAATCTATCCCATGTAGTTTGAAAATTATGGGCATTTAAAAAAAACTTAGAAATTGTCTCAAATTATAACAATTTTTCGGTTATTGTGGTTAACTTTTACTATTTTTTTTCATTTAAGCTTTGGAACCGTAACCCTAAACAACATTTCTAGAAGCACAGCAAAAAATAATGGCACAATTGCCCCAAGTTTTCTAGAATGAAGACTATTTATTAAACTATGAATTTAAGATTTTCAAAGTTTGCCAACTTTGAAAGACCCTCCTTTAAAAAAAATGTACTAAAGTACCTTGGCAAGTACCATTAAAAGTTGGCGCATTTAACCAGGATTGTAAAATGGTACAATACTTGTTAGTTTCATACTAAAAAAATCGAGTAAAAAAATAAAAACCTCAAGTGACCCACTTTTTGCTAACCCATTTCACTCTGATCAGATGTCCTTTATTCGCATAAGCTTTTGGTAGATTCTTAATTTTATGGCAAAATGATGAGAGATATGGATAATGAACATATTTGCTATGAGTGAGCGAGACAGATAGTGACGCTTCTTTTAGCAAAGTCAACAAAAATAAGTAAAATTAATAAAATAATGAAAAATTTTAACCTAGTTTAGTTTAGGTTTATTGGAATAAAAGTTAGGCAATAAAATAATGTTAAAATTGTTTACCATCAGCCTCAATGCGCGCCCTACATCTTCTTATTTTACTACTACTATTTTACTATCTAATTTTACTTATTAGCCAGGCATACCCTCGAGAGTTGATATCCTCAGCAGCTTGAGAAATTCGTTTACGCAGCTCGGCTACGCTCTCAATGAGCTTTGAATAAACTTTTTCTTTGAGAACACCCCGATAACAAAATGCCAGGGGATTTAAATCTGGGCAACGGGCTGGGCACTAGATAGTGCCTGAACGTCCACATCCACCTCCCAGATATTTTGTCAAGGAAACCTCTTACTTGCACTGCGTAATGCGCTGGGCAGCCATCTGGTTGATATCTCATGTGGCGACGATCTGTTAAGCGGTCCACAGACGTTGATGCATGCTGCGATTCAGGTATCGACTTTTACGTTTCACAACGCAAGTAGCAGCGTGTGTGGTACTGAATCACGAATTTGGTATCAGTTGCGGCTTGCAGCGATGCAGATTCTGGAATCCTATTATGGACGGTGAGCCATGTCGTCGAGTCGGTGACGCTGATGCAGTGATGCAGGTTTCAACGTGTATAGTATTGTGTCGATGCAAATAAATAAGCCCACCCTACTATTCTTGTGTTGCATAAAACGTGCATGAAATATCAAGTCGAGTAGGAACTTATGCAACTGATGCAAGTATCATGAAACCTTGAGTCGATTGAGGAATCGCAGCTTACATCAACGTCTGTAGGCCGCTTTAGTGGTACGTCCTCTAGCAAAGTTGGTAAATTTTATCGTAAAAAATGTATGTACTTCGTGCCATTCAAATTCTCAGGCAGCTCAAAAGGCCCAACAATTTTGCCGTTTAAAATTCCGGTCCACAGGCTTACTTTAAAGCGATACTGGGATCCGTCTTCTCGCATTAAATGTGCCTGGCTAATAAGTAGATCTTTTTTAAGAAAATGTAGGACGTGTATTGAGGCTGATGGTACACAATTTGAACTTTCATTGTAATAAATACCTAAACTAAGCTAGGTCAAGATTTTTCATTATTTTATTAATTTTATTTATTTTTGTTGACTTTGCTGAAAGTGACGTCACTATCTGCCTTGCTCACTCATGGCAAACATGTCCAATATCCACCTCTCTCATCATTTTGCCGTAAAATTAAGAACCTACCAGAAGCTTGTGCGAATAAAGATTATCTGACCTGAGTGAAATGGGTTAGCAAAAATCGGGTTACTTGAGGTTTTCCTTTTTTTACTCGTTTTTTTTTTAGTATGAAACTAACAAGTGTTGTACCATTTTACAATCCTGGTTCAATGCGCCAACTTTTAATGGCACTTGCCAAGGTACTTTAGTACATTTTTTTTAAAGGAGGGTCTTTCAAAGTCGGCAAACTTTTTTAAATTCATAGTTTAATAAATAGTCTTCATTCTAGAAAACTTGGGGCAATTGTGCCATTATTTTTTACTGTGCTTCTAGAAATGTTATTTAGGGTTACGGTTCCAAAGTTTAAATGAACAAAAATAATAAAAGTTAACCACAATAATCGAAAAATTGTTATAATTTGAGAAAATTTCTAGGATTTTTTTAAATGCCCATAATTTTGAAATTGTATGGAATAGATTTTTTTTCTGATTTTTCTCATGATAGTTACAACCAAACCTGTCACCCCGTAGCGGCTTGACGTTGACTTCTGGGACACCCTGTATATGTTACGCTCAACACCTGAATTCGGGCAATGCCCGAAAAAAATATGCAGAACTAGTTTTGAGCAAGGAATATTTCTCAAACCCGAAATATGAATTTTATACGGCTAATAATTAGGGGAAGAGGAACTCGTCCAAACTCTTCATATACATAGAATGCAATAAAACCAGGAGAATAATGACTATAATATTATGATACTCTGTTGGTCTTCGGTTTTTTTTCGAAGGAAAATACAAATTCTTTCTAATACCAGTCTGCAATCACGTTCTAGCTATAAAACACTCTCTCTAGTTAATAAATTTCGTAATGAACTTTTTTAACTGGTGGAACTTTTTTGAATGTCTCGAGGATCACTACTGTGTCGTTACGTACGAGATTTTGTTAAAAATAAGGCGCTATAGTCTATCTCAGATTGATAAAATTCGTGGGAAAATTCAGCGTTTGAATTTGTTTCGCATAACTTTATTGTCTTGTCGAAAACCATTATTCAGGGCCATCGTCGTTAAATTTAAATTCATCGTCTTTCATACAATTTGTAAGGTGCCTGTCCTATCATTTATATTCGTTTCTTTTCTGTGATTCAGGTAAACCTTCAAGATATATCGCTATCTCCGTCGTCATTTGTCCGGATTCGTCCAAATAACGAAACAACAGACGGAGTGGAATGGTCGGTGGTACGACAATAACACAATGAAATTAGTTCAGTCATACTGGAATAATCGTTCATTGAAGAAGAATAATGCTTTCATCTTAGAAAATAGCACTTCATTGCATCGATATTTTTTACTGAGTTATAAAGATATACTAAGTGACATAGAAAACAGAACACCTCCTGACAATAAATTTATGAGCAAGAATTTCTGGGAATATATTTATTTATGGGATCAAAAACGAATTGTTTTTCAACCATGTAGAGAAAGAGAAAGAGGTTTTTTCTTAGCGTTTGTTTTCACTAAAAAGTCGGGTCCCCCCGATCTTCTTGGATCTCCTTAGTAGTAGCAGTTGAAGGGTGACCGCGTCTGGCAAGTATGCCCCAGTAGGCCCTTTTTGCCAACCCTGAATATCACTCCTCAATCACCATTGCCTGCCTCCCCCTCCCTGCCAAACCTTCCCGACCTTTTGACAAGTATGTCGGCCCAACTTAGGGAGGGTGATTTATCTGGCTGGAATCTATCGGATCCAAATACTTCGTATCTCAGCTCACTTAGCAACTCACCATTCCGCAAGGAAGTGGTAGGCCGTTTCATCCACACCCCATACATTTGGAGTCGTCTTCAGTGATAGATGCCGCCTGAGCCTGCAGTACCTCATCAGAACACCGAAGGGGTTTCTGATTGCGCGTCGGACTTGGCTGCGTAGTCATGTTGAACCAGATGTGTTCAGCCCGGTTATAAAATCCTTGGCTTGTTTGCATCCCTCACTTTGCCTCCACTGATCATTTATGGTATCGTTAATCCACTTTTTGAGGGCGGACGTTACCTGCTGCCTACTTAATACTATAACGGGCTCCGGGCCAACAAACTGTTCTCCGGTGCCGAGTGTGGCTAGCATATCGGCTTCTTCATTACTAGGAATTCCCTACGACCCGGGACCCACATCAAGGTAATTTCCTTCAGCCTCATTAGCTCTTCCAGTCTCTCCACGTACTCTTGAACCAGGATGTCCTATTTCTGGGTCTGCAGCTGGCTTTTAGTGCCGGCTGACTGTCAGAGCAGATGTAAACATTCAGCTTCGTGTCCTCATGGCATGTAGCAGAGAATATTGGGTATGCTTTTGCTTCTAAAATCGTAGTGTTCATGCCTAAAGCTCTCTCTCTTGAGACCTGTCCACTAGCTACCAATATGCATATTCCTCCCCTTCAGTTTGTTAAATATCCTTGCGGCGTGAGTGCCAATCTCGGAGCTGCCACCGATCCTAACTCAAACAAATATCGAAGAAGGTTCTTCTAATTCTCCTGAAGCACACAGAGGAGAAAGAAGAGATATTTGAGTGTGATTTGTAAGTTCCCAGTGTTCCCAGCATCCCACCACGGTGAGGTGAGCCTTTCTGTTGTATTGTTCCAGGCGCACCGCGGCAGGTGTCAAGATAAATTGTTTCAGGCGAGTCGAGGGAGGCTCCTTTCCTGGAATCGCGCTCATTTGTTCCACCTTCGTAGACAGATCGGCGCGGCCGGCGTCGCTATGCGAAACACACCACTTTCGGCCGTTTTTTCCACTCTCTTCACACACACAATGACGAGTTTGATTTATTGTGTGGCGGACGACGACGGACGATGGGTTCGTATTGTTTAAGAAAATTGCATTTTTTAGATTCATCTTCAGAGATAGCTGTACCTATGATATACAGGGTGTCTCAGAAGTCACCGTTCATCTGGAAACTGGGGATTGGCCGTGTCGCTTAATACCTATCACAAGCATTTTTTTTTTGAGTAGGCATCGAAAATCTCCGCACCCTGTGATAGTCTAATAACTGCTGCTGAGTACTTTCCACACATTACGATGATACTAGTTTATTATTTTCTCTTTGCACGAACCCCAACCCATAGTCCCCGGTCGCAAAAAAACCATCCAACACAAAAACTCTTTTATTATGCAAACTTCAGCAGAACGAAGTGAAATGATCAGGATACCACAAATAAAGTTTAAGCTGTTGTTATATTTTTATTTTTTACTATTACTGGCTGGCAGTGATATGATTTCTAAAAATGAAACTCATTTTCCATCGCCTAGCCAAGATAATAATGTGTCAAAATTTCATTAAAATCAATTCGACGTTTCATAATACAGAACAATATATGGTATATAATACTCGTATGTATACCTACATTAGAAAAGGTTGGTTTTTGTAATAAGCAAGGTAATATTCAGATAGATCTAAGAAAATATGTATTATTACGCGACTAGTTCTTTCTTTGACAGGGGACAAGGACAAGGTGAAAGCTAAAAATTAATAATTGGCTGAGTTTCAATTGACTACTGGATATTCTAATCCTGCAAGTACCTCTGAGCGTTGGAGGTAGGTAATCCAAATGGTATGCCACTCACTCAATTATCTCTTGAATTATGCAAAAGAATCAAATTTTTAGAAGGATGCCCAGTTTTGAACAATTTTTGATTTACTTATATTGATTGATTATTGTGTAATGGAACTGGAACTGTAACTTTTTAATACCAATATGATGCTTTTCAATAATTGAATGATTACCTACATAATTAATTAAAACTAATCGTTTTGGCAAATTATTAAACCATTCTAACAATTTACAATATTGACGCATTAGAATATTGAAAATTGACAATAACTGCATTTGACGTTTTGGAAAATTCATCAGACTATTTGAAAATATGATTGACGCGTTAGAAATGTCATTTGATCCTTTGGAAACTTGTGTTGGGAAATGTGTAGATGCAAGGTGCAAGGTGTTAGCCAACTGATGACGTAGGTATAACCTTCGACCCGTTCGCGTTCGACGGATTTAGAGAGTATCTTAGCGACAGACAGACAGACGTGGGTCACGTCTGGTATCTGGAGGGCTATTCTCCAATTCCCCTTTCGCGATCCACCGATGATTTATAGCAGAGCGCAGAGAAACCGCAGCGCAGCGGTATCACCCACGTGGACCCCGAAGGACCCCATAACCGCCGAAATTAAATGTAAACAGACCATCGGTCATCTTCATAAAACTATCATCGCTTTTGTTCGTTCGCTATTCGCTATTCGCTATTGCGGCACATCTGACGCCGAACGCCGAACCAAGAACGGCCCGCGTGCTGATACAATAGGTAGATATATACCATATCATCTGGTGGAGTCTATCTATGGTATACATCACATAATTATATTAAATTAAACTCATCTTTTAACCACTGTTCTTTTACCAGGCTATTATTGCACATCAGGTGATGAGTAGTGTTGTAATAATTGTGAAAATTATCTAATTTAGGATGATAAGTTTTTGAGCGGTTACCATGTCTATAAACGTCATAAAAATATGTCGTGATTCTTTTTCGTTAGGCTGCGTTCCCTCCGAGATGTGCTACAAGGAATATGTTTTGTAACGAACCGATAGTATCGCTAGAATTACCTCGTTTCATTCCGCACAGCTCTGGTGCAAACAGCTCAGCGGAGCGATGTTTCTGTACGTACAAAACAAGACATGTTATCGAGGAAGGTGCGCTACTAAAAAGTATTCCAAAAAAATGTGCACTAGAAATAAAAATGTGTTCCTAAGAATATGTGCTAGGGACATTGACTGAGACACCAACATCGAGGAGACACACCTCGCTCGCAGGCAATCCGAAAAGAGCCCGCTACACAGCCTCGCAACACCCATCTGCACACCGTTTCACGGCTCCGCTACACATCCTCGCTGCGCTCATTTTCCTAGCACATCTCTGGTGGAAACGCAGCCATAGTCTATCTTCATGGCCTACCTAACCTCTTAGCATCCTTCAATGTAAAATTTCCCCTTTGGAATTCTCTATACCACCTGAATATCGCCGTACCATGTGGACAATAATCACCAAGTAGTGCACGACTCATTTCCTCTAAGCACTTATTGTCTAACTTCTCTTATCTCATTTCGTTACCACAATGCATCGCAAGCACTTTACACTGTCTATGCACGTATAAACATGTCTCAACATGCAACAATTAGCAGCTTCCTGCGATTCATTGTTACGTAGTTTACAAATTTTTCAGGGTCCAACGAAAACTTGATGCTTCTTTTAAAACAATTGCTGTAACCATGGGACGCAGTGTGGCTGCAGTAATAGCAGCATGGCGCGCATGGATCGCAGAAAGGCGAATGCAGCGAACTAGAGGTTCTGGGGCACGTAGAAGAACTACAGACCGGCAAGATCGTCATCTACGACTACTGACCCTTCGAGTCAGAATGCGATCCACTCGAGCTGTTGCTGACGTTTGGTATACAGCATTGTAGCTATAGGGAGGCCCATTCGAATCCACACGGTGTACCACAGACTGATGGAAATGGGCTATCGTCCACATCTAGTGCTTCCAACTGTTAGATTGGTGCCAAGAACACCGACAATGGCATGCTGAGTGGCATCAGACGGCCTTCTCCGACGAGTCCAGGTTTTATCTGGGGACACATGACAGACGGCAACGCGTAAGACGACGACGGAATGAACGACAAGATCTTCAGTTTTCTCTTGTGCGCCATGTGCACCGTCCAACTGTGTTGATGGTTTGGAGTGTCATGGCATTCAACAGCAAATCACGTTTACTTGCGATTAGTGACACAATGACTGCGCAACGTGATGTGAATGAGGTGTTACAGCCAATTGCCGTTCCATATGTCCAAGGCCTCGAAGAGGATTTCTTCCAGCAAGATAATGCACGTCCTCATATTGCAAGGGTATCGATGAGGTCTTTACAGGAAGCTGAGGTCAGGGTACTCCCTGGTCTCCACGATCTTCTCCAACCTCTTTTACATAAATATCATCATATAGACCTTTCGTGAAATCGTCTACACAAATTTGCAACTGCATTTTAATGCGAACAAATAAAATTTTAATTGAAAAGTAATCTGCTTAGCATTGATACCTCTGAGCGTGGATCTAGTAAAACTAATATAAGACAAACAGACCCTGCTGGAGGCAGAAGTTTTATGTGTGCCGTTCGCCAAAATAAAAATGAAAACTGGGCCGTAAAATAAATCAAGAGTGCCGTAAAAACGTATCGGAGAGATATAGTCGTTGCCATCCCGTGCTCGTAACGAGTCACTTTCTTTTATGACATGTGTTTATGTTTAAATGGTAAATGGGGAGCTGCACTGCTAAGTGTTTGTATTTCTGTCAGCGTAGCAAAATTTTATAATTCGATAACAATATTATCCGAGGGCAAACCTAAAAACGATGATGAACCGGCCTATATAGTTTCGTTTAAAAGGCGTCTCAATAATTAGAGCCTTAACTATATTATTTTTCTAGGCGCATGTCCAAACTTGCTTCAGTTCATAATAGGTACCTATTTCACTCTGAGAGGTCCAAGTTGTATTATACACAATACAGGTGTTGTGTTGTGAATGTTCAAAAGAATAATCTGCAATAAATTGTGGTGAGTTTATCTCGCAGAGTACCCAATTCTACTGGTTTTAACGTAATTTTTCGATATATTACTTCCCATACTGGTAGGTGAGAGGAGTTTTATGGTGTCTACATAACGAAAATCCACGTCACTCATTTCTGTCGGTCTTTCTGTCTGTTTTTTGTCTACCCCCGTAATCTCAGTAACCGCTGCAGGGATTGTGATGAAATTTGGGGAGCGATCATAGTAGGAAAATCCTACTATAATTTTGGAAATCAGTTCATGGGTGGCGGAGTAATTAACAAAAAACAAAGAAATTGAAATATTCATTAAACTTCATTTTTAAACGTTTTAGGGGTTCCTGATCATTTTTTACTGTTTTTGGGTGGGGGTGAAATAGGGGTGGTTGAGGGGTAGGGGGTTGTAAAACTGAAAATTTGTTGTATTCAACAGGCTATATTCATTGACTTGAGAAAGAAAGGCTTAGCATCGTAACACACTTTTTTGCGGGCGGATGGGCGAAGATTTGATTGCAAAGGGATCTCAGATTGTAGCTTTATGCTATGGGAAAATAATAAACTGGTATCACTGCAATTTGTGAGAAGTACTGACCCAATCAACTTGACTTCATTTTTTTATTAGACTTAAAGTTATTTGAAGATTAGTTTTCTAAATAAATGCCAAACTTTCATACACGCATTTATATAATATTTTTGGCGCAGCATCTCCTTAGATGAATTCTGTATAGCATTCAGTATAGAAACATTTAATTAGAGGAACCGTGTACGCCGTTTACCTTCATCAGATAATTAATATAAAACTGTGTAATAAAGGCCAAGAAGGTTTAATAAATGAACACGGCCAAACTTAATTTTCCAGCTACATGCAATTAACAACTTATTACCTAGTCTGAGGGATTTGCGAGCTGCTATAGCAGGAAGCACAAGAGAGGGGGTAATGAGAAATTATTACAGTTCTGTATTTATTAGTCACTTTACGCGAACCGCCATGCAGCGTTCATGAAAATGAAGTTGCTCGAAATTGATAGTATATTGTTCGACGGGCGGTAATCGCGGTAATAACTCACGCAGATGAAGTTGAAATAAATCGACAAGTGAGTTATTATAATTATCGCGAGTTGAATATTATACTTTATCTACTACCGTAAAAATTAATAGTACGACTTAAATAATAATTACAAAATATCAACAACTTAGCCACACTTCTGTCACTAAAATAATTACTGTATAAACACCGTTCGAGCTAGCGTTTGACCTCTCATGGCATAGCAGTATGGCGGAGAATTATCGTGATAAACTTATTAAGATTCTAGGGCTCAACAACTCGCGACGTACTATATTATCTGTTTTAATATCGCAGGCATTCAAGAATTGAATTTTCAAATCATTAATGATATAAACACAGCATAGAAAACAACCAGCATAATATCTCTGAAGATTTCCTATATAAAAATGGTTCCCACAAAATTTGACCTTGAGAGGGTTTTTGGATGATTTTACGGCTGTGAAGTTTGGGTAGAGATGCGAAAATGAAAATATCGATACCGGTACCAACTCGATATTTTCTGGCCAAATAGGCGCGTTTGGTTCGTACAGAGCATTTTGTGCAACTGATTACACCCCTCAATAATTATATAATTATTTTCGATACCGATACAAAAGTATCGATACCAGCTTGGAATGCCCCAGAAAGTATCGATGACAAAAATACTCGATATTAGTGCAGAAGTATCGAAGTACCATTACCATCCCTCCAAAAGTGGGGATGCGCGCTTTTATTTTCCGCCATCTTGAGTTATTGTGCTGGTAGTTTTCTATGCTGTGTATGAAAGCTTGTTAATTTTCTAGTAAACAAGTCCTCAAAAAAGAAAACATTACATATGCATATCAATAAATAACTATACAATAAGTAGAATTGGGTATTCTGTAAGATAAACTCACCTAGGATATTGCCGATTGTAAAACAGCTACACGACACTTCTTTACCGTGCGTGATACAACATGTGTTAGGTGTTAGGGATCTCCACAATGATACACCGGTGATGGCAGGAACAGTTTTATTATGTCCAAACTATTACAACCTTCGTCACCGAATTAACCGAATGAATATCTCTTTGTTCTCGTATTTCTTTCTTCATGCCGATGGTTTCCCGCTAGCCGACTCAGGATCGGCTGACAAGGCAAGCGCTCAACATGTTGATGTAGCAGAATATATGATTCCTAACACTCGGCCATCCTGAATGCCGATCGTCCTCGAGCGCATCTATCCGGGATGAAGAAAACTAGTAGATGAGGCGTATTCTAATTTTGATTGAGATTTGTCAGCAAACGGACAATAGTCTAGAGACAGTAGAAAATTATTGCCAGCAGATGAGCAGTCTGTATGTAATATTGCTAGCAAATGAGCAGTCTTATCGGCATCAAGGTTGCTAGCAAATGAGCAGTCTCATAGGCATCTAGTTGCTAGCAAATGAGCAGTCTCAGAGGCGTCGAGTTGCTAGCAAATGAGCAGTCTCAGAGGCGTCGAGTTGCTAGCAAGTGAGCAGTCTCATCGGCGTCGAGTTGCTAGCAAATGAGCAGTCTCATCGGCGTCGAGTTGCTAGCAAATGAGCAGTCTCGTCGGCGTCGAGTTGCTAACAAATGAGCAGTCTCAGAGGCGTCGAGTTGCTAGCAAGTGAGCAGTCTCATCGGCGTCGAGTTGCTAGCAAATGAGCAGTCTCAGAGGCGTCGAGTTGCTAGCAAGTGAGCAGTCTCATCGGCGTCGAGTTGCTAGCAAATGAGCAGTCTCATAGGCATCTAGTTGCTAGCAAATGAGCAGTCTCAGAGGCGTCGAGTTGCTAGCAAATGAGCAGTCTCAGAGGCGTCGAGTTGCTAGCAAGTGAGCAGTCTCATCGGCGTCGAGTTGCTAGCAAATGAGCAGTCTCATAGGCATCTAGTTGCTAGCAAATGAGCAGTCTCAGAGGCGTCGAGTTGCTAGCAAATGAGCAGTCTCAGAGGCGTCGAGTTGCTAGCAAGTGAGCAGTCTCATCGGCGTCGAGTTGCTAGCAAATGAGCAGTCTCATAGGCATCTAGTTGCTAGCAAATGAGCAGTCTCAGAGGCGTCGAGTTGCTAGCAAATGAGCAGTCTCAGAGGCGTCGAGTTGCTAGCAAGTGAGCAGTCTCATCGGCGTCGAGTTGCTAGCAAATGAGCAGTCTCATAGGCATCTAGTTGCTAGCAAATGAGCAGTCTCAGAGGCGTCGAGTTGCTAGCAAGTGAGCAGTCTCATAGGCATCTAGTTGCTAGCAAATGAGCAGTCTCAGAGGCGTCGAGTTGCTAGCAAATGAGCAGTCTCAGAGGCGTCGAGTTGCTAGCAAGTGAGCAGTCTCAGAGGCGTCGAGTTGCTAGCAAGTGAGCAGTCTCATCGGCGTCGAGTTGCTAGCAAATGAGCAGTCTCATAGGCATCTAGTTGCTAGCAAATGAGCAGTCTCAGAGGCGTCGAGTTGCTAGCAAATGAGCAGTCTCAGAGGCGTCGAGTTGCTAGCAAATGAGCAGTCTCATAGGCATCTAGTTGCTAGCAAATGAGCAGTCTCAGAGGCGTCGAGTTGCTAGCAAATGAGCAGTCTCATAGGCATCTAGTTGCTAGCAAATGAGCAGTCTCAGAGGCGTCGAGTTGCTAGCAAATGAGCAGTCTCAGAGGCGTCGAGTTGCTAGCAAATGAGCAGTCTCAGAGGCGTCGAGTTGCTAGCAAATGAGCAGTCTCATAGGCATCTAGTTGCTAGCAAATGAGCAGTCTCAGAGGCGTCGAGTTGCTAGCAAATGAGCAGTCTCAGAGGCGTCGAGTTGCTAGCAAATGAGCAGTCTCAGAGGCGTCGAGTTGCTAGCAAGTGAGCAGTCTCATCGGCGTCGAGTTGCTAGCAAATGAGCAGTCTCATAGGCATCTAGTTGCTAGCAAATGAGCAGTCTCAGAGGCGTCGAGTTGCTAGCAAATGAGCAGTCTCAGAGGCGTCGAGTTGCTAGCAAGTGAGCAGTCTCATCGGCGTCGAGTTGCTAGCAAATGAGCAGTCTCATAGGCATCTAGTTGCTAGCAAATGAGCAGTCTCAGAGGCGTCGAGTTGCTAGCAAATGAGCAGTCTCAGAGGCGTCGAGTTGCTAGCAAGTGAGCAGTCTCATCGGCGTCGAGTTGCTAGCAAATGAGCAGTCTCAGAGGCGTCGAGTTGCTAGCAAATGAGCAGTCTCAGAGGCGTCGAGTTGCTAGCAAGTGAGCAGTCTCATCGGCGTCGAGTTGCTAGCAAATGAGCAGTCTCATAGGCATCTAGTTGCTAGCAAATGAGCAGTCTCAGAGGCGTCGAGTTGCTAGCAAGTGAGCAGTCTCATAGGCATCTAGTTGCTAGCAAATGAGCAGTCTCAGAGGCGTCGAGTTGCTAGCAAATGAGCAGTCTCAGAGGCGTCGAGTTGCTAGCAAATGAGCAGTCTCAGAGGCGTCGAGTTGCTAGCAAGTGAGCAGTCTCATCGGCGTCGAGTTGCTAGCAAATGAGCAGTCTCATCGGCGTCGAGTTGCTAGCAAATGAGCAGTCTCGTCGGCGTCGAGTTGCTAACAAATGAGCAGTCTCAGAGGCGTCGAGTTGCTAGCAAGTGAGCAGTCTCATCGGCGTCGAGTTGCTAGCAAATGAGCAGTCTCAGAGGCGTCGAGTTGCTAGCAAGTGAGCAGTCTCATCGGCGTCGAGTTGCTAGCAAATGAGCAGTCTCAGAGGCGTCGAGTTGCTAGCAAATGAGCAGTCTCAGAGGCGTCGAGTTGCTAGCAAGTGAGCAGTCTCATCGGCGTCGAGTTGCTAGCAAATGAGCAGTCTCAGAGGCGTCGAGTTGCTAGCAAATGAGCAGTCTCAGAGGCGTCGAGT
Organism: Callosobruchus maculatus; assembly: GCA_951848785.1. Taxonomy (NCBI): domain Eukaryota; kingdom Metazoa; phylum Arthropoda; class Insecta; order Coleoptera; family Chrysomelidae; genus Callosobruchus; species Callosobruchus maculatus. Next base: position 8,405,676 of record CATOUR010000158.1, on the reverse strand, counting down.
TGCTAGCAAATGAGCAGTCTCAGAGGCGTCGAGTTGCTAGCAAGTGAGCAGTCTCATCGGCGTCGAGTTGCTAGCAAATGAGCAGTCTCATAGGCATCTAGTTGCTAGCAAATGAGCAGTCTCAGAGGCGTCGAGTTGCTAGCAAGTGAGCAGTCTCATCGGCGTCGAGTTGCTAGCAAATGAGCAGTCTCAGAGGCGTCGAGTTGCTAGCAAGTGAGCAGTCTCATCGGCGTCGAGTTGCTAGCAAATGAGCAGTCTCATCGGCGTCGAGTTGCTAGCAAGTGAGCAGTCTCATCGGCGTCGAGTTGCTAGCAAATGAGCAGTCTCAGAGGCGTCGAGTTGCTAGCAAGTGAGCAGTCTCATCGGCGTCGAGTTGCTAGCAAATGAGCAGTCTCAGAGGCGTCGAGTTGCTAGCAAGTGAGCAGTCTCATCGGCGTCGAGTTGCTAGCAAATGAGCAGTCTCATAGGCATCTAGTTGCTAGCAAATGAGCAGTCTCAGAGGCGTCGAGTTGCTAGCAAATGAGCAGTCTCAGAGGCGTCGAGTTGCTAGCAAATGAGCAGTCTCATCGGCGTCGAGTTGCTAGCAAGTGAGCAGTCTCATCGGCGTCGAGTTGCTAGCAAATGAGCAGTCTCAGAGGCGTCGAGTTGCTAGCAAGTGAGCAGTCTCATCGGCGTCGAGTTGCTAGCAAATGAGCAGTCTCAGAGGCGTCGAGTTGCTAGCAAGTGAGCAGTCTCATCGGCGTCGAGTTGCTAGCAAATGAGCAGTCTCATAGGCATCTAGTTGCTAGCAAATGAGCAGTCTCAGAGGCGTCGAGTTGCTAGCAAATGAGCAGTCTCAGAGGCGTCGAGTTGCTAGCAAGTGAGCAGTCTCATCGGCGTCGAGTTGCTAGCAAATGAGCAGTCTCATAGGCATCTAGTTGCTAGCAAATGAGCAGTCTCAGAGGCGTCGAGTTGCTAGCAAATGAGCAGTCTCAGAGGCGTCGAGTTGCTAGCAAGTGAGCAGTCTCATCGGCGTCGAGTTGCTAGCAAATGAGCAGTCTCATAGGCATCTAGTTGCTAGCAAATGAGCAGTCTCAGAGGCGTCGAGTTGCTAGCAAATGAGCAGTCTCAGAGGCGTCGAGTTGCTAGCAAGTGAGCAGTCTCATCGGCGTCGAGTTGCTAGCAAATGAGCAGTCTCATAGGCATCTAGTTGCTAGCAAATGAGCAGTCTCAGAGGCGTCGAGTTGCTAGCAAATGAGCAGTCTCAGAGGCGTCGAGTTGCTAGCAAGTGAGCAGTCTCATCGGCGTCGAGTTGCTAGCAAATGAGCAGTCTCAGAGGCGTCGAGTTGCTAGCAAATGAGCAGTCTCAGAGGCGTCGAGTTGCTAGCAAGTGAGCAGTCTCATCGGCGTCGAGTTGCTAGCAAATGAGCAGTCTCATAGGCATCTAGTTGCTAGCAAATGAGCAGTCTCAGAGGCGTCGAGTTGCTAGCAAGTGAGCAGTCTCATAGGCATCTAGTTGCTAGCAAATGAGCAGTCTCAGAGGCGTCGAGTTGCTAGCAAATGAGCAGTCTCAGAGGCGTCGAGTTGCTAGCAAGTGAGCAGTCTCATCGGCGTCGAGTTGCTAGCAAATGAGCAGTCTCATCGGCGTCGAGTTGCTAGCAAATGAGCAGTCTCATAGGCATCTAGTTGCTAGCAAATGAGCAGTCTCAGAGGCGTCGAGTTGCTAGCAAGTGAGCAGTCTCATAGGCATCTAGTTGCTAGCAAATGAGCAGTCTCAGAGGCGTCGAGTTGCTAGCAAATGAGCAGTCTCAGAGGCGTCGAGTTGCTAGCAAGTGAGCAGTCTCATCGGCGTCGAGTTGCTAGCAAATGAGCAGTCTCATAGGCATCTAGTTGCTAGCAAATGAGCAGTCTCAGAGGCGTCGAGTTGCTAGCAAGTGAGCAGTCTCATCGGCGTCGAGTTGCTAGCAAATGAGCAGTCTCAGAGGCGTCGAGTTGCTAGCAAGTGAGCAGTCTCATCGGCGTCGAGTTGCTAGCACATGAGCAGTCTCATAGGCATCTAGTTGCTAGCAAATGAGCAGTCTCAGAGGCGTCGAGTTGCTAGCAAATGAGCAGTCTCAGAGGCGTCGAGTTGCTAGCAAGTGAGCAGTCTCATCGGCGTCGAGTTGCTAGCAAATGAGCAGTCTCAGAGGCGTCGAGTTGCTAGCAAATGAGCAGTCTCAGAGGCGTCGAGTTGCTAGCAAGTGAGCAGTCTCATCGGCGTCGAGTTGCTAGCAAATGAGCAGTCTCATAGGCATCTAGTTGCTAGCAAATGAGCAGTCTCAGAGGCGTCGAGTTGCTAGCAAGTGAGCAGTCTCATCGGCGTCGAGTTGCTAGCAAATGAGCAGTCTCATAGGCATCTAGTTGCTAGCAAATGAGCAGTCTCATAGGCATCTAGTTGCTAGCAAATGAGCAGTCTCAGAGGCGTCGAGTTGCTAGCAAGTGAGCAGTCTCATCGGCGTCGAGTTGCTAGCAAATGAGCAGTCTCAGAGGCGTCGAGTTGCTAGCAAGTGAGCAGTCTCATCGGCGTCGAGTTGCTAGCAAATGAGCAGTCTCATAGGCATCTAGTTGCTAGCAAATGAGCAGTCTCAGAGGCGTCGAGTTGCTAGCAAGTGAGCAGTCTCATCGGCGTCGAGTTGCTAGCAAATAAGCAGTCTCATAGGCATCTAGTTGCTAGCAAATGAGCAGTCTCAGAGGCGTCGAGTTGCTAGCAAATGAGCAGTCTCAGAGGCGTCGAGTTGCTAGCAAGTGAGCAGTCTCATCGGCGTCGAGTTGCTAGCAAATGAGCAGTCTCAGAGGCGTCGAGTTGCTAGCAAATGAGCAGTCTCAGAGGCGTCGAGTTGCTAGCAAGTGAGCAGTCTCATCGGCGTCGAGTTGCTAGCAAATGAGCAGTCTCATAGGCATCTAGTTGCTAGCAAATGAGCAGTCTCAGAGGCGTCGAGTTGCTAGCAAGTGAGCAGTCTCATAGGCATCTAGTTGCTAGCAAATGAGCAGTCTCAGAGGCGTCGAGTTGCTAGCAAATGAGCAGTCTCAGAGGCGTCGAGTTGCTAGCAAGTGAGCAGTCTCATCGGCGTCGAGTTGCTAGCAAATGAGCAGTCTCATCGGCGTCGAGTTGCTAGCAAATGAGCAGTCTCATAGGCATCTAGTTGCTAGCAAATGAGCAGTCTCAGAGGCGTCGAGTTGCTAGCAAGTGAGCAGTCTCATAGGCATCTAGTTGCTAGCAAATGAGCAGTCTCAGAGGCGTCGAGTTGCTAGCAAATGAGCAGTCTCAGAGGCGTCGAGTTGCTAGCAAGTGAGCAGTCTCATCGGCGTCGAGTTGCTAGCAAATGAGCAGTCTCATAGGCATCTAGTTGCTAGCAAATGAGCAGTCTCAGAGGCGTCGAGTTGCTAGCAAGTGAGCAGTCTCATCGGCGTCGAGTTGCTAGCAAATGAGCAGTCTCAGAGGCGTCGAGTTGCTAGCAAGTGAGCAGTCTCATCGGCGTCGAGTTGCTAGCAAATGAGCAGTCTCATAGGCATCTAGTTGCTAGCAAATGAGCAGTCTCAGAGGCGTCGAGTTGCTAGCAAATGAGCAGTCTCAGAGGCGTCGAGTTGCTAGCAAGTGAGCAGTCTCATCGGCGTCGAGTTGCTAGCAAATGAGCAGTCTCAGAGGCGTCGAGTTGCTAGCAAATGAGCAGTCTCAGAGGCGTCGAGTTGCTAGCAAGTGAGCAGTCTCATCGGCGTCGAGTTGCTAGCAAATGAGCAGTCTCATAGGCATCTAGTTGCTAGCAAATGAGCAGTCTCAGAGGCGTCGAGTTGCTAGCAAGTGAGCAGTCTCATCGGCGTCGAGTTGCTAGCAAATGAGCAGTCTCATAGGCATCTAGTTGCTAGCAAATGAGCAGTCTCATAGGCATCTAGTTGCTAGCAAGTGAGCAGTCTCATAGGCATCTAGTTGCTAGCAAATGAGCAGTCTCATCGGCGTCGAGTTGCTAGCAAATGAGCAGTCTCAGAGGCGTCGAGTTGCTAGCAAGTGAGCAGTCTCATCGGCGTCGAGTTGCTAGCAAATGAGCAGTCTCATAGGCATCTAGTTGCTAGCAAATGAGCAGTCTCAGAGGCGTCGAGTTGCTAGCAAGTGAGCAGTCTCATCGGCGTCGAGTTGCTAGCAAATAAGCAGTCTCATAGGCATCTAGTTGCTAGCAAATGAGCAGTCTCATAGGCATCTAGTTGCTAGCAAATGAGCAGTCTCAGAGGCGTCGAGTTGCTAGCAAGTGAGCAGTCTCATCGGCGTCGAGTTGCTAGCAAATGAGCAGTCTCAGAGGCGTCGAGTTGCTAGCAAGTGAGCAGTCTCATCGGCGTCGAGTTGCTAGCAAATGAGCAGTCTCATAGGCATCTAGTTGCTAGCAAATGAGCAGTCTCAGAGGCGTCGAGTTGCTAGCAAATGAGCAGTCTCAGAGGCGTCGAGTTGCTAGCAAGTGAGCAGTCTCATCGGCGTCGAGTTGCTAGCAAATGAGCAGTCTCGTCGGCATCTAGGTTGCTGGCAAATGAGCAGTTTCTTCGGCATCTAGGTTGCTGGCAAATGAGCAGTCTTTCAGTCTGAAAAAGGAATTTGAATTTGTTTTTTGTTTGCCTCGAAGTATTGAGAATAGTACGAGAAAGTGTAAATTGATGAATTGCCAGAATATAGGCAGTCTAAAGTTCCACTTACTTTAATGTCTAATTTTGAATGGTTTCATGTGTTCAAGACACACAATTGCTTCATAAGGGATTCTAGATCTCGTGGCGTGTATATCTTCTTTCACCTTGTATCTGTCATTGGGCAGTACTTCAATGACTTTAAAGGGTCCTTTGAACGTCTCCACTAACTTCTTGCTATCGCTGTTGCTGGGAATACTTGCAATTTTGGTGAGAACCAGGTCTCCGATCTCAAAACCCTCCGACGGTTTTCTCTTGGCGTTGAAACGCTCGTCTTGCTTCCGTCTGTTACTCTCCATTTTTTCATAAGCAGCTTGTCTTAATGTGGTGATGTCTATGGGTTCGGTGTCGCTATCTACATAGCGGTCTCCATCCATTCGCAAGGTTGTCCCAAACAGTAGTGTAGCAGGGGTAGCGTCAGTTATTTTGTGTTTACTACTATTTATTCCTTGTTGCAAGGCAGTAAGGTTGCAGTCCCAGTTATCCGCTGCTGTACTTGCACCCATTGTGGCTAATCCCTCAATAACAGTCCTGTTGGCTCTTTCCACCTGACCGTTACCTCTTGGCATACCTACTGCAGTATTGAATAGTTTGATTCCTTTTTCTTCGCAATATTTGGAAAATGGCGTTGACGAAAAGGCTGTTCCGGCATCGCATATAATTCTTCTAGGGTTTCCAAATATTTTAAAAATATCGTTGAGCTCTTGAATTACATAAACTGTTTTTGTACTTGGTACGGCCCTTAAGAAGACAAATTTTGTAAAGGCGTCGATTATGACCAAAAGGTGTTTATTCCCATCTTTTGTTGTGACAAATGGTCCTACATGGTCGATGTGTAAGGTGTGGAATGGTTTGGCATGTTTTGGTATTGAATGAAGAAATCCCGGTTTTCGTCCGCCCACATTTTTGTGATAAAGGCAGTTAAGGCAAGAAGCAATGTATTTTTGTATAAACCGCTTCATTTTTGGGAACCAATACCTTTCCCGTATTCGTTCAAGAGTCTTTTCGAGTGCAAAGTGGCCAACATCATCGTGGTTTAGTTTTACCACTTGCCATCTACATTTTTTTGGTACTACACATTTTCGTCCTCGTTCAGTAACTCTATAAACGATATTGCCCCGGAGGTCATATTCCTTAAAAATGGCACGATTTTCATCATAAGCTCCAGAGAGAAGTGTTTCTTTGATGTCCCGAATCTGTTCATCTTGATCTTGGGCTTCTTTAATCCAGTCTTGTTCAGAAATCATCATGACGTCATGCGTTACGACAACATTTTCCGTGTTCCTACTCAAAGCATCTACGTGTTGCATTTGGGTACCGGCCTTATGTTGAATTTGGAATGTATATTCTTGTAAACTTAATAACCATCTGGCGATTCTTGGAATAATTTTTTGTTTTGACATAGCATTTTTCACTGCACTACAGTCTGTGACAATAACAAATTCTAAGCCTAACAGATAATGTCTAAATTTTTCTACCGATTTAACAATAGCTAACAGTTCTAACTCGAACGAATGATACTTACGTTCGTCTACTGAATTTTGTTTACTAAAGTAGGCAATCGGCTTCTCTCCTTCTTTGGTTACCTGCATAAGTATACCTCCTATACCGTCCTGACAGGCATCAGTATAAAGAAGGGTTTTAAGATTAGGATCAAAAATAGATAGAACAGGCTTAGAGCTAATAATGGTCTTTAATTCACTTACTATATTAGACTTTGTTTGATCCCAAGCCCATTTAAAATCTTTTTTCAATAATGTTGTTAAAGGTTTTGTCCTAGAGGCATAGTCAGGTATAAATTTGCGAAAGTAACCTACTAGGCCTAGAAATTGTCTCAATTGGTGAACAGTTCTTGGCGTCGGAAAATTTATTACTGCTGTAACTTTGTCATTGTTAACAGAAACATTGCCTTTCGAAATCACATAGCCTAAATATTCTATCTCATTTTGTAGAAATTTAGATTTGGACATTTTGATAGTTAAACCAAAATCTTGAACACGTTCCAATACTTTTTGCAACATATTTAGACCTTCTTGTATAGAATTTGAGGGGACTATAATGTCATCTAAATATGGCATTACACCAAATTCTCGTAATGGTTCAAAAATTTCTGACATCATTTTCTGAAAAACTGCTGGGGCGTTACATAAGCCAAAAGGAACCCTAAGGTATTCATAGAGTCCTTCCGGAGTTATAAAAGCAGTTTTAGCGACTGATTCGGGATGTACTGGAATTTGATGGTAGCCAGCAGCCAAGTCAAGTGTAGAAAAATATTTGTAATTACCTACGGAATCTATAACGTCCTCAATCAGTGGCAATGGGAAAATCTGTTTTTCTGAAATTTTATTTAGAGCCCTGTAGTCTACAACAAGGCGTTTTTGACCATCTTTTTTGTTTACTAACAAGGCGGGACTAGCATATTCTGATTTACTTTTTTGTACAATGCCAGCGGATAAAAGTTCTTGTACCTGATTTCTCATCACAATTTTATCGCTTTCTGAAAGTCTGTAAGGGCGAAAACATACAGGGGTATTAGTCGTAGTAACAATTTTCAATGAAGTAGAATGTGCTTTTCCCAGATTGTTCATAGATACATACATACAATTTTCATATTCATTAAGCAACTTATACAATGCATTTTGTTCATTATAAGTTAGTTCTCCATGACATATCTCAAAACTGCAATTAAGGGCCACTGCATTTACCTGAATTTTTCTAAAAGTAAATTCGTTACCTATTTTTTCATAAGAAATTGTCGTATCTTCAGAAAAATTTCGACCAATAATTAATTTAGTGTCCATAAGTTTATCAGTGACATAAATTTGGATACTGGAAAGGCAACAATTGTCTATTGATACGTCGGTGTAAACGCATTCACATACCTGAACCGAGCTACCCGTAAATCCAGACAAACTAACAATGTTATCTAGCTTTATTATGTCTAGACCTAACTCTACAGCTAGATCCTTCAGAATAACTGAGCAGTCGCTACCTAAGTCGATAAACGCGTCCACACTCTTATCGCTAAGTAGTATATTTTTGTAAAATTTTTTTGAAGTGTTTTCTCTGATCATTTTCACGTTTTCTATTCTTACCTCATTTTTTTCGTTCCTGTTGCTATTTCTTTTACGACAAGCAGCTTCAATGTGACCTACTGTCTTGCAAAAGTTACACACCTTACGTCTATGAGAACATTGATCGCGTTTATGTCCCGACTTTCCACAAGAATTGCAAATAAATGTAGGTGTTGACCCTGTTTTAGGCTTAAGACGAGTTTTGTTTTTATCTTGGTGTTCAGAAAAAGGTCTGAATTCGCTAGAGCTACTTATTCTACTTGGACCTGCTTCCTGTGGGGAGGAACGAGCATAAAAAGTTTTGCTTCTTAAGTATGAAGCTAAATCGTTAATATTTTTCACTTGAGCGGCCTCAACTGCAGCTTTTACATATTGGTCTCCTATGGCTCCTAAGACTAACGAAATTTTATCCAATTCTGATATGTTCAATCTTAAGCTTTCTATTTTTGCTAAATGTACAAACAAAAATTCATAAAGCGATTGTCCCTTAAATGGCTTATGACTCATTAACTCCTGAAATAAAGAAAATAAGTCGCGTCTACTTCGGAAAGTGTCTATCAACTTTTCTCGCCAGTCCTTCCACGAATATTGTCCCCAGTTCACATCGTTTGAAATTAAACTACGATACCAGATTAGTGCAGTACCCATGAGTTTGCTGGTAGCTTGGAAAATCATGTTGTCGTCTGACCAATTGTAAACACGGGCATTATGTTCGATAATGTCAACCCAGTGTGAAACATCTTCATTCAGCGGGTTAAATTCTGGTATTATGGCGGTAGCATTTAGTTGGTGTGGAGCCACAGCATGCAAGTTTAATGGGTTTGACTGACTTACCCCCACTACATTTCGATTATTTGAGCGTTTTTGTGTCTTACGCCTCTTTGACTTACGCCGATCACGACGGCTACTGGATGTCGAAGAAGATGAACACGTGGAGCAGGTGGACGTGGAGTCACTGTCTGATGAACTGGACGATGAATTTTTCCTTTTGCGGCGCGGCATAATTAACCTCACAGTACACAATGTATTTGGTTATCACTATAACAAAAAGTCACCACTTCTGATGTTAGGTGTTAGGGATCTCCACAATGATACACCGGTGATGGCAGGAACAGTTTTATTATGTCCAAACTATTACAACCTTCGTCACCGAATTAACCGAATGAATATCTCTTTGTTCTCGTATTTCTTTCTTCATGCCGATGGTTTCCCGCTAGCCGACTCAGGATCGGCTGACAAGGCAAGCGCTCGACATGTTGATGTAGCAGAATATATGATTCCTAACACATGGTATTATGCAAAATGATATTCCTTCAAAAACAACCCTGGGAAACGGACATAATTTCGAGCGGGTATAAAACAGATATTGTACGCAAATTCGGACCTTACTTTAAATGTAACAAACAGTCTAAATTATTGAGAAGCTCATCAGACTGTTAGAAAATAAAATCGGCCGGAAGAATTGTTTATGTTAAACATGGTTGTATTTCCAGGTTCCTTTATTATATTCGCTTTTATGACATCGCACTTGCGTTGCATACTCAACTACACTCTTGGACAATAGTATTTTCGTATTTTAAAATTTTCTCACCGTGACAAATTAATATTTAATCATAAGCTTCCGAACACATTCACATTTTAGAAATAATGAAGGAATGATGCGTAGTCTTGAATATACCTACACAGACAAATACATAACGATAGTAGTAGTAGTATACCTGTTAATGTCTAAAAAAATCCATATAATAACCTGAACAGAAACGTTCCAGGTAATAATTTATGCGCCATACAAATATACTAAGAAACAAACCCGGCCTTTGTTGCTCACCCAAATATAAAATTATTTATTCAAAACGGACCGGTACAAAAAATGGACACGGTGAAATATGAAAACCGTAAAACGAATGACGAACGCCCCTCACGCATCTTATTTCCCTGAACGCATAGAGCAGTTAATGTAGGAATAGAATTAATAGGCAGTCGATGCTCTTACTTGGTGTAACTTAACTGACGCAAAGGTGAACTGAATGCAAGCAGCACAGCAAAAATACAGACGTAAACCAATTATTACTATGAAATATGACTGGTAAAATTCTGAATCCTTAAACATATCCAGTAGTAGAAGTAGTGATGGGGAGGCGAAGCCAGGCAAGTAGGCCACCTTTGGCCCTTTTTGCCAAAACATATCCAAATATGTGTCAATTAAGCGTTCAAAGAAAAAAAATAGATGCAGTGATATTTATTTAGGTACGCATTACAATGGTCTCATCCACAGATTTTCACGAGAAAGAGATACTGATGAAACCTAATTTCAAATTTTATCAATAACATAGCCAACCTTAGACCATAATTCTAATTCAGATCAAAAAGAACGAACAACCAATGCAGCCTCAAACAAATTCTTCTTATTCTTATTGTTTTTTAATATATTTTCCTCACTGTAACTTTCAGTCGGCCACCAAGTGTTTCGTTTTTGATAAGTGTAGAAACGACGTATGTATGTATGTAGAATGTCAAAATAATAGAATAGAATAATAAAATATACAATAAAAGTCCAACGTAACACCCTGTACCATAAAATTTGTTTTACGAGGGTGATACGAAAAGAACCCTGATACACTCGAATAGTCAGGAATTGAAAGAACCACTTACTTGATACAAAGACGACAGGAAAGATCTACCGGTCAAGAGGTGACGGAAACAGTCGGAGACGGGCCTGTATTTTGAAAACGCTCATGAGTAACTTCCACATTCAACCGCTACATTACATGCACTATAATACTGTTATGTTCTGCCGCTGTAATACTGATATTATCTCCCAATCAATGCTGATAGACCCAGGATGCTCTCGAACTACATCAAAGGCTCCAAACATAGCTTGAGGATGATCTCAGTATATTTTCAAAGATATCAGGCGCAATCCCTTAGTACCGCCCGCGTGGTACTCGTCCGTTATCTGTGCACACCAAGGAAGGCGACACCCAAGGTGCCACACGAACGGCAAAAAGCGCTGTCATGGCTTCACAAATGACTAGCACCCGCCAACATCCGCTTTACGGTCCCACCTACGAATGTTGACTCGCAACCCATGGCTATTCGATAGATCTATCTAGGTACGTACCTCAACACCGTGTGAAGACTTTGACGTGGCGACACATGCCTTCAAAACCAGACAGAGGTGGAATGCGTACATTCCACCTCCCATACCGTGGGGAACGGCAGCTTCCTACCGCATGGGAGTCAGCCCATGATATGAATCCAATTGGCTGATGCAGACTAGTACCCACATGCTGTCCACACAGATGATGCAGATTACTAACTACATTCTATCCACATGGGTGATGCAGATTCTTAACTACATTCTGTCCACATGGGTGATGCAGGGTTTCACCTACATGCTGTTCGCATGGGTGATGCAGGTCACCATCCGCATCCTGTCCGCATGGATTGTCCAACAACCAAACTGTGTCCCAGGCCGTGTTTGGACTAGAGGCAATGGTAGTGCTATTACCTCCCAGGATCCCGCTATCCTCCAACGGTGTCCCACCAACACAGAAAGAGGGGCGTTCTCCTGCCTCCAGGGTGCAATAGGTTCGACGGACGACCCACCGTCTCCCCATCGAACCTCCCAGAGTGCCCTGCACTTCGAATCAAGTGCTGTAAAGTGGGCTGGTGTACGGACAGGTACGCCAATGCTTTGATTACTGCGGGACGGTGTACATTATACCTCCACCTCCCCAATAATCGCACGCTCTGTACCATACTGTGTAACACAGTACCCCAGGTCTACTTAGGGGCGTCCCACCTGCAGAGATTATTAGTTGGCTACCCTTTATCTTTATCTATAAGTGACTGTCAGATTCCAAGCTAGTTAATAGCTTTATCAATGCGGCTTATATCAATAATTATTATAATTAGCTTATCAAACTCAATAACACTATTGTAATGGTTAACAGACATGCATGCAATGATATACGGACAAATGCAGAAATATACTCTGTGAACAACTCACCAAATTGCAACCACAGGCAAAACTCACTGAACCACGCGTCACGAGGATAAGACGGACACTGTGTTTACTTTTTCTTTTTCATATTTTCTCACAGGCAACAGACATAGGGCTCTTAAATCAAGATCTTCCACAAACTCTCGGTCCTATATCTTTTATAGTGCCATAACAATAAACACATGGCCAAACCCTCGTAAACATAGGCGGGTACTTACAGGGTGAGTGGTATACAAAATCATGGTTAAAATAACGTATGCTTACATTCGGCCATCCGACATTCACCTCGCCCCGAGGTGGTTAGTCGCTATCCCGCGACTTCGAAAGAGAAACTCCATCGTCACCACTGTCACTACCTGAATCGTCAGAAATACTTCTTGCTGTGCATCAAGGTTTCATCCTGTCTACCACGACAGTCCTTTCATAATTCGACCTCTTTTCGGCTCGGTACGATCCCGTCATATCGGTAACAATATAACGATCATTTGGTAAAGCCACCTTTACCACCAGCGGACCACTATAAGGGTTTTGCAACTTTCGACTCGCCCCCGTAGCTGGATGCTGTTTTTCAACAAAGACTAAATCGCCTGGCCTATATTTTCGCGGGACCTTACGCTTCTTGTCGAAACCGCGTTTCTGATTTTGTTGCGCTGCCTCTATTTTCCTAGCTGCTTGCTTTCTTGCAGTAACTAGGTTTTCGAGGAGCATGAGAATTTGACCACCCTCGTCATTTAGTGACATGTCAATTCCTCTTCGAGGGCCATACCCTCTACGTACTCCAAACGTTGCTGACAATGATTTTACATGATCTATCACGAACCTAGTTTTTGTTGATTTCACAGCCTTTGATGCAACAAACCTCGTGAAACCATCAATCACTACCAACACATTTACATTTCCTTTCTTGCCTTTCGACAATAATCTAGGCGACAGCTTTCCACCCCAGGAAAACAATAATGTTCGGTCAATTGACGCAGTGTTTTGTGCACTCCGAAGTGACCAAACTCATAATGTGCAGTCTTGGCGACTTGATGACCCATTACATGTGGTACCACCCACTGTATACTTCGAACCAAGCTTCGATAGACTCGATCATCCCTCAAAGCACAGTTTTTATAAACTTGCTTTTCCTCATCTGTCGATGATCCTCTGAACAAGATCTCATGAATTCTTCTGATCTTTACATAAGTAACTTGACCAGATAACACCCAATCGGCTTGCTCTATCCGAAATACAGTCTCTGGCTCTGCAGACTCGTCAGGACCATCGACTGGATTCCTGCTCAGGCAATCAACATGTGCCATTCGAGCTCCAGGTCTGTATTCTGTATTTCACTTCAAAAGTAAATTCTTGAAGCTGTAACTACCACCTGGCAATTCTAGGTATTACCTGCTTCTTTACACTGGTAGCTGTCAAGGCATCACAATCAGTTACCACGGTAAAGTTAATACCTAGCGAATATACCCAGAAGTTTTTCAAACTCTCGACCACCGCCAGAGCGTCTAACTCATAAGAGTGATATTTTTGCTCACCCTCTGTAGTTTGTTTGCTAAAGTACGCCACTGGTTGTAACCGTTCATCGGGTTGAACTTGTAACAGTATGCCACCTAATCCCAGCATACTTGCATCAGTGTGTACTTCAGTCACTGCAATCGGACTGTACAATGCCAAAACCGATCGACCGACTAAGTTGTCCTGCAACTTCTTGAACGACCCTTCCTCTTTTTCTGCCCATCTCCAGGACACACTCTTTTTGAGGAGATTAGTGAGAGGTTTAGCAATTAAAGCATAATCCTTCACAAAGTGCCGAAAGTAACCAGTCAAACCTAGGAGTTGTCGAACCTGTTGAACCATATTTGGCAGACGAAAGTTCGTCACTGCCTTGACCATCTTCTCTTGTTTTAAGTTCCCTTGTCAGATGTGAAATCCAAGAAATGTGAATGATTTCATCAGAAAAGCACATTTCCCGAGATTGAAGGAGATGCCTTCAATCCTAAATATCTCCAAAAACTTATTATTCAAACGAAACACACTTCATACGGATCTCGTGTCCCTCACTTGGTGTTGTCTAGCTACTGGTTTACCAATCTAACATATTACGATTTGAAACCATTACTCGAGAGCCAAGATACCAAAAGCCCGGCTAACAATCAACGATGACTTGATCTCCCACAGTCAGAGTACAGGACTGTTCGATTACACCTTGTCCAATACATAAGAGCATATTGCGAACATAGATCGTGAGCATAAGTGCATTAAATTTGCACCTGCTCTTACACCATTAGCAACAATGTTGAATTGACAAGACCCCAATGACTGTGTGTAGAGTATTATCCTACCCCCTCAGAGCGGCCGTCTCTGAAAAGATATAAACAATATCCAACCTTTTCACCTCATTCAAAGTGATAGTCCTGTAGGCCCTGTCTAAATCCAAACAAGGTGTTAATGTGTAACGATTTTTCCAGACAGACTCATAAAATATCATCGGCGCCAGTTTATGCCCTGAGCCGATCCCTTTTATTATTTTTTTTTTATTTTTTTTGACCTGAATTTCATAAGTGTGTAAACGATGTTCATAGACCACACTGAATTACATGCCTTTTTTTTTTTAAACTCCAGAGATAAGGCAACCCTACTAAGCAGTGGAAACAGCATGGCTTTACGCACATCTGTTTGTGCTTTATCCCAAGTCTACCTAAACCCTTGGCAAAATCACGACACTTAACCTGCTGTCTATTCGGCCAGTGGCGTGCCGCACACGAGGTACCAGGCATTGTGGACAGATAACGGTACAGCGCCTCAGGTGTATCGTAATTACCTGCTCCTGTACTCATTTCCACAACCAATACCTGAGGAATTTAATAATAACATTCTCTCTTGTAGATATTGAGGATGTTGACTTTCCATTCTTTCGATGTAAACCTAAACGTCGACAGCCCTTCTAATTTAGAAGGGGCGGGGTGTATCGTGGCATCTTCAGACCAACGGAAGATGTCACGTAATTCGTCAATTTTATGACACCACTTCAAAGACAACCAGACGACTGCCCTCAATCGTCTGGGTTAAAACCAGGGACGGCGTCACCCTTTTGCGCCATAGATAGCTTTGTCGCAACTTTACACAAATTTTCCATAACCGAAGCTAGTTTATTGAAGGTGCGACCTTCATTATGGGAGGTCGTGAGAGAGAGGATCACATCATCTGACGAGTTCAAAGAATCAGGAACCTTTAAAACATAACGTCCAGGTTGATGAGACATTTTCGATGAAACCTTCTCTACCACCGCTGTAAGAGAAAAATGAAAATAATTCTCGGAATATGCAACAAGACACAAAGGTGTTGGGTCTCAAAATATGTGACAGGCCACACAGATGTCAGATCTCGAAATGGAGGGGAATGACACACAGGTGTCACATCTCAAAATATGTAGCAGGACACACAGGTGTCAGGTCTTGGAATAGGGGGAGAAAGGACGCACAAGCTCAGATCTCGAAGTAGAGGTGAAGGACACACAAGCTCAGATCTCGAAGTAGAGGTGAAGGACACACAAGCTCAGATCCCAGAATATGTGGCAGGACACATAGGTGTCAGATATCGAAGTAAAGGGGAAGGACACATAAGTTCAGATCCCACTTCTGATATGTAGAAACGACGTATGTATGTATGTAGAATGTCAAAATAATAGAATAGAATAATAAAATATACAATAAAAGTCCAACGTAACACCCTGTACCATAAAATTTGTTTTACGAGGGTGATACGAAAAGAACCCTGATACACTCGAATAGTCAGGAATTGAAAGAACCACTTACTTGATACAAAGACGACAGGAAAGATCTACCGGTCAAGAGGTGACGGAAACAGTCGGAGACGGGCCTGTATTTTGAAAACGCTCATGAGTAACTTCCACATTCAACCGCTACATTACATGCACTATAATACTGTTATGTTCTGCCGCTGTAATACTGATATTATCTCCCAATCAATGCTGATAGACCCAGGATGCTCTCGAACTACATCAAAGGCTCCAAACATAGCTTGAGGATGATCTCAGTATATTTTCAAAGATATCAGGCGCAATCCCTTAGTACCGCCCGCGTGGTACTCGTCCGTTATCTGTGCACACCAAGGAAGGCGACACCCAAGGTGCCACACGAACGGCAAAAAGCGCTGTCATGGCTTCACAAATGACTAGCACCCGCCAACATCCGCTTTACGGTCCCACCTACGAATGTTGACTCGCAACCCATGGCTATTCGATAGATCTATCTAGGTACGTACCTCAACACCGTGTGAAGACTTTGACGTGGCGACACATGCCTTCAAAACCAGACAGAGGTGGAATGCGTACATTCCACCTCCCATACCGTGGGGAACGGCAGCTTCCTACCGCATGGGAGTCAGCCCATGATATGAATCCAATTGGCTGATGCAGACTAGTACCCACATGCTGTCCACACAGATGATGCAGATTACTAACTACATTCTATCCACATGGGTGATGCAGATTCTTAACTACATTCTGTCCACATGGGTGATGCAGGGTTTCACCTACATGCTGTTCGCATGGGTGATGCAGGTCACCATCCGCATCCTGTCCGCATGGATTGTCCAACAACCAAACTGTGTCCCAGGCCGTGTTTGGACTAGAGGCAATGGTAGTGCTATTACCTCCCAGGATCCCGCTATCCTCCAACGGTGTCCCACCAACACAGAAAGAGGGGCGTTCTCCTGCCTCCAGGGTGCAATAGGTTCGACGGACGACCCACCGTCTCCCCATCGAACCTCCCAGAGTGCCCTGCACTTCGAATCAAGTGCTGTAAAGTGGGCTGGTGTACGGACAGGTACGCCAATGCTTTGATTACTGCGGGACGGTGTACATTATACCTCCACCTCCCCAATAATCGCACGCTCTGTACCATACTGTGTAACACAGTACCCCAGGTCTACTTAGGGGCGTCCCACCTGCAGAGATTATTAGTTGGCTACCCTTTATCTTTATCTATAAGTGACTGTCAGATTCCAAGCTAGTTAATAGCTTTATCAATGCGGCTTATATCAATAATTATTATAATTAGCTTATCAAACTCAATAACACTATTGTAATGGTTAACAGACATGCATGCAATGATATACGGACAAATGCAGAAATATACTCTGTGAACAACTCACCAAATTGCAACCACAGGCAAAACTCACTGAACCACGCGTCACGAGGATAAGACGGACACTGTGTTTACTTTTTCTTTTTCATATTTTCTCACAGGCAACAGACATAGGGCTCTTAAATCAAGATCTTCCACAAACTCTCGGTCCTATATCTTTTATAGTGCCATAACAATAAACACATGGCCAAACCCTCGTAAACATAGGCGGGTACTTACAGGGTGAGTGGTATACAAAATCATGGTTAAAATAACGTATGCTTACATAAGACTGCCCCAA
The DNA here is from genome assembly GCA_951848785.1 of Callosobruchus maculatus. NCBI lineage: Eukaryota > Metazoa > Arthropoda > Insecta > Coleoptera > Chrysomelidae > Callosobruchus > Callosobruchus maculatus. Next base: position 8,388,468 of record CATOUR010000158.1, on the reverse strand, counting down.
AAACGAAGTGGGAGCGTTTTTTATGATGTTTTAAGATGTACTGAGCTATGGCCGTGGTTTTTAAAACCAGAAAACGCTAGATGTAATGGTATTGTACAGGTCCCAGATATGTCCACAAATATTTTTTGGAAATATTTTTCCACTAAATTACTCATCTGCATGATGGTGCCGTCTTCTTATTTTTTTGTAGTCATGATAGAAATATTTCAAACAGTTCCTGTACTAATGATTCTCATAATATATCCAGGGTGTTTTGATGTTACGGTGAGATAAGAAGTTGTTTCATAATGGCGTGGGTGATTTCGGTTGTTTTTTGGATCGGTAAAGTCGAGGCTGGCAGGTAAAAGCTGACGTTAAATGGTAAGGGCCCAGTAGGGAACGCCTATGCCTATTTGCCTAATATAATACCACATAAATTCCAATCTGATGTCACTGTGATATTTCATTGGTAAGTTTTGAACTGTAGATAGAGAAAGTGCATGAGTAGTCTCAGTCGTACCGTGGTCAAATATTCGATGCAAGCCTTGACGCGGTGAGTTGGAGCATTATCACAATGGAGGAACAGGAACATTCTTGACTTTGGCCGTAGGTTCTTCAAAGATCCAATGATTGTTGTGACCGTTTTCTGTGTGTCCAAAACGACACGTTTCAAAATTCTAGTCGATTAAAAAAATGCGACCCGTCTAGTTCATTTTCATCGTTACAGATCGTTTCTTTTTGACAGCTATAATCGGCGATTGCAAATTGCAGCGATGGTCAAGTATTCTTAATCGGGGATATGAAAATTGCAGCGGCTGGTTATTTTTCAATTTCAGGTAAACATGGAAATTGCAGCGGACGACCCTCCGTTAGGGATAGAAGAGATAGTAATTACTTATTTGTTGTAAAAACAGTTTGAATTTAGAACCAACAATTGTAGTCATAGATTCTGAAAAAGCAATACACACTGCCGTAAAAAATGTTTGGCCTGAAGTTCAGATTGTTGAATGTCGATTTCACTTAGGTCAAGCGTGGTGGAGTAAATTCAAAGTCTAGGTTTAGCGAGTGAATACAAAAATTTGACCGATATTGGTAAATGGTTAAAATATACATTTGGCTTACAATTTCTGAATCCTAACGAAGTAGGTGACGCTTATGCTTTCGACTTGGCAGGAATTCAGCCTGCTGATGCAAGGGTGTCTTTATATGCAGACTATTTAGTATCAAGAAATTAACTTTTCTAGTTAAGTTCTAGTTAGTTAAGTAGAGAATTGCAAAATCTCTATAAAAATAAGTGCGAATAAAATTTTGGGTTTGTAATTTAAAAAAGTCATTATGATGTCATATAGTTTTCAAGATCACTAACAGAAGTAGGTAAGTAGATGCCACCAAATTGTTGCTTCAGATAAAAATTAATTTGACCTGTCACATAATATTATTTTTATATAATATTTTGCTATACAAATCCAAGCTAATTTTTAGAATATCTCCAAACAGGTAGACTAACCCTAATCCACCCCCTGCGGCTACGCCGATAAGCCGATAAGGGAACCTCGCTGCAATTTTCAACATCTTTTATGGTCACATTCGAGAATGTAAGCATACGTTATTTTAACCATGATTTTGCACACCACTCACCCTGTAAGTACCCGCCTATGTTTACGAGGGTTTGGCCATGTGTTTGTTATTGTGGCACTTAACAAAAGATAACAGAGAGTTTATAGAAGGTCTTGATTTAAGAGCCCTATGTCTGTTGCCTGTGAGAAAAATATGAAAGAAAAGTAAACACAGTGTCCGTCCAATCCTCGTGACGCGTGGTTCAGTGAGTTTTACTTGTGGTTGCAATTTGGTGAGTTGTTCACTGAGTATATTTCTGCATTTGTCCGTATATCATTGCATGCATGTTTTAACCTTTGCTTTGAAGCTGTAACTGATTGAAATACTGAGATAAAAGGTAGCTAACATAGAATCTCTGCGGAGGACCCCCTAATGGGATCTGGGGAACTGTCTCAACTCCCTAATGGGACCTGGGATAAAGTTGAAACAGTTAGGTATGATTGTGAGATTACTGGGAGCAGGGTACCTCACCCTCTCCGAAGTAATCAGTGTCAGTAGCGTACCTGTCTTAACTCCAGCCCACTATTTTAATTGACTTGGAGGACCCCCTAATGGGATCTGGGGTACTGTTTAAGTCCCTAATATGACCTGGGACTTAGTAACAGTTAGGTATGATCATGGGATTGCTGGGGAGCACGATGAAACACACCTCATCGTCTCTGCAGTAATCATTGGCATTAGCGTACCTGTCTGGCTCCAGCTCAATTAATGAATTAAGGACCCCCTAATGGGACCTGGGGAACTGTCTCAACTCCCTAATGGGACCTGGGATAAAGTTGAAACAGTTGGGTACAATCAGGCGATTCCTGAGGAGCACGGTGACGGTGGTTAGTAATATAAACACCTCATTATGTCCGCAGTAATCACTAGCTGGCGTACTTGTCCGGCCTGGGAACAAGATATATTAGACAATTCGTGAGGGTAGGATGCTGTCCGCCCATTGCACTCATGGATTCATATCTTGGAGGTCTTCCATGCGGTAGGAAGCTACCGTTCTCCTTGATATGGGAGGTGGATCGCACTAATTCTACCTGTGTCAGTTGTAGGGCATGTTCTCAGGTCAAAGTCTTCACTTATTTATAGAGGTGCGTACCTAGATAGATCTATCGCTAAGCAGATATGAGTTGCGAGTCACATTCGTAGGTAAGGCGCCGTAAATCGATGTGGCGGGTGTGGTCAGTTGTGAAGCCAAGACACACTTTTTGCCGTCCGTGTGGCACCTTTGGGTTTGCGCTCTCCTCTGGTGTGCACATATAACGGACGAGTACCAAAGTGGCGGTACTGAGGGATTGCGCCTTATATCTTAGAAAATACTGAGATCATCCTCAGACTATGTTCGAAGCCTTGGATGTAGTTCGAAAGCATCCTGGGCCTCTCAACATTGATTGGGAGATAATATCAGTATCAGAGCAGACTAACATAACAGTAATTTTGTGCATGTAATGTAGCGGTTGAATGTGGAAGTTACTCATGAGCGTTTTCAAAATACAGGCCCGTCTCTGACTGTTTCCGTCACCTCTTGTCCAGCAGATCTTCCCTGTCGTCTTTTCACCAAGTAAGTGGTCTCCTCAATTCCTGACTATTCGAGTGTATCAGAGTTCTTTTCGTATCACCCTTGTAAAACAAATTTTATGGTACAGGGTGTTACGTTGGAATTTTATTGTATCTTTTAAATATTCTATTCTATTCTATTATTTTTACATACGTCATTCTACGTTTCTACATATCAGAAGTGGGATCTGAGCTTATGTGTCCTTCCCCCTTACTTCGATATCTGACACCTATGTGTCCTGCCACATATTCTGAGATGAGCTTGTGTGTCCTGCTACATATTTTGCGATGTGACACCTGTGTGTCATTCCCCTCCATTTCGAGATCTGACACCTGTGTGTCTTGTTGCATATTCCGAGAATTATTTTCATTTTTCTCTTACAGCGGTGGTAGAGAAGGTTTCAGCGAAAATGTCTCACCAACCTGGACGTTATGTTCCAAAGGTCCCTGATTCTTTGGACTCCTCAGATGATGCGATTCTCTCTCTTTCTCACGACCTCCCATAATGAAGGTCGCACCTTCAATAAACTAGCTTCGGTTATGGAAAATTTGTGTAAAGTTGCGACAAAGCTATCTATAGCGCAAAAGGGTGACGCCGTCCCTGGTTTTAACCCAGACGATTGAGGGCAGTCGTCTGGTTGTCTGTGAAGTGGTGTCATAAAATTGACGAATTACGTGACATCTTCGGTTGGCCTGAAGATGCCACGATACACTTCGCCTTTTCTAAATTAGAAGGGCTGCCGACATTTAGGTTTACATCGAAAGAATGGAAAGTCAACACCCTCAATATCTATAAGAGGGAATGTTATTATTAAATTCCTCAGGTATTGGCTGTGGAAATGAGCACAGAAGCAGGTGATTATAGTACAGCTACAGCATTGTACTGATAACTGTCGATGGTATTTAAAACATTGAAAACAGAAAACCATTTGCCGGGTAAATGAAAGCGCAAGATGCAATTTGCGTTAAGGGATGCAGGTAGAGTTCTTGGTAAATCTCGAACAGTGGAAACAGATGTGCGTAAAACCATGCTGTTTCAAGTGCGAAGTAGGGTCGCCGCTGTGATTTTAAAAAGCATGTAATTCAGTGTGGGCGATAAATATCGTTTACACACTTATGAATTTCAGGTCAAAATGTGTCTGTTTAGGGCGTTGGTTTAGGGCATGACCTGGCGCCGGTTATATTTTATGAGTCTGTCTGGAAAAATTCGTTACACATTAACACCTTGTTTGGATTTAGACAGGGCCTACGGGACTATCACTTTAAATGATGTGAAAAGGGTTGGATATTGCTTATGGCTCTTCAGAGGTGGCCACTCTGAGGGGGTATAATAATACTCTGACAAAGTCGTTGGGGTCTTGTCCATTCAACATTGTTGTTGATGGTGTAAGAGCAGGTGCAAATTTGATGCACTTATGCTCACGATCTATGTTCGCAATATGCTCTTATTTATTGGACAATCTCTAATCGAACAGTCCTGTGCCTTGACTGTGGAGATCAAGTCATCGTTGGTTGTCAGCTGGGTTCCTGGTATCTTAGTGTCGTTGTTCTCGAGTAATGGTTTCAAATCGTATGTTAGATTGGTAAACCAGTAGCTAAACAACATCAAGTGAGGCACACGAGATCTGTATGAAGTGTGTCTTTTGAATCATAAGTTGCTGGAAATATTTAGGATCGAAGGTATCTCCTTCAATCTCAGGAAGTGTGCTTTTCTGATGAGGTCAGTCACATTTCAAATCTAGCAAGGGAGACTAAAACCAGGTGAGGAGAAGATCAAAGCAGTGACGAAATCTCGTCTGCCAAGTGTGGTTCAACAGGCTCGACAATTCTTAGGTTTGACTGGTTATTTTCGGCACTTTGTGAAGGATTATGCATTAATAGCTAAACCTCTCACGAATCTTCTCAAAAAGAGTGTGTCTTGGAGATGGACAGAGAAAGAGGAAGAGTCGTTCAAGAAGTTGCAGGACAACTTAGTCAGTCGACCGGTTTTGGGGTTGTACAGTCTGACTGCAGTGACTAAAGTACACACTGATGCAAGTATGCTGGGATTTTAGGTGGCATACTATCACAAGTTCAACTCGATGAACGGTTACATCCAGTGGCGTACTTTAGCAGACAAACTACTGAGGGTGAGCAAAAATATCACTCTTATGAGTTAGAAACTCTGGCGGTGGTCGAGAGTTTGAAAAAAACTTCCGGGTATATTTGATAGGTATGAACTTTACCGTGGTAACTGATTGTAATGCCTTGACAGCTACCAGTGTAAAGAAGCAGATAATACCCAGAATTGCGAGGTAGTGGTTACAGCTTCAAGTGTTTACTTTTGAAGTGAGGTATAGACCTGGAGCTTGAATGGCACTTGTAGATTGCCTGAGCAGGAATCCAGTCGATGGTGCTGACGAGTCTGCAGAACCAGAGACTGCGTTTAGGATTGAGCAAGTCGATTGGGTGTTATCTGGTCAAGTTACTTATGTAAAGATCAGAAAAGTTCATGAGATCTTGTTCCGAGGATCATCGAAAGACGAGGAAAAGCAAGGTTATAATAACTGTGCTCTGAGGGATGGTCGAGTCTATCGAATCTTGGTTCGCGAATACAGTGGGTGGTACCACACGTAACGAGTCATCAAGTTGCGAAGGCTGCACATGATGACTTTGGGTCACTTCGCAGTGCATAAACACTGCGTTAACTGGCCGGACATTATTGGTATCCTGGGGTGGTAAGCTATCACCTAGGATTATTTCTGAAGGGCAAGAAAGGAAATGCAAATGTATTGGTAGTGATTGATGGTTTCACGAGATTTGTTGCATCAAAGGCCGTGAAATCAACAAAAACTAGGTTCGTGGTAGATCACTTAAAATTATTGTCAGCAATGTTTGGAGTATGTAGAGGGTATGGCCCTCGAAGAGGAATTGACATCACTAAATGACGAAGTTGGTCAAATTCTCATACTCTTCGAAAACCTAGTTACTGCAAGAGAGCAAGCAGCTAGGAAAATAGAGGCAGCGCAACAAAATCAGAAACGCGGTTTCGACAGAAAGCGTAAGGCCCCGCGAAAATATAGACCAGGCGATTTAGTCCTTGTTGAAAACCAACATCCAGCTACGGGGGCGAGTCGAAAGTTGCAAAACCCTTATAGTGGTCCGCTGGTGGTAAAGGTGGCTTTACCAAATGATCGTTATATTGTTACGGGTATGACGGGATCGTACCGAGCCGAAAAGAGGTCGAATTATGAAAGGACTGTCGTGGTAGACAGGATGAGACCTTGGTGCACAGCAAGAGGTATTTCTGACGATTCAGGTAGTGACAGTGGTGACGATGGAGTTCCTCTTTCGGAGTCGCGGGATAGCGACTAACCACCTCGGGGCGAGGTGAATGTCGGATGGCCGAATGTAAGCATACGTTATTTTAACCATGATTTTGCACACCACTCACCCTGTAAGTACCCGCCTATGTTTACGAGGGTTTGGCCATGTGTTTGTTATTGTGGCACTTAACAAAAGATAACAGGGAGTTTATAGAAGGTCTTGATTTAAGAGCCCTATGTCTGTTGCCTGTGAGAAAAATATGAAAGAAAAGTAAACACAGTGTCCGTCCAATCCTCGTGACGCGTGGTTCAGTGAGTTTTACTTGTGGTTGCAATTTGGTGAGTTGTTCACTGAGTATATTTCTGCATTTGTCCGTATATCATTGCATGCATGTTTTAACCTTTGCTTTGAAGCTGTAACTGATTGAAATACTGAGATAAAAGGTAGCTAACATAGAATCTCTGCGGAGGACCCCCTAATGGGATCTGGGGAACTGTCTCAACTCCCTAATGGGACCTGGGATAAAGTTGAAACAGTTAGGTATGATTGTGAGATTACTGGGAGCAGGGTACCTCACCCTCTCCGAAGTAATCAGTGTCAGTAGCGTACCTGTCTTAACTCCAGCCCACTATTTTAATTGACTTGGAGGACCCCCTAATGGGATCTGGGGTACTGTTTAAGTCCCTAATATGACCTGGGACTTAGTAACAGTTAGGTATGATCATGGGATTGCTGGGGAGCACGATGAAACACACCTCATCGTCTCTGCAGTAATCATTGGCATTAGCGTACCTGTCTGGCTCCAGCTCAATTAATGAATTAAGGACCCCCTAATGGGACCTGGGGAACTGTCTCAACTCCCTAATGGGACCTGGGATAAAGTTGAAACAGTTGGGTACAATCAGGCGATTCCTGAGGAGCACGGTGAAGGTGGTTAGTAATATAAACACCTCATTATGTCCGCAGTAATCACTAGCTGGCGTACTTGTCCGGCCTGGGAACAAGATATATTAGACAATTCGTGAGGGTAGGATGCTGTCCGCCCATTGCACTCATGGATTCATATCTTGGAGGTCTTCCATGCGGTAGGAAGCTACCGTTCTCCTTGATATGGGAGGTGGATCGCACTAATTCTACCTGTGTCAGTTGTAGGGCATGTTCTCAGATCAAAGTCTTCACTTATTTATAGAGGTGCGTACCTAGATAGATCTATCGCTAAGCAGATATGAGTTGCGAGTCACATTCGTAGGTAAGGCGCCGTAAATCGATGTGGCGGGTGTGGTCAGTTGTGAAGCCAAGACACACTTTTTGCCGTCCGTGTGGCACCTTTGGGTTTGCGCTCTCCTCTGGTGTGCACATATAACGGACGAGTACCAAAGTGGCGGTACTGAGGGATTGCGCCTTATATCTTAGAAAATACTGAGATCATCCTCAGACTATGTTCGAAGCCTTGGATGTAGTTCGAAAGCATCCTGGGCCTCTCAACATTGATTGGGAGATAATATCAGTATCAGAGCAGACTAACATAACAGTAATTTTGTGCATGTAATGTAGCGGTTGAATGTGGAAGTTACTCATGAGCGTTTTCAAAATACAGGCCCGTCTCTGACTGTTTCCGTCACCTCTTGTCCAGCAGATCTTCCCTGTCGTCTTTTCACCAAGTAAGTGGTCTCCTCAATTCCTGACTATTCGAGTGTATCAGAGTTCTTTTCGTATCACCCTCGTAAAACAAATTTTATGGTACAGGGTGTTACGTTGGAATTTTATTGTATCTTTTAAATATTCTATTCTATTCTATTATTTTTACATACGTCATTCTACGTTTCTACAAGATTTATAAAATTATACCCTTATCGCGGCTGCAATTTGCATCCGCCCGCTATAATGATCGGAAATCCCTAAAATGTCCAAAAGCAAAGATCCTTTTTTGATACCATTCCGCGACTCAAGTACAGATTTTCAAAAGCATTTCCTAGTTACCTACTATGATTCTCCGGACTCCAAGATGAATCGACAGGGGTGAAACGGTCACTGGAATTATGCGTGTAGAAAAATTCGACAGACAAACCGACAAACGCAAAGAACTACTAAAATGACTGACAAACATTTTTTGATGCAGAAATCTAATTCTAATTTTCAAAAAAATCAAATCTGCTAGTTGTTAGTTGTCGTCAACAGAGCGACACGGCATCGAACAAAATAATGATTAAACCTATCGTATCATTGATCATTTGTCTTTCCCAAAATCTCGCTGGCGCGGCGGCAGAAAAAAAATGTGAATAACTTATCTCGGCCGGCCGGTGTACAACGTACGGCGGTGGATTTGTGACGTCACCGGACGGACGGTCTTGGACCATCAATCAATAGAGATATATTGCCAACCACAGATACCGCATACGTTGCGGTATTTGCGCAGCGGTATTGTAGATAGCGCAGCGTTATCGTCCTTGCAAAATTGACAGTTATTGCCACAGATTTGGTACCGCTGCGTTATTTAGCTTTGATGTCTGTCAAGACGCCAAGCGTGTGAAAGAGACAAGTGCCAACGCCCTAACCACATTTGTGTTTTTGTTTTCTGTTTGCACTTTGCTTTCATTTCTCATTTTCCTTTGTGTTGTGGAGTTTGTCTATTTGTTATTAGCTGTATTAGTTGGTTTTTCGACTGCTATCTGCAAAAATAATGGATCAAGATTTAGAAACGTTAGTCTTGGCTGTGATAGGGATATCGAAAATGTTATTTTCAATTTATTCAAACGCCAAAAAAAAATAGGAAAAACTAAACAGCAAACAACACCGATGCACATCAAATATAAAATGGCATAAAGCACATCACTTTACTAATTACTTTTACTTTGGCATTTTGCCTTGATCCTGCGCCCAGACATAGCCCAGACCATCAAATACATGTTTTGTGGATCGTGGCCCTGTGACAGTTTAACTACGAATCGTCACGAGCGGTGACGATTACTTCCCGACCAGGGATACCGCGACAATACCGCACGTTAGTTATTTTTCGTAACTACCGCGAGGCGCTATTTCCAAATAGCGCAACGTACACCTCCAACGCATCTGCGCATGCTTAGATGTCAAAATAGCGCGTGCGGTATTACCGCTTGGCACATCTGGTCACAGCAATATCTCTCTAATAGCAGCGCAAGTCAGGTCATCAATAACACTAATAGTCCGGTCTTGTGAATTTAAAATGGCTTTTATGTATGAACAATGCATCCTATTATAGCCGGCCTATACGGACCCTCGCACTCTGCCACAATTAATTATATCTGAATGTAATCTGAAATTGAAAATGTAACCTTTATTAGATGGATACGGCTCGCATCTGGACACCACAGACACACAGACAGACCAACGAATGGCTGATCAATACAAGAGAGTCTTTTCTGTTTGGGATTTTCTCGGAACGCAGTTATTAATAGTGGCTGTTGGACTGTTGGGTTGTAGATCGTGCCTTTACATAATAGCATACAGAGGCATGTATATTTGGCGCTAACCTTTAACAATGCGGCACAAGTGGACAGGATAGTTCTACTTGTTCGGTTGGGAATGTTGGGATAGCTATTAAAACCACAAGAAATTAGAAGAAGTAGTCGTTGATGAGGGAAAATTGTAATATTTGAGAAAATACAGCACGTATCCATAAAACAGAGCTGCAGCAACAAATTATTTTAAATAGCAATATTCTGAGGCACACATCGATTTCTGGATAATCTGAGGGTTTTCATTACAAATTTTCGATTTTTTTAGGTACACCCGCCGACCCGAGAGATCTGAAATTTTTTATTTTCATCAAACGAGGCTGAGACTCAAAACTGCGACTGGGTTTGTAATTGGCACCTTGAAAGTATCCGAAATGCGAGGTTTCACCTCAATAGAAAGCCAAATAAAGATTTTCGATTTTTTAGGCACACCCGCCCGCCCGAGAGATCTGAAATTTTTGATTTCCGTTAAACGAGACTGAGACCCAAAATTGGGACTGGATTTGTAATCAGCACCTTGAAATTATCCGAAATGCGAGGTTTCACCTCAATAGAAAGTCAAATAAAGATTTTCGATTTTTTTAGGCACACCCGCCCGCCCGAGAGATCTGAAATTTTTGATTTCCGTTAAACGAGACTGAGACTCAAAATTGGAACTGGATTTGTAATCAGCACTTTGAAATTATCCGAAATGCGAGGTTTCACCTCAATAGAAAGCCAAATAAAGATTTTCGATTTTTTAGGTGCACCCGCCCGCCCGAGATCTGAAATTTTTTATTTTCGTCAAACGAGATGGAGACTACGACAGGATTTGTAATGAGCACCTTGAAATTATTCGAAATGCGAGGTTTCACCTCAATAGAAAGCCAAATAAAAATTTTCGATTTTTTAGGTACACCCGCCCGCCCGAGATCTGAAATTTTTTATTTTCGTCAAACGAGACTGAGACTACGACAGGATTTGTAATGAGCACCTTGAAATTATCCGAAATGCGAGGTTTCACCTCAATAGAAAGCCAGATAAAGATTTTCGATTTTTTTGGGCACACCCGCCCGCCCGAGAGATCTGAAATTTTTGATTTCCGTTAAACGAGACTGAGACTCAAAATTGGAACTGGATTTGTAATCAGCACTTTGAAATTATCCGAAATGCGAGGTTTCACCTCAATAGAAAGCCAAATAAAGATTTTCGATTTTTTAGGAACACCCGCCTGCCCGAGAGATCTGGGCCGGTACTCTGTAACTTAGAAACGTTTTTCTATGCATTATGTACTATGGGATTGGGTGGCCTCGTAAATATGGCAGCGTGCCGTGACAGCGTAGTAGACACGTGATAGGCACCCGAAACTGCCCGATCATCAGGGTCGTCATGGTGATAGAAACATGTTTCTATATCTTAAGTTAGAGAGTATCGTCGCTGAAATTTTTTATTTTCATCAATCGAGACCCCAAATCTGCGACTGGATTTGTAATCAACACCTTGAAATTATCCGAAATGCGAGGTTTCATTTCAATAGAAAGCCAAATAAAGATTTTCGATTTTTTTAGGTGTACACTCGCGAGCCCGAGAGACTGATACAAATTTATGTGTTACGGAAAAAAAAACTTAACACCACGTCTATGCGCGTTAAATATAGAATGAGCGATAAATATAGTAAAAAACCACGGCTAGTGGACTGATTAGGTATACTACTAGGACTCATCTTCGGGTTACGGGAAGAAATCCTAATACCATTTTGATCTTTCGTTTGTGACTAAGACGGAGCGTTATTAAATAGGAAAAAGTCGCGTTAAGTAGAGTGACTCGGAACTTCTGACATGCATTTATCTACGAATTATGGAAAACCTAATACTACGTTAAAATGTTGTCTATGCTCGAGAATGAGCGATAAATATGGTAAATCATTGCGTCAAGTAGACTGACTAGGTATAGGTACTAGTAAGACGTATTTGCGAGTTAAGTCTCTTAATACGAAGAAAAGCGTGTGCCTATTGTCATGAACGAGTATTATTTATAGGACCATATGGTGTCAAGTAGATTGACTACACTAGATTGAATACGTTTGTATTTTTTCATGACGCGAATCTTACCTATACTTTCGTTTGAATGTCTGAATGACAATAATGAATTTGAATCTATTCACCCACATCTTACACATAAACAAATACGTATATAAGAATTCCAGTAGCGGCACCAACCAACCAGCAGCGCAGCGCAGCGACGGTGGCGATCCGCCGGGCTGGCATCAGTCGCGATTTTCTCACATCCATCAGCGGGAAGTGGGAAGAACAGAGGAGGAAGACAGCCAGCGACCGCGGTTGCCGGTTGGTGGTTGGTTACCTGTTACAACCTGGTTGTTACAGCCTCCCCCCCTCCCCCCTTCCCCCTGAAGGTACGTCATCGACGGGCGCAATATATATAGCAGCGCAATATAAAGAACCGGCATGGCACACTGAGAGCACCACTAAATTAATACCATACATTCCCCGGTTATTTATACGTTTCGTGTGTTGGCAATATGTTACATGTATTAATCCAATAAATAAATACGGCCGCCATAAATCGCCTTCTCCTCTCTCTCTCTCTCTCTCTCACTCTTTCGTTGGCCACCACAAGCAGAAAGAAGAAAAAGTCCAACGACGTAATTTATAATCCAATTAAGTGGGTCCAGTCTAGTCCGGCCACTCCGGCCAGACTCGAGGAACGGACGATGTGCGTTGTGAGCCCCGGAAAGACATGCGCCGCTCGACGCACTGAAATGCCCGGATTGCGGATTAGCTAGCATATTATGAAGGGCTTCCACCAAAAACGACATACATACTATGTCAAGAATATTAGAAATTGATATATTGGCCTCGGCGCCTTAGAGAATCTCATTCCACGTTGCCAAATTATTTCCAGGGGTTATTTGTAGGCTGAATAGTTACCTATGATTGGTGAATGGTCTATCAATAGGTAGAGGGTACTTCAGGTCTAAATGCACCTACAATTTGTTCGATTCTGCATGATCTCTAACCATGAGAAAAAACTTTGTTCTCTTTGGATGCTACATCAATTGACTCATTGACTGAAGAGCAGATGACATAACGTATGACTTGGCGCCGGGAGATGGTAAATAAGTTTGATAAGGCACAATCTCGGTGTACAGCGGGGCGCTCTTGCACTCCTACGTACTGGTGGCCAAAAGCTTGGAGTTGTAACAAAAATGCTGTTACTTTTTTACGTATTTACTTCTGGAACAGTATGTCTTCCGTTGCACTACCTGCGAGAATCACGGTCAATGTCACGTCCTGTCCGTATAACGACTTGCTCAAGGCCTAAAAGGCAAAAGGATTCGTTACAGTTTCGCGCTAATTGCGATGTTGTCAAGTAAATTTTAAGTACCTACTCATAGATACCAAGCATAGGCAACCAACAGTACCCAAAAAATGTAGGACTAATAAGAAACGTACACTCGGTATGTTGTGACTGGTGGCTGACTTGGTTGTACTATTATGATGTGCCGACGAAGGCTCAATACCAAGTTTGGGTGTACGGATCTTTAAAAGACCGTGGAATCGAGAGGAATTATTGTGGAACGTGTAGTTTTTGACACACAGAAGACAGTCACAGTTAAGTGGTAGGTATACACCATTGATTAAGGTATTTAGGGGAAGATGGGCCACTAGATGCTAAGATCACGCGCCTAATTTTTGTTCCTCCTGGAGTGTCGCCACCTATATGAGCAAAAATGTACCTCTACTGATACAACTTTGACAATATAACAACCATCGACTTTGATACGAATAAAGTATCCTACTTCCAACGATCTATCAACGCTACTTACTATTATCTCCGCCAGGTGTCGCTGACATTGGCAATTTGACATTTGACATAGTGATGGCAGTGTCATATTTCAATTGTTTAATATTCTGATGTTATTTGGAAAATTTGGGTCAACCACGATCAAAAAATATTGATTGATTGATTTCGATTTATCATCGTTTGTATTGAATTTTTCGCGATTTCGGGAAGCAAAATGGTTTACAGATGTTATTACTATAACTGTCCAAACAACAAAACTCGTAATCCAGAGATGTTCTTTGCTTTCCCAAAAGCAACAGCTATACGTGATATTTGGATCAAGAATAGTGGCAATGTGAATTTGTTCCAATATGTTGGAAAGTCTGACCCACTGCCAAAGCAATTAGGTGTCTGCGAACAACACTTCAAACAGAACTATATCCAGAGATCAGATACAAAGAAATTCTTGGTCAGACACGCAGTACCGTACGTATGAGTATAATTCAGGTAAGTGCCTATACCATTGAAACCAATCTATTGCCTTCTATTACTCATCTACATCACTAAAAACTTGAAGCAATACGCAAATTTACCATACTCTGCCATTTTCTTAAGCCTATGGGGCATTCCACCACAACAATTTCAAACATAACGCTTTTGTATCTTGACTGAACTTATATACTGCCCAGCACCAATGCATCAGCAGAAAGAGTCTTTTCTTCAATGGTCTAATGTTGAATGCCTCAAAAAACCCAGTGATTCATTCTGGTTATTAGGACGATGTTGATACCTAAAATGGATATTGAAAACACCTTCTAAAAATGTTATTCCTACTCAAAATCAGCACCAGCTGACCAACTGCATCAAAATAACTAGGTATTTTTCAATAAATAAAACAAAAACTTTGTGAACACTTTTCAATAAACCAATGCCAGTAACATTTCTCAATGCAGTAACTCCAATTTCGTGTTACAATTTAAGCTTGCTAAATATTATGGCAAACTGAGCAGCAAAATGAATTTCTTTTGAGAATTACTGATCCCAAGAATTTGGCAACAAACAGACAAGAGTGGTTCCAAGGCATGGCATAATCATTATAAAGATGTACGAGTGGCTCATTAATGGTCACTTTAGGTATACTATGCTCAAGCATTGATTAAGGTATTAACGCTCAAGCTAATGTGTGGGTTTATTAGTGTGAGTAACAGCATAAATCTGCCATACTTCTGGTATTTCGTTTTGTTTTGTTGACAGTCCAAGGTATCAATGGAGCATTCCAATGATCACTAAACTAGATGCTCGCAATTACAGCTATTTAGAACATGACAAACCGTATGGTCTCACTAAATTTCAGTTTAAAAAAAGTTGGTGAGAAAAATGCAGAAAAAAATGCTTGTTGTATTCTTAATTTCAAGTGGCTGAATCACTAGTGAATACACCTTCCTTTTTTTTCTTGTCAGAAAAAGTAAAAAACATGTCTACTTCTTTATTTCACTCAAAGTTTTACTGGGTGATACAAATAATTGGCCTGAACATTTTTTTATAATTTTATTTTATGTAAAATTAATACAAAAGAACAAGCATGTGTAATGTAGAATATCCTTGTTACATGATATTTATGTCAAGTCAATTTTTCCATGTTGTTATGTGAAGCGAGAACAATCTATCAAAAAAAAATAGTTTTAGAGATTAGAAAGAACCATCCATCCTGTTTTCGCCCATAAAAGCAAACTATACCTACTAAAACAGCCCTTATTTTGTTACAGGTTATGCACTCACAAAGAAGAAATGATAAACCACTACAGGTATGGATTATCGTACTGTCAGATGGTGCTATATCATGTGCTCATTGCACTTGTATGGCAGGATTAAGTGAAGTTTGCAGCCACATAGCAGCAGTTCTTTTCTTCCTTAAAGCACGTCCTAAAAGTGTCGGCCAACAAGAAAGCTATATATACATATTCTAAAAAAAAAGTTGGCATACACAGAGTTGAAGTATCATATTGTTATACATAACAAAATGACAAGAATTTCTGAGACATTAAAAACATTGTTATAGTTTATAGCTACTTCTAATATAATTAGGGACACTATTGTATGATTTAGCTACATTATATGAGAATCATCTATCAAAAACTGCATTTTTTGTTTAGGCATTGTTAGTTTCACAGAATTCCTAGTAATTGTGAGGATATAATTTACATATATCTAGTATAAACTTATGTGAACAATATAAATGCATTTGAATATGATGTACAGTTGTGTAAAAAATATTGAGACTAATCAAGGGGAATTTGAGATGGACTAACTCTAGCAATACTACGAGTGGTTTCTATCTCTACTGGGTGAAGTTGCGTCTTACCTTTTGTAAATGCTGGAATATGTAAGTGACCTCCTAGAACTTCAACTGAGTCTCTAATTAAAAAACCTCTATCTGCTAATATTATGTCACCAGGTATAATTAAATTTAAAAAGCCACAATTTTCTGTTAGATGCTTGTCACTTGTCCTTCCACCATAACCATCGAAAATGTAATTCCCCCACTTCTCCATGAAATACCTTACAATGGGCTAACATTCACCATATGTCACTCAGGTACAAATATTATTTAAAGAAGATTCTACAACTTTTTCAAAATATTGTGGATGTCTTATTAAATATTAACTTATTTATTTGTTAATTATAGTAGGATATTCCAATTTGCAATTTTTTAGTTTATCAATGTAACATGAAATCTCACGTTTTTTAAGTAAATAAGTGTAAATTTTAATAAATAGCTCAAAATTGTACATGGTGAGTAAACAAATTTTTCGAATTTGAGTTTTTTTTCAGTTTTTTGCATTTTCTGAGAAGATTTTCTATAGTAATGTATATTTTTTTACACCATCAGAAAATAGAGATTTCAACGAACGAAAGGCTCCCAAACTTTTTGAAAAAAGCTGATATTTTGACGCGAGAATTTGTGATTGAAAAATGGGGTGCATTTTTTATCTTAAGGTCAAATAAGGCGAAAAAATAAATATTTTAAATCAAATAAATTACAGCGTATTTGGGACATAATAAGGGAAGTATTCACCAAATTTCGTAAAAAAAATATTTTTTTTGAAAAAGATAAAAATAAAGGACCAAAAACTTGGTTTTTTGAATTTTTCACCAAAATTTTGAGGTTATGTGAAAAAATTGATAACACAAGAGTTGTAGATCTTTTTATTACCTACATCTTTGCCATTCAACTTTTTTCCATAGGACTTGTAGTTTTGCCAGAAATCAAGATAAACAATTTTCTACCCTTAAAAGCTCACCCCCTCCCACTTCCCGATCTCGAATCGACCGTAATTTATTTTTCCTTTTATTCTTATCATATTCTCCTCCTTTTCTAATGAGTTTCATCCTACTGTAATTTTTTTTCACTTTTTATTATTTTTGAAGGCTTCGGCACTGGTCTAAGACAGCTTTTAAAGCAAATGTTGAACTCAGCATGTCAGTCCCGAGATGTATTATCTGTGGTTGTTAAAAATGAAACAAAAATTGTAAAGAAAGATGCAACTGTTTATCATTTAGAATAATAAAATTTTTGAAATGTATCCTGTTTCATTACCTCATCGATACGTTTATGGTTAATTATAATAATAACGTTTAAAATTATGAAGTAATGTGATTATTAAGAACATCATTTAAAATCAAATTTGTTAGCAACATCAGACATGAAATTTGTTTTGAATAAACATAACTATAATATGTAATATTTTCATTTTGATTGTGTGAGAAGCATACCCTATAATAATAAATAATTCATTTTAACTCCACCATTTATTAAAAAATATATGGATAGATAACATGAGCATTTATTGGTGCTGTTAGTATACACAGTATGTGGAGTAAAGTCAGCACACTCTTCGCCTCCTGGTATCGGTCTGCCTCTTCTGTCTCGAATGCTTGGGAAGCTGGAGAATTTTTTCCACACCTATAATGACAAAAAGGAAGCATTTTGAAATAGTGCGCAAATTATTCGAATAGAGAAGTGAATAGTCATAATGTACCTATTCCAGAAACTCAACTTTTAGGTTATGTCAAAAAATGAATGTATTAAATGATCCATTTTTTGAACTTGCCTATATGTACATAGGTATACAACTAGCAATTATTACCTACGGATGGATGTTTTTGCTACTTTAACATAATCCACCAAAGGTTGGCCACTACAACTTCATTACTTCTATATACTTCACAGATAAAACTTCCAAGTAAGAAATGCATTATTTTGGAGTATCAAGTGATAAAAATGCAGTATGACTATAACAACTATCGCTCTAGTGAATGTGATAACTCATGGGATAACTGTAATTGGCGAATAAACGTTTTTTTTTTTGCTGTTTTCAATATGCATTCAAGTTTTCATCATGCATTATCTCATGAATTACATCATTTTAATTGACAGATGTGCTTACCTGACAAAAAAGGTTCCTTAAAAAACACATCACAACAACAATTATGGTGAAAATGTCCAAGAAATTGTAAAAAACAAATAAAAGTCCTCAATTTCATATGGCGGTATACCGACAACAAGGTTATCAACCGCTGTCAGCTGATCGTTTGGAATTGGAACACAAAGCATATTTTCGAATGTTAGGTTCACCGACGATCCCGACCGACCCGTCGGTGGTTAGGTATGGGTCGTCTTACTGTGCGGCCTAGGTCATTGGCACTTCAAGGTCGTATTTTTATAGCTGGATGCTCCTTTGCTCCATCTATTGGGCATATTTATTATAAAGGATTCAGGAATTTTTGAAGCTTCTGAGATTGGCCAAGAGGGCGCCAGGTGACGGTGTCGTGGTTTCTATGAGAGTGAGTGAGATAGACTAGAGTGAGTGAGATAGACTGCGAGCGCGCGATTTTACTGTGTGGTTGTTCATCTTCCCCTAAATACCTTAATCAATGGTATACACTGAACATTGCCTAAATTCATTGGGTCTATAAAGAATATGTGGCCTATAGCCTAAGTTAATGGACGCTTGGTTTCTCCAAAGCTTGCATCGAATATATTTGACCACGACAGGACTGAAACTTACTCGATCAGTCTCTCTACAGTTACAACACTGCTTTTTGCGACTTTGCACCATTTTCGTATGTGAAGCCAAGTTAAAAGGAGGGCGGTTTTGAATGATGACGATGAGGACCTTCTGCGGGCATGGGATCACTAGTGTGCTTTAATCCCTAATGACACCTGGCAGAGCTAGTTAAAAGAGTGGTTTCAGAGGATGGAGAGGTGTGTTAAATGTAGAGAAAATTACTTTGCAAAAATAAATAAATAAAGCTGTATTTAGAAACTTTCTTAAATACTCTTTTTTACATGCTTGAATAATTTATGATGATGCAGTTACACGTGTCAAGTAGCTAAACCAAGTTACTAAATCAAGTAGCTAAAATTTAGTCCATATTTTTTTGTGAGCATCTACATTCTACATGTTTAAGTATTTTTGATTAGTCCTGATCTAAACATCCATAGGTCTTTTATGACTTTCTGCATTCCGTAAAAATGCATCCATTTCCATAAACCATTTAAGGAAATGGATGCAATTTCACGTAATGCAGAAAGTCATAAAAGACATGGTTTAGATCAGCACTAATCACCAATACTTAATAAACATGTAGACGCTCACTAAACAATACGGATTTAATTATATCTACTCGATTTAGTAATTTGTCTTAGCTACTTGCCTCCTGTTACAGCGGCTTAAGTCACGTAGTGCGACAAGACAAGTCGCAAGCGACGGAAACAGAAAATTAACGAGTTGGCGACTTGGCGAGCGACAAGCAAGAAACAAATGAGTGCGCGGCGGCGAACGGCGAACGTCGGAATCAAGGCGGCGTGGCGGCGGCGTTCGAAGAACGGCCTACTCGATGGTGGCCAAAGCGGAAGATAACGGCAGGTCGGCCAAACCGGTGTGAACTTGGCAGCTAAAACCCAGCAGACAATTTCCCGAAGATGCCCGAATGACCAGTGGCGTCGTCATTACTAATAAACACTATTGACGGTATGATACGTGCTTATATATCGGGTTATGAACTGAGCGATCATCTAAAGGGGTAGCAGCCAAAATAAAAACAATTAAAATATCATTTTTACCCCTAAGGAAATAATTCCCCAAGATGAAATTGCAGCCAAAAAAGATCACCTAAATAATGCCATTTTATGTGCCCAGTGTCATCAACTGAGCGAACTTCTGAAGGGCGAGCAGCCAAAATCAAAAATATTAAAATATCATTCTCACCCCTAAGGAAATAATTCCCCAAGATGAAATTGATGCCAAAAATTAACACATAAATAATGACATTTTATGAGTCCAGTCTCATCAACTAAGCGAACTTCTAAAGGGCCAGCAGCCAAAATCAAAAATATAAAATATCATTTTCACCCCTAAGGAAATAATTCCCCAAGATGATATTGGTGCCAAAAATCAACACATAAATAATGACATTCTATTAGTCCTGTCTCATCAACTGACCGAACTTCTAAAGGGCCAGCAGCCAAAATCAAAAATATTAAAATATCATTTTCACCCCTAAGGAAATAATTCCCCAAGATGAAATTGATGCCAAAAATTAACACATAAATAATGACATTTTATGAGTCCAGTCTCATTAACTGAGCGAACTTCTAAAGGGCCAGCAGCCAAAATCAATAATATTAAAATATCATTTACACCCCTAAGGAAATGATTCCCCAAGATGAAATTGGTCATCAACCCCACCGTGATGACTTATCCCTTTTACAAAGTTCGCTCTGTCTATGAGAGCGGCCTGATAAATTGATACTATTTTACTGTTAGTTTTTGGCATGAATCTCATTTTGGGGGATATATTTCCTTGGAGGTGAAAATGATATTTTGATTTTGGCTGCTAGCCCTTTAGAAGTTCGCTCAGTTGATGAGACCAGACCCATAAAATGACATTATTTAGGTGTTTCTTTGTGGTATCAATTTCATCTTGGGGAATAATTTCCTTAGGGGTGAAAATGATATTATAATATTTTTGATTTTGGCTGCTGGCCCTTTAGAAGTTCGCTCAGTTGATGAGACTGGGCTCATAAAATATCATTATTTATGTGTTAATTTTTGGCATCAATTTCATCTTGGGGAATTATTTCCTTAGAGGTGAAAATGATATTTCAATATTTTTGATTTTGGCTGCTGGCCCTTTAGAGTTCGCTCAGTTGACAAGACTGGACTCATAAAATGTAATTATTCGTGTGTTAATTTTTGGCACCAATTTCATCTTGGGGAATCATTTCCTTAGGGGTGAAAATGATATTTTAATTTTTTTGATTTTGGCTGCTGGCCCGTTAGAAGTTCGCTCAGGTGATGAGATGGGCTCATAAAATGTCATTATTTATGTGTTAATTTTTGGCGTCAATTTTATCTTGGGGAATCATTTCCTTAGGGGTGAAAATGATATTTTAATATTTTTGATTTTGGCTGCTGGCCCTTTTAGAAGTTCGCTCAGTTGATGAGACCGGACTCATAAAATGTCATTATTTAGGTGTTTCTTTTTAGTATCAATTTCATCTTGGGGAATCATTTCCTTAGGGGTGAAAATGATATTTTAATATTTTTGATTTTGGCTGTTGGCCCTTTAGAAGTTCGCTCAGTTGATGAGACTGGTCTCATAGAATGTAATTATTCGTGTGTTAATTTTTGGCGTCAATTTTATCTTGGGGAATCATTTCCTTAGGGGTGAAAATGATATTTTAATATTTTTGATTTTGGCTGCTGGCCCTTTAGAAGTTCGCTCAGTTGATGAGACCGGACTCATAAAATGTCATTATTTAGGTGTTTCTTTTTGGTATCAATTTCATCTTGGGGAATCATTTCCTTAGGGGTGAAAATGATATTTTAATTTTTTTGATTTTGGCTGCTGACCCTTTAGAAGTTCGCTAAGTTAATGAGACTGGGCTCATAAAATGTCATTATTTATGTGTTAATTTTTGGCATCAATTTCATCTTGAGGAATTATTTCCTTAGGGGTGAAAATTATATTTTAATATTTTTGATTTTGGCTGCTAGCTCTTTAGAAGTTCGCTCAGTTGATGAGACTGAGCTCATAAAATGTCATTATTTAGGTGTTTCTTTTTGGTATCAATTTCATCTTGGGGAATCATTTCCTTAGGGGAGAAAATGATATTTTAATTTTTTTGATTTTGGCTGCTGGCCCTTTAGAAGTTCACTCAGTTGATGAGACTGGGCTCATGAAATGTCATTATTTATGTGTTAATTTTTGGCATCAATTTCACCTTGGGGAATTATGTCCTTAGGGGTGAAAATGATATTTTAATATTTTTGTTTTGGCTGCTGGCCCTTTAGAAGCTCGCTCAGTTGATGAGACTGGGCTCATAAAATGTCATTATTTATGTGTTAATTTTTGGCATCAGTTTCATCTTGGGCTATCATTTCCTTAGAGGTGAAAATGATATTTTAATTTTTTTGATTTTGGCTGCTGGCCCTTTAGAAGTTCGCTCAGTTGATGAGACTGGGCTCATAAAATGTCATTATTTATGTGTTAATTTTTGGCATCAATTTCATCTTCGGGAATTATTTCCTTAGGGGTGAAAATGATATTTCAATATTTTTGATTTTGGCTGCTGGCCCTTTAGAGTTCGCTCAGTTGACAAGACTGGACTCGTAAAATGTAATTATTCGTGTGTTAATTTTTGGCACCAATTTCATCTTGGGGAATTATTTTCTTAGGGTTGAAAATGATATTTTAATTTTTTTGATTTTGGCTGCTGGCCCGTTAGAAGTTCGCTCAGGTGTTGAGACTGGGCTCATAAAATGTCATTATTTAGGTGTTTCTTTTTGGTACCAATTTCATCTTGGGGAATCATTTCCTTAGGGGTGAAAATGATATTTTAATTTTTTTGATTTTGGCTGCTGGCCCTTTAGAAGTTCGCTCAGTTGATGAGACTGGGCTCATAAAATGTCATTATTTATGTGTTAATTTTTGGCGTCAATTTTATCTTGAGGAATCATTTCCTTAGGGGTGAAAATTATATTTTAATTTTTTTGATTTTGGCTGCTGGCCCGTTAGAAGTTCGCTCAGGTGATGAGACTGGGCTCATAAAATGTCATTATTTAGGTGTTTGTTTTTGGTGCCAATTTCATCTTGGGGAATCATTTCCTTAGGGGTGAAAATGATATTTTAATTTTTTTGATTTTGGCTGCTGGCCCTTTAGAAGTTCGCTCAGTTGATGAGACTGGGCTCATAAAATGTCATTATTTAGGTGTTTCTTTTTGGTACCAATTTCATCTTGGGGAATCATTTCCTTAGGGGTGAAAATGATATTATAATTTTTTTGATTTTGGCTGCTGGCCCTTTAAAGTTCGCTCAGTTGATGAGACTGGGCTCATAAAATGTCATTATTTATGTGTTAATTTTTGGCGTCAATTTTATCTTGAGGAATCATTTCCTTAGGGGTGAAAATGATATTTTAATTTTTTTGATTTTGGCTGCTGGCCCGTTAGAAGTTCGCTCAGGTGATGAGACTGGGCTCATAAAATGTCATTATTTATGTGTTAATTTTTGGCATCAATTTCATCTTGGGGAATTATTTCCTTAGAGGTGAAAATGATTGTCAGTTTGACCCATACGTCACTTACGAAAAAAAGCAGTAGTGTGGTAAATATTCCAATTTTCCAGCATGGCGAGCGATGTGCGCGTATGTCTACGGTGCTCGGACAATTTTATAGTGAATTTTGTGGGGTTGGTCGACTGATGCTATTCATGTGTTTTTAGCTCAGAAACGAGCAGTGGGTCTCAAAACGTACCTCGTGTAAACAGTATTTTATTGATTTTAATATTTTAACTTTGTACGGTCTTTATGTCTTCGAACTCTGTGTTTATGTTTATCAAAATAAGGCAAACTTTATATGTAATAATGAAGTTTATCAAAACAATACTAGGGCAAAGAATGATCTCAGAGTACCATTTGCCAAATATAAAAGCTCATATAAGTTACCTAGTGTATGTGGTCCAAGATTTTTTAATATGCTACCTACTGATATCAAAGAATGCGATAATATTGTGATATTTAAAAAACTGTTAAGAAAATTCCTTGTCTCGAAGTGTTTTTACTCTGTAGAGAAGTACTTTATGTAGGTCTAGGTTTACTTGTTTAGTTCTAGGTATTTGCTGACAATTTCTTATACAAGTTAAACTTGTCACAAAGGAAAATAAAGATTATTATTATTGTTTAAAACAAAAAAGTGCAGCCCGGGCTCCGACACACCGGGCTGCTGTTCCATTACCCAATGACTACTCCTCACACCGTGAGGTGAGCAATCACTGGGTCCGCGAATCGTGCGCCCTAAGTAGACGAAGGGACCCAAGGATGACTGCCTTCTGCATTCTGGCGTCTAAGATGTGCGCCGCCGCACGGCACACCGGTATTTTGCGCAGTGCAGAGAGCAGCGTATTCCTCATTCCACCTAGGGATCCAATGACCATAACCAGCAGACTTACAGTGTAGTCTGGCCAGAGCCTGCGAAGTTGTCCGAGCAACTCCTGATATTTGGTCCGCTTTTCCTCCTCCTTAGAGACGATGTTCACCTCGGCAGGCGCCGAAAACTCAATAACGAACATCGTCTTCTGTTGGTGGTCGAGAAGGACTATGTCGGGCTTGTTTGCCTGTACAAGCTCGAGCGTGGGGAACGAGTAGTTCCAGTAAATCCGGCATCTCTCGTTCTCCACAACGGACTCTATATCCCCTGGAGCGTATGGCAGCACCGGTGTCTCATCGATACCGTAAGAGTGCCTCAAATGATAGTAGAGCACTCGCAGAGCCGCGTTGTGCCGATGGACGTAAGCCGTCCCAGCGTACGTCTTACACGCCGACAAGAGATGCATAAGCGTCTCTGGCGCCTGTCGGCAAGCTCTACAAAGGGTGTCGGGTACATCTACACCCATAACCCTTTTACGGTACACCAAGGTGTTGAAGACACCATCTTGGCAAGCCATTATAAAGCCTTCAGTCTCCGACTTCAACCCACTAGACCTTAGGAAAGAGAAGGTCAACTGCTCAGACAAGCCATGCTCTTCCAGATGTTTGTAGAAGATTCCATGCATTGGCTTATCTTTATGAAGTCTTAAGAGGAAGTCGACTTCGGCAGTTTTAATGTGGGCTTTTAATTCAGCGGGAGCAAGTTCCGTAATGGACTGCTGACACCTCCGCTTGAAGTCGAGTGTGAGGCTGAGCTCCTCGGCTGCTCGTTTCGCTGCGCTAAAAAGAAAGGCTCCTTTTCCCGCATTCTCGTGCTCTCGCACGAAGCGGATCAGGGGATCGGTGCTGTTCGTTACATAGCAGGCAGTGGCCAGTACTACTCTGTTGTGCAGACGCTCCAAACTCAATAGTCCACGCCCTCCCAGGTGTCGCGGGAGGTATATTCGCGGGACAGAGGACTTAGGATGCAGGCTTCTCTCCATATTCATCCTTTTGCGGGTCTTCGTGTCGATTTCCTTCAGCTCGTTCACTTTCCAGTGTATAGCACCAAAGGTGTATAATAACAATGGGACCGCAAGCATGTTTGTGGCAGCGACTTTGTTCTTGCCGGACAGTTCTGACGACCAGATCTGCCGGAGTCGGTGCAAATACTTGCGGCGGCGAGTGCGGCGGAGACACTCTTTAACCAATGTTGCCTCTTGGACATGACGCTGCGCCACTCCAAGGTAGGTATAA
The DNA here is from genome assembly GCA_951848785.1 of Callosobruchus maculatus. Lineage (NCBI taxonomy): Eukaryota > Metazoa > Arthropoda > Insecta > Coleoptera > Chrysomelidae > Callosobruchus > Callosobruchus maculatus. Next base: position 8,363,010 of record CATOUR010000158.1, on the reverse strand, counting down.
GTATCTCCGGCATGCAGTTGTCGCAAGATGCTCCCATCAACGAGCTGTTCCTCATCTCCACTATCTCCGCTTCGTCCTTTCTTGAGATGAACCAATGCACATTTGTCTGCCCCGAACTCCATTCCGATAGCATGACTGTACTCCTGCACCACCCTCAGCGATTGTTGTAGTTCGCGTTGGCCGGAGGCATAAAGTTTTAGGTCATCCATATAAAACAGATGGGTGACCTTGTGCCTCCGGTTATTGGGCGTGCCACAGCTGTATCCTTTAGTATTTCTCAGCGCTATGGACAGAGGTAAAAGTGAGATGCAAAAGAGCAAGGGACTCAAGGAGTCTCCTTGGAAGACACCTCTTTTCAATGACACCAACTCTGTCTGAACCCGAGTTTCACCTGATGTTATGGTGAACCGGGTCTTCCAGAGTGGCATCAGTTGTTTGATGCACCCCACTATCTGATTATCCACCGAAAGACATTCCAACAGCCGCACAATGAGCTCATGAGACGTGCTGTCGAATGCCTTGCGATAGTCAATCCAGGCCATAGAAAGGTTTCGCTTGTGCTGCACAGAGTCCTGCGTGACACATCGGTCAATCAACAGGTTCTCCTTGCAGCCAGCTACTCCTTTCTTTGACCCTCTCTGTTCATACACGTCGAGAAATACAGGATTCACAGCTTGAAGGATACGCATGTACAAGATTCTGGTGAAGAGCTTGTAACACGCGTTCAGACATGTTATTGGCCTGTAGTTTTTGGGATCAGACAAATCTCCGGTCTTCGGGAGAAGCATGGTTCGACCCTCGACAAACCAAGCCGGAATTGGCTGCTCCTGATTTAGCCACGAGTTAAAAACTCTAGCTAAATGCCGGTGGCAACTGGGGAATTTTCTCCACCAGTAGGTGTTCATGCCATCCGGGCCAGGAGCTGCGAAATTCTTTGCGCCTCGTAAGGCGTCAAGAATTTCTTCCGTGTTTATCGGGTGACGCAGTACATTCAAGTTAGGAGTCCTCCTACAAACGGACTCGAACTGCGCCAAGGCCGGAGTGTCTGCTGAGAGAGAGGTTTGGGTTGTTCGTAAATGTCCCGAATTATTGTGGAACGTGTAGTTTTTGACACACAGAAGACAGTCACAGTTAAGTGGTAGGTATACACTGAACATTGCCTAAATTCATTGGGTCTATAAAGAATATGTGGCCTATAGCCTAAGTTAATGGACGCTTGGTTTCTCCAAAGCTTGCATCGAATATATTTGACCACGACAGGACTGAAACTTACTCGATCAGTCTCTCTACAGTTACAACACTGCTTTTTGCGACTTTGCACCATTTTCGTATGTGAAGCCAAGTTAAAAGGAGGGCGGTTTTGAATGATGACGATGAGGACCTTCTGCGGGCATGGGATCACTAGTGTGCTTTAATCCCTAATGACACCTGGCAGAGCTAGTTAAAAGAGTGGTTTCAGAGGATGGAGAGGTGTGTTAAATGTAGAGAAAATTACTTTGCAAAAATAAATAAATAAAGCTGTATTTAGAAACTTTCTTAAATACTCTTTTTTACATGCTTGGATAATTTATGATGATGCAGTTACACGTGTCAAGTAGCTAAACCAAGTTACTAAATCAAGTAGCTAAAATTTAGTCCATATTTTTTTGTGAGCATCTACATTCTACATGTTTAAGTATTTTTGATTAGTCCTGATCTAAACATCCATAGGTCTTTTATGACTTTCTGCATTCCGTAAAAATGCATCCATTTCCATAAACCATTTAAGGAAATGGATGCAATTTCACGTAATGCAGAAAGTCATAAAAGACATGGTTTAGATCAGCACTAATCACCAATACTTAATAAACATGTAGACGCTCACTAAACAATACGGATTTAATTATATCTACTCGATTTAGTAATTTGTCTTAGCTACTTGCCTCCTGTTACAGCGGCTTAAGTCACGTAGTGCGACAAGACAAGTCGCAAGCGACGGAAACAGAAAATTAACGAGTTGGCGACTTGGCGAGCGGCGAGCGACAAGCAAGAAACAAATGAGTGCGCGGCGGCGAACGGCGAACGTCGGAATCAAGGCGGCGTGGCGGCGGCGTTCGAAGAACGGCCTACTCGATGGTGGCCAAAGCGGAAGATAACGGCAGGTCGGCCAAACCGGTGTGAACTTGGCAGCTAAAACCCAGCAGACAATTTCCCGAAGATGCCCGAATGACCAGTGGCGTCGTCATTACTAATAAACACTATTGACGGTATGATACGTGCTTATATATCGGGTTATGAACTGAGCGATCATCTAAAGGGGTAGCAGCCAAAATAAAAACAATTAAAATATCATTTTTACCCCTAAGGAAATAATTCCCCAAGATGAAATTGCAGCCAAAAAACATCACCTAAATAATGCCATTTTATGTGCCCAGTGTCATCAACTGAGCGAACTTCTGAAGGGCGAGCAGCCAAAATCAAAAATATTAAAATATCATTCTCACCCCTAAGGAAATAATTCCCCAAGATGAAATTGATGCCAAAAATTAACACATAAATAATGACATTTTATGAGTCCAGTCTCATCAACTAAGCGAACTTCTAAAGGGCCAGCAGCCAAAATCAAAAATATAAAATATCATTTTCACCCCTAAGGAAATAATTCCCCAAGATGAAATTGGTGCCAAATATCAACACATAAATAATGACATTCTATTAGTCCTGTCTCATCAACTGACCGAACTTCTAAAGGGCCAGCAGCCAAAATCAAAAATATTAAAATATCATTTTCACCCCTAAGGAAATAATTCCCCAAGATGAAATTGATGCCAAAAATTAACACATAAATAATGACATTTTATGAGTCCAGTCTCATTAACTGAGCGAACTTCTAAAGGGCCAACAGCCAAAATCAATAATATTAAAATATCATTTACACCCCTAAGGAAATGATTCCCCAAGATGAAATTGGTCATCAACCCCACCGTGATGACTTATCCCTTTTACAAAGTTCGCTCTGTCTATGAGAGCGGCCTGATAAATTGATACTATTTTACTGTTAGTTTTTGGCATGAATCTCATTTTGGGGGATATATTTCCTTGGAGGTGAAAATGATATTTTGATTTTGGCTGCTAGCCCTTTAGAAGTTCGCTCAGTTGATGAGACCAGACCCATAAAATGACATTATTTAGGTGTTTCTTTGTGGTATCAATTTCATCTTGGGGAATAATTTCCTTAGGGGTGAAAATGATATTATAATATTTTTGATTTTGGCTGCTGGCCCTTTAGAAGTTCGCTCAGTTGATGAGACTGGGCTCATAAAATATCATTATTTATGTGTTAATTTTTGGCATCAATTTCATCTTGGGGAATTATTTCCTTAGGGGTGAAAATGATATTTTAATATTTTTGATTTTGGTTGCTGGCCGTTTAGAAGTTCGCTCAGTTGATGAGACTGGGCTCATAAAATGTCATTATTTAGGTGTTACTTTTTGAAATCAATTTCATCTTGGGGAATTATTTTTTTGGGGGTAAAAATGATATTTTAATTTTTTTGATTTTGGCTGCTGGCCCTTTAGAAGTTAGCTCAGATGAGACTGGGCTCATATAATATTATTATTTATGTGTAAATTTTGGGCACCAATTTTATCTTTGGGAATTATTTCCTTAGGGGTGAAAATGATATTTTAATTTTTTTTTATTTTGGCTGCTAGCCCGTTAGAAGTTCGCTCAGTTGATGAGACCGGACTCATAAAATGTCATTATTTATGTGTTAATTTTTGGCATCAATTTCATCTTGGGGAATTATTTCCTTAGAGGTGAAAATGATATTTCAATATTTTTGATTTTGGCTGCTGGCCCTTTAGAGTTCGCTCAGTTGACAAGACTGGACTCATAAAATGTAATTATTCGTGTGTTAATTTTTGGCACCAATTTCATCTTGGGGAATCATTTCCTTAGGGGTGAAAATGATATTTTAATTTTTTTGATTTTGGCTGCTGGCCCGTTAGAAGTTCGCTCAGGTGATGAGATGGGCTCATAAAATGTCATTATTTATGTGTTAATTTTTGGCGTCAATTTTATCTTGGGGAATCATTTCCTTAGGGGTGAAAATGATATTTCAATATTTTTGATTTTGGCTGCTGGCCCTTTTAGAAGTTCGCTCAGTTGATGAGACCGGACTCATAAAATGTCATTATTTAGGTGTTTCTTTTTAGTATCAATTTCATCTTGGGGAATCATTTCCTTAGGGGTGAAAATGATATTTTAATATTTTTGATTTTGGCTGTTGGCCCTTTAGAAGTTCGCTCAGTTGATGAGACTGGTCTCATAAAATGTAATTATTCGTGTGTTAATTTTTGGCGTCAATTTTATCTTGGGGAATCATTTCCTTAGGGGTGAAAATGATATTTTAATATTTTTGATTTTGGCTGCTGGCCCTTTAGAAGTTCGCTCAGTTGATGAGACCGGACTCATAAAATGTCATTATTTAGGTGTTTCTTTTTGGTATAAATTTCATCTTGGGGAATCATTTCCTTAGGGGTGAAAATGATATTTTAATTTTTTTGATTTTGGCTGCTGACCCTTTAGAAGTTCGCTCAGTTAATGAGACTGGGCTCATAAAATGTCATTATTTATGTGTTAATTTTTGGCATCAATTTCATCTTGAGGAATTATTTCCTTAGGGGTGAAAATTATATTTTAATATTTTTGATTTTGGCTGCTAGCTCTTTAGAAGTTCGCTCAGTTGATGAGACTGAGCTCATAAAATGTCATTATTTAGGTGTTTCTTTTTGGTATCAATTTCATCTTGGGGAATCATTTCCTTAGGGGTGAAAATGATATTTTAATTTTTTTGATTTTGGCTGCTGACCCTTTAGAAGTTCGCTCAGTTAATGAGACTGGGCTCATAAAATGTCATTATTTATGTGTTAATTTTTGGCATCAATTTCATCTTGAGGAATTATTTCCTTAGGGGTGAAAATTATATTTTAATATTTTTGATTTTGGCTGCTGGCCCTTTAGAAGTTCGCTCAGTTGATGAGACTGGGCTCATAAAATGTCATTATTTATGTGTTAATTTTTGGCATCAGTTTCATCTTGGGCTATCATTTCCTTAGAGGTGAAAATGATATTTTAATTTTTTTGATTTTGGCTGCTGGCCCTTTAGAAGTTCGCTCAGTTGATGAGACTGGGCTCATAAAATGTCATTATTTATGTGTTAATTTTTGGCATCAATTTCATCTTGGGGAATTATTTCTTTAGGGGTGAAAATGATATTTCAATATTTTTGATTTTGGCTGCTGGCCCTTTAGAGTTCGCTCAGTTGACAAGACTGGACTCGTAAAATGTAATTATTCGTGTGTTAATTTTTGGCACCAATTTCATCTTGGGGAATTATTTCCTTAGGGGTGAAAATGATATTTTAATTTTTTTGATTTTGGCTGCTGGCCCTTTAGAAGTTCGCTCAGTTGATGAGACTGGGCTCATAAAATGTCATTATTTAGGTGTTTCTTTTTGGTACCAATTTAATCTTGGGGAATCATTTCCTTAGGGGTGAAAATGATATTTTAATTTTTTTGATTTTGGCTGCTGGCCCTTTAGAAGTTCGCTCAGTTGATGAGACTGGGCTCATAAAATGTCATTATTTATGTGTTAATTTTTGGCGTCAATTTTATCTTGAGGAATCATTTCCTTAGCGGTGAAAATTATATTTTAATTTTTTTGATTTTGGCTGCTGGCCCGTTAGAAGTTCGCTCAGGTGATGAGACTGGGCTCATAAAATGTCATTATTTAGGTGTTTGTTTTTGGTACCAATTTCATCTTGGGGAATCATTTCCTTAGGGGTGAAAATGATATTTTAATTTTTTTGATTTTGGCTGCTGGCCCTTTAGAAGTTCGCTCAGTTGATGAGACTGGGCTCATAAAATGTCATTATTTAGGTGTTTCTTTTTGGTACCAATTTCATCTTGGGGAATCATTTCCTTAGGGGTGAAAATGATATTTTAATTTTTTTGATTTTGGCTGCTGGCCCTTTAAAGTTCGCTCAGTTGATGAGACTGGGCTCATAAAATGTCATTATTTATGTGTTAATTTTTGGCGTCAATTTTATCTTGAGGAATCATTTCCTTAGGGGTGAAAATGATATTTTAATTTTTTTGATTTTGGCTGCTGGCCCGTTAGAAGTTCGCTCAGGTGATGAGACTGGGCTCATAAAATGTCATTATTTATGTGTTAATTTTTGGCATCAATTTCATCTTGGGGAATTATTTCCTTAGAGGTGAAAATGATTGTCAGTTTGACCCATACGTCACTTACGAAAAAAAGCAGTAGTGTGGTAAATATTCCAATTTTCCAGCATGGCGAGCGATGTGCGCGTATGTCTACGGTGCTCGGACAATTTTATAGTGAATTTTGTGGGGTTGGTCGACTGATGCTATTCATGTGTTTTTAGCTCAGAAACGAGCAGTTAGATGTATGGCGGGGGTCTCAAAACGTACCTCGTGTAAACAGTATTTTATTGATTTTAATATTTTAACTTTGTACGGTCTTTATGTCTTCGAACTCTGTGTTTATGTTTGTCAAAATAAGGCAAACTTTATATGTAATAATGAAGTTTATCAAAACAATACTAGGGCAAAGAATGATCTCAGAGTACCATTTGCCAAATATAAAAGCTCATATAAGTTACCTAGTGTATGTGGTCCAAGATTTTTTAATATGCTACCTACTGATATCAAAGAATGCGATAATATTGTGATATTTAAAAAACTGTTAAGAAATTTCCTTGTCTCGAAGTGTTTTTACTCTGTAGAGAAGTACTTTATGTAGGTCTAGGTTTACTTGTTTAGTTCTAGGTATTTGCTGACAATTTCTTATACAAGTTAAACTTGTCACAAAGGAAAATAAAGATTATACAGGGTTACTGGTAACTCGACCACTTTCCTGCAAGAGGTGATAGAGGGAGTCAAATGTAATAGATTTAACCCCCCATATGTAATTCCGAAAACCGATAGTTTTCGAGATAATTAACATTTAATGTTTTTCAACCAAATGTCCAAATTTCCACACTAGATCCTGAACCTGTTGTTGATTCTGATAATTTTTATTTAAGCATTTAACTAACACATACACAAAGCTAACTTAGTACTTAAATGTTTCAAAATAATAAACAGTTCCAAACTAAATACAAATATTTAAAAAATAATCAACAAAATTTTTACATTCACCGTGAAAGAAAATTATCTAGCTCAAAAAAATTATACAAACGGTTGAACAAATTGCTAAAAAATCTTTCCCACCTAATAACCTTTTAATTAAATCCACTCAAACTTTCTAGAGATCTTGCTCAATGTGTTGCCCTTGATTTCGGATACAAGTACGGATCCGCTTCCTCACTTCGGTTTTTGTAACTCGTGTTGAAAAAGTTTATCCTCCGCATTGATAATTTTTTGCCTTAGTTCGTCAGCAGTATTAACTGGAGTCTCGTAAATCAATGCTTTCATGTGACCCCAGACGTAAAAATCAAGAGGTGTCAGATCTGGGCTCCGCGCAGGCCATGGGATGCGTTCACCCCTCCCTATCCATTTGATCGGGTATGTGCTGTCCAACAACTGCCGAATTGTGATACGGTAATGAGCTGGACAACCATCATGCTGGAATATCATGTAGTTGATGATTCTGTATTATGTTGATAAATCTTGTTAAATAGTTACTTGTGGTTGTACTGTCATTCTTGTCCTTGGAATAGGCCATCAGATAAGGAAGAATTTTTAAAATAATTTGTTTGACTGGTTGTCTTTTTTTGAGCTAGACAATTTTCTTTCGCGGTGAATGTAAAAATTTTGTTCTTAATTTTTTAAATAATTGTATGTAGTTTGAAACTGTTTAGTATTTTTACACATTTAAATACTGAATTAGATTTGCGCATGTGTCAGTAAAAAACTAAATTAGAAATTACTAAAATCGACAGCAGGGTTTTTTCTAAATTTGGGATGTAGTGTGGAAATTTGGACATATCGTTGAAAAACATTAAATGTTAATTATCTAGAAAACTATCGGTTTTCGGAATTACATATGGGGGATTAAATCTATTGCATTTGAGTCCCTCTATCACTTCCTGCAGGAAAGTGGTCGAGTTACCAGTAACCCTGTATATTTCAAAAAACAAAAAGTGCAGCCCGGGCTCCGACACACCGAGCTGCTGTTCCATTACCCAATGACTACTCCTCACACCGTGAGGTGAGCAGTCATTGGGTCCGCGAATCGTGCGCCCTAAGTAGACGAAGGGACCCAAGGATGACTGCCTTCTGCATTCTGGCGGCTAAGATGTGCGCCGCCGCACGGCACACCGGTATTTTGCGCAGTGCAGAGAGCAGCGTATTCCTCATTCCACCTAGGGATCCAATGACCATAACCAGCAGACTTACAATGTAGTCTGGCCAGAGCCTGCGAAGTTGTCCGAGCAACTCCTGATATTTGGTCCGCTTTTCCTCCTCCTTAGAGACGATGTTCACCTCGGCAGGCGCCGAAAACTCAATAACGAACATCGTCTTCTGTTGGTGGTCGAGAAGGACTATGTCGGGCTTGTTTGCCTGTACAAGCTCGAGCGTGGGGAACGAGTAGTTCCAGTAAATCCGGCATCTCTCGTTCTCCACAACGGACTCTATATCCCCTGGAGCGTATGGCAGCACCGGTATTATTGAATAAATTATGTGAAAAACAAAAAAGTGCAGCTCGGGCTCCGACACACCGAGCTGCTGTTCCATTACCCAATGACTACTCCTCACACCGTGAGGTGAGCAATCACTGGGTCCGCGAATCGTGCGCCCTAAGTAGACGAAGGGACCCAAGGATGACTGCCTTCTGCATTCTGGCGGCTAAGATGTGCGCCGCCGCACGGCACACCGGTATTTTGCGCAGTGCAGAGAGCAGCGTATTCCTCATTCCACCTAGGGATCCAATGACCATAACCAGCAGACTTACAGTGTAGTCTGGCCAGAGCCTGCGAAGTTGTCTGAGCAACTCCTGATATTTGGTCCGCTTTTCCTCCTCCTTAGAGACGATGTTCACCTCGGCAGGCGCCGAAAACTCAATAACGAACATCGTCTTCTGTTGGTGGTCGAGAAGGACTATGTCGGGCTTGTTTGCCTGTACAAGCTCGAGCGTGGGGAACGAGTAGTTCCAGTAAATCCGGCATCTCTCGTTCTCCACAACGGACTCTATATCCCCTGGAGCGTATGGCAGCACCGGTGTCTCATCGATACCGTAAGAGTGCCTCAAATGATAGTAGAGCACTCGTAGAGCCGCGTTGTGCCGATGGACGTAAGCCGTCCCAGCGTACGTCTTACACGCCGACAAGAGATGCATAAGCGTCTCTGGCGCCTGTCGGCAAGCTCTACAAAGGGTGTCGGGTACATCTACACCCATAACCCTTTTACGGTACACCAAGGTGTTGAAGACACCGTCTTGGCAAGCCATTATAAAGCCCTCAGTCTCCGACTTCAACCCACTAGACCTTAGGAAAGAGAAGGTCAACTGCTCAGACAAGCCATGCTCTTCCAGATGTTTGTAGAAGATTCCATGCATTGGCTTATCTTTATGAAGTCTTAAAAGGAAGTCGACTTCGGCAGTTTTAAGGTGGGATTTTAATTCTGCGGGAGCAAGTTCCGTAATGGACTGCTGACACCTCCGCTTGAAGTCGAGTGTGAGGCTGAGCTCCTCGGCTGCTCGTTTCGCTGCGCTAAAAAGAAAGGCTCCTTTTCCCGCATTCTCGTGCTCTCGCACAAAGCGGATCAGGGGATCGGTGCTGTTCGTTACATAGCAGGCAGTGGCCAGTACTACTCTGTTGTGCAGACGCTCCAAACTCAATAGTCCACGCCCTCCCAGGTGTCGCGGGAGGTATATTCGCGGGACAGAGGACTTAGGATGCAGGCTTCTCTCCATATTCATCCTTTTGCGGGTCTTCGTGTCGATTTCCTTCAGCTCGTTCACTTTCCAGTATATAGCACCAAAGGTGTATAATAACAATGGGACCGCAAGCATGTTAGTGGCAGCGACTTTGTTCTTGCCGGACAGTTCTGACGACCAGATCTGCCGGAGTCGGTGCAAATACTTGCGGCGGAGACACTCTTTAACCAATGCTGCCTCTTGGACATGACGTTGCGCCACTCCAAGGTAGGTATAAGTATCTCCGGCATGCAGCTGTCGCAAGATGCTCCCATCAACGAGCTGTTCCTCATCTCCACTATCTCCGCTTCGTCCTTTCTTGAGATGAACCAATGCACATTTGTCTGTCCCGAACTCCATTCCGATAGCATGACTGTACTCCTGCACCACCTTCAGCGATTGTTGTAGTTCGCGTTGGCCGGAGGCATAAAGTTTTAGGTCATCCATATAAAACAGATGGGTGACCTTGTGCCTCGCACCGGTATTATTATTATTATTATTATTATTATTATTATTATACGAATATACATGTAAAAACTGTGATAAACAGTTCCACGCACAATGTGTATCAGTCAAGGACGATCTGCTGAAGTATCTAGCAAAAAGTAGCAATTTGGCCTGGTTTTGCGATGAATGCAAGGACGGCATGGTAAAAACAGCATCAAGTGATGAACTGTCTATTTGCAAGAAGGAAGTGGAATGCCTGCAACGTGAAAAACTGCTGTTAGATAAGCTATTAAGTGAGTTGGAACTATCAAATGAATTACTAAAATCTAAATTAAAGGAATTCGTCAACATTCCTAAGCAGTCAGGTAATATCGGCAATTCGTGTGGAGCTCCGCTTTTTACAGCGAACAACCAGACATCAACCTACAGCAGTATCCTAAAGAAACAAATAAACAACAACATGGAATCCCCAGTTTTGTTGGTGAAATCCAAGGATGGTAAACAAGAGGATGATATAGTAAAGTCGATAAAAGAGAGCGTAAGTCCCGCAAATCTCAATATTTGTGTCAATGGCACTAAAAGGACTAAATCAGGAGCAGCAATTTTTTGTGACAGCCGAAAAGACTTGGATATCTTAAAAAATGCATTGAAGTGCAAGCTAGGCAATAAATATCATCTTGATGAACCTGCAAAGTTCAACCCCAGGGTTCTCATAAAAAATGCCACACTGGACGAAGACCTAAAAGATAATGACAAAATTGTGATATATTGAAACGAAACAAACTGGATGGAGCTGACGATAAATCACTGAAGGTAGTCACACTACTTAGATTAAAAAATCCTAAAAATGTCCACGTGGTATTAGAAGTATCACCACAGATAAGGAAAAACTTGTTAGGCAGAGGGTTTGCATACTTAGGTTGGGAGAGATGCGCCGTTGAGGACCATCTCAATATCATGCAGTGCAACAAATGTTGTGGCTTTGGGCATTTAGAGAAGAATTGCAGGTCCGACAAAACATTGTGTCTCAAATGCGCGGGAAACCATCTTGTGAAAAATTGCAGTAGTGACATATTGAAATGTATAAATTGTTCCAATTATAACAGCAAATTCAACACAAAATTGAATGGTGACCATAGTGCTAGTGACAGAGCATGCCCTTTATATGAGGATCATATTTGCTATCTCAAAAGGAGAATAAATTATGGTTAAGTTAAGTAAAACGGTCACATTTGGCCACCTCAATGTCAGATCTCTCATGTCGGACTTTGATGCGGTAGTAAATTTGGTAATTGTTGAGAAATTTCATATATTTGCTATATCTGAAACATGGTTAAATCAGGACATTGCTAGTAATTCGGTAGGTATCGATAATTATAACTTCTTTCGTTGTGATCGGAAAACTCGCGGTGGTGGGGTTGCAGTGTACATCAACTCAAGTCTCCATGCTGAATGTGTGGACTTTGACATCGATACAGGTACATGCTTAGAAAATATGTGGGTTCAAATAACGATAAATAAATGTAAGCTCCTCTTGGGTATATTATATCGACCGCCCTCCGAAAGCATCAGTGAATGCATTAACTATTTAGATAATCTTCTACCGCTGATTAGTAGTAAGTTTGACAAAATTATCGTTACTGGCGACATGAATGTAAACTTACTGAACGATAACAATGTCCTTTCTCCATGTTTCGAGATAATTGGCTTTTCACAAATTGTTAAGTCTGCGACTAGGACTACAAATGATACCGAGTCCCTCCTAGATCCAATATTTACCAACCAGCCCGAGTTATTTGAGGACTGCTTAGTACTAGTTGCCTGCAATATTTCAGACCATAAACTAGTGCGTTGTAATTTGAAACTGGAAAGGTATATAATAAAACAAAAATTTGTCACCATAAGAGATTTCAAATCTTTTGAAGAGGAAGCCTTTTTAACTGATCTCCAATCTGAGAATTTAGATGCTATGTTCTTTTTGAGGAGTATAGACGAAAAAGTCAATTACTTCACTAACGCCTTGCTAAATGCGTATAACAAAAATGCACCAGGTAAAACGTTTAGGGTAAACAAAAAACCTGCTCCTTGGCTCACTTCTAGCTTACGTGTTATTTTAAAAGAGAAAGATAACGCGTTAACCTTGTATAAACGAAATAAAACGGAAGAAAACCTTGCCGCATATAAGCAAAAAAGAAACAAAGCCCTTATGGAAATACGGACACAAAAGAAAGCATATATCAATTCACTTAGTGAACAAAACGACGCTAAAAGTTTGTGGGCTGGACTAAGAAATCTTGATTTAAATATTAGCAGTAAACCTTCGGTACCAAGCGAATTTAACAACCCAGATGAAGTAAATGAATATTTTATGTCTGTGTATTCAACAGGTAACACTCCTGGAAACACAATTCAGTTTTATGAAAGTAACAAATTACACACAAACTATTCTTTCTCCTTAAAAACCGTCGATCCATATGAAATATTTCAAGTAATAAAAGGTTTAAAGTCAGACGCCAAGGGTGTGGATACTTTATCATTAACAATGATAAAGCTTAGTTTACCTATTACTTTTCCTCATATTGTACATTTGGTTAACATTTGCTTGGAAGAAGGTTATTTTCCTGAGTTATGGAAACATGCCCTAGTCATTCCGATCCCAAAAATTACTAAACCCAGCTCACTTTCAGATTTAAGACCAATTAGCTTATTACCGGTATTAACAAAAATTTTGGAAAAAACTGTTCAACTACAAATAGTATCTTACATAGAAGAACATAAAATAATATCTCGCCACCAATCTGGTTTTAGAAGGCACTATAATACCACTGCGGCGTTGTTGAATTTGTGTGATAATATCTTGCGAGCTGTCGATAAAAAGATTGCGGTAGCTTTAGTATCTATCGACTACTCGAAAGCATTTGACAAAATTAACCATCTCCTTCTAATTGCAAAACTAAAATATATAGGCTTTGACGATAAGTCCGTCAGATTTTTTACAACTTACTTAACAAACCGAATTCAGCAAGTATCACTGTCAAATAAAAAATCTAATGCAACGGTCATCCCATCTGGTGTTCCCCAGGGATCAATACTAGGCCCTATTCTGTATGTTATCTATACTTTCGATTTACACAAAGTGATAGAGAATTCCGAAATGCAATCGTTTGCCGACGACACTCAGCTGATACACTATTTCAACGCCGGAGATGTAAACACAGCAAATATTGAATTACAAAGCGATATAGATAAAGTTTGTGAATTCTCAGCCAATCATAATTTAACGGTGAATCCAGATAAAACAAAAATTTTAGTTTTCTGCTCGGACAACAAAAGAAATCACATCACAGATAATTTAGGTATCTTTATTGACAACAAGGCATTGCAACTTACAGATACAGCAAAGATCTTAGGAGTTGAGGTTGATGTTAAATTGAGGTTCAATAAACATATAAACAACTTCACAAAGAAAACGTATCTGAGACTACGAACTCTATACGCCTGTAGATATCTACTAAACTTTAAACTGAGAAAAAAGCTAATTGAAATGCTGGTGATGTCCTGCTTGAGTTACTGCAACATCTTATACTTCCCATGTCTTGACCAGGTAACAAAAAATAGACTACAGATTATGCAAAACAACTGTATACGTTTTATATGTGGTTTGAGGAAATTCGATCATGTGTCTCAGAAGTATATTATGCTGAAGTGGCTCAGGCTCGACACATTAGTAGTATATCATTATTTAGTATTTATTCACAAAGTACTAACCACATCAAAGCCCGAGTATTTGAAAGAAAAAATTACATTTAATCATGTGGTACACGATAGGTTAATTAGGAATAGGTATATAATAAGGACCCCACCTCACAGCACTTCTCTTTTCCAACGCAGCTTCTCATACAATGCAGCAGTTCTGTATAACAAATTAGATAATAGTTGCAAGCTTATGAATTTGTCCAGCTTTAAAAGATGTGTGAAACGGAAGTTGTTGTCTAATTTATTTTAATTTCTTATGTTTAAGTTTGTTAAGTGTTTTGCGATGTTTGCCGAACCAGCTTTAGAGAGTGTGTCTTCCTTTCTTGTGAGTGGACTGTATTGTGAGTAGTTGTCTCAGAAGAGAAAATGCCTCCTCGTCCAAAGGTTAACACTTTTATTTGTACAATGTACACAAGTTTAGTGGCCAAATCAGCCTTACAGTTGTACAAATATAAAATACTTCTATCAATAATGTCAGACGTTTATGTCAAACACAATGACGGTTGTTAAGCTTTTCCGCCAACTTCACGATTTCCAACATCCTCCGGCCCCCACAACTGGTGTGTCCACTCTATTAATTTTCAAATGGTAATGGACAAATTTTTGAAATCGCTCTGGTGAAACAACCATCTCTTGTCACAACACGAACCATTCTTACCTTGCCATCTTTACCAGGAAGTACCTCAGTCACTCGAGCCAACCGCCATTGTAGGGGAGGTAAATTGTCCTCTTTTAAGGGTACCAGCGAGTTTAACTTTATGTTTTCCGAGGGCTTAAACCAGATGGGCCGTTTTTGTAGTTTGGTTAAATATTCTTTATGCCACCGGTTCCAAAAAGTCTGTCTAATTTTTGAACACAGTTCCCATTGTTTGATACGATTGGTCGGGAGTGCAAATAGTTCGTGCTCCGGGAAAGACATCAAGCTATCTCCTATCAAAAAATGCGCGAGAGTCAGACATGAAAAATCTGATGGATCTGACGACAGTTGTGTAAGCGGTCGAGAATTTAGTATGGCTTCTATTTGACTCAAAGCCGTAGACATCTCTTCATAAGTAAGCATCATGTTCCCTACTGATCGCCGTAAATGATACTTTAGAGATTTAACCCCTGCTTCCCATAATCCACCCCAATGGGGACTACTAGGAGGTATGAATTTCCACCTTATCCGTGATTCGCCCAACTGCGTTTGTATTGTGTCCAAATTATTTTTATTTTCAAAGAATACGTACAATTCGTTCAACTGATTGCTAGCGCCCTTGAAGTTTGTCGCGTTGTCACTATATATGATTGATGGGTTGCCTCGCCTAGCTATAAATCGTTTTAGAGTGCACATAAAGGCAGGAGTTGAAAGACTAGTGACCAACTCTAAGTGTATGGCTCGAGTGGTCATACAGACAAAAACCGCAATATATGATTTGTACTGAATACTCTTACGTAACCTAGATTCTTTAATTGTGATTGGCCCCGCAAAATCTATTCCCGTTCTTAGGAATGGCCGAGACATAGTGACACGATCCTTTGGAAGAGCGCCCATGAGCTGTTCCGCAGTAATTGCCTTTAATCTATGACACACGACGCAATTCTTCAAAACCGCTTTGACTTCTTTCAAGCCACTAATTATCCAAAATTTAAGTCTTAAGCTCGTCAAAACAGCTTGTTGTCCTGCATGAAAGAGTCTTTCATGTTCTTGCTTTATTAGTAAACGAACAACATGATCTTTGGGTGGTAATATTATAGGAAACTTTTCGTCAAACCTCAAGTTAGAATTTTCGAGACGCCCAGCTACCCTAAGTACACCATTCTTATCGACAAATGGGTTTAATGCTAACAGCTGTTTATTATCAATAATAATTGAATTTTTTAGTTGAGTTATTTCCCTAGCGAAATGATCATTCTGTACTAGCCTGATAATTAATTCCTCTGAGTGAGTTAGTTCATCAACAGTTAAAATACCATAAACCTTTTCCGTGGGGTTTTTACAATTGTTAATAAATCTTAGGCAATAAGCAACAGTATGTTTTAATCGAGAATATTTCGAGAAGTTTATCCAAGGGAAATGATTTTTAACTACATTAACATGGGACGTTTTCTTTAATTCCGGTAACTCCTCTTCCGCTATATGAATACGCGTATCATTAACTGGAATGTTTCCAGACTCTATGAGTAATTCCTTTGGGCCATAAAACCATAAAGTGTAGGACTTGAGATTTAAGGGAGAACTGCCGCGAGATACTATATCGGCCGGATTGTATTGAGATTTAACATGTCTCCACTCGTAATCAGGCGTTAATTGTTGTATCTCCGCGACTCTATTCGCAACAAATATATTCCATCGAGATGGGTGTGAATTTATCCAAGCCAAAACAATCTCAGAGTCACTCCACAAGCAAATTTTAGAGAAATGGAATGAGTAAATCGACTTTACTCTTGCAATTAGTCGTGCCAACAGAACTGCACCACACAGTTCTAATTGCGGTAATGTTATCACCTTGACAGGAGCAACTCGCGACTTTGAACACAAAAGATGTGAATGTATCGAGCCATCATCATATGACACCTTTAAAGAAACGCAAACTCCGTACGCCGTCATGCTCGCGTCCGAAAAACCATGCAGTTCTAAGGAATTTATTGGTTTGTTTTTGAATAACCAGCGCGGTACCGAGATTTCCGTCACCCTTGACATATCCGCTACAAACTTCAGCCAATGTTGAACCAAATCAGATGGCAGTTTGTCATCCCAACCTGTTTGAGCCAACCAAATTTTTTGCATGAGTAGCTTGGCGGGAACTAAAATTGGTCCTACAAGCCCTAAGGGATCAAATAAACTAGCAATGCATGCGAGAACTTTTTGTTTTGTGATGTCACTAGTTGTTTGATAGCGAGGTAGTTTTATTATGAGTTCATCCGTAGTATGTTGCCAAGATATCCCGAGTACTTTATTATTTCCTTCATTTATCTTCAAATTATCTAAATGATCACCATCAGGATCTACCAGGGTAGAGGAATTTGATCTCCATTTATGTAATAAAAAATTAGCCGAGCCTAAAAGTTCAATCAACTGCTGTTTTAAAGCTTCTGCAAGCTCCAAAGTATCTGCTCCACCTAAAATATCATCCACGTACGTTTGTTCGAGTAAAGTTTTCGCAGCTAAAGGATATTTCTCTTTACCAGTCGTAGCTAGCTCTACTAAACACCTCGTTGCCAAATAAGGAGCTGAATTAGTCCCGTAAGTAACAGTTTGGAGCTCTATACAGCCCAATTTCTGCGATGGGGATTCACGCCACAGTATTGATTGCAACCAATGGTGTTTTGGGTTTATCTTTACCATCCTATACATTTTTTGTATGTCCGCGGTGATCACGTATTTAAAAGACCGAAACCTACATAAGATGTCAAATAACTCCGGTTGTACGGTATATCCTTTGAACATAATATCGTTTAGAGAGAATCCTGTAGTTGTTTTACTTCCGGCGTCAAAAACCACCCGTAAGCGAGTACTAACACTGTCCAATTTTATGACTGAATGATGGGGTAAGAAATATCTCGTTGAAGTGTGAAGTGCATTATTTTCATCGAATTCTACAAATTTTCCGTGTCCCATTTCAACGTATTCATCCAGAAACCGCTTGTACTGATCTGCGTGATCTAAGTTATTACGTAACTTGTTCTCGAGTCGTAAAAATCTCTGTTTGGCAGTTTTAAAAGAGTCACCTAGCTTTAAATGTTCAAATTCGCCTTTTAACGGCAAATCTACTTGAAAAGAGCCATCCTGTAATCGCTTTGTTGTATTAACGAAAATAGATTCGCACTTTTGCTCATCTTCCGTGAGTACCTTTGATTGTACCGCCTCATAATTTTCCTGTTACCAAAAAGTTACGAGCATATCGTCGAGCGAATGATCTTTTTCCAATGAGGAGTGTAAGCATACATTCATGTGCGATACCCTTGGTGTTAACTGTGGTGAGATGGGCACAGTCCCTGCAATAACCCAACCAACCTTAGTGTTCTGCAATGTGGGCTGATCATCTCCTAGCCTAATTACTCCCGGTTCCAATAGATCAAAGTAAATATCCGCGCCTAAAAGCAGATCTATCGGTGCTGGTTTATAATACAACTCATCCGCTAAGACAATACCCTGAAGTATGTACAGTGACCTATTTCCCAAATCAATTTGTGGTAAATGACATGTAATCTCCTCTAAAATGCCTGCATTAAATTCCCTTTCATAATGCCCTACCCGTGATTGTAGTGTAAGCGTGGCAGATTTATTTATTTTTGTTATTTTGTTGGCTACACCCCCTACAGTGAGCTCCTGATTATCTGCGTTTAACCCTAGTCTATGTAACAAATCACCCGTCATAAATGTACTTTGAGAAGCAGAATCCAGTAATGCCCGAGCCTGTATTTTGACCCCATTTCTTCCAATAAGATAAATTTGCGCGGTAGCTAACAAAATGCACGTGTGTGATCGAGAAATGACCCCTGTAACCATTGAAACAGTCGGACCGCTGTTGCTACTGTTTCCCTTTTCTACCTGACCCTGATGACCTTGGTCTATGCCTCTATTAGAATTTGTATTACAGACTTGTGTCTGTGGATCAGCTGACGGACGTGGGGTTGGCGACGTTGCCGCTTGCGCCGCGGGATTATTCTGTTGTTGCGTAACCTCAAATGAATGCAAAAGCGTGTGATGTTTCCTCTTACATTCTCTACACCCTGTAGATGAACATGTGGCTACCCGATGTTTTGATCCTATACAATTATAACAAAGACTATTTTCCTTAACAAAATCTCTGCGTTGTTGTAGGCTGATTGATTTAAACTTTTGACACGAATAAATATTATGCTCCTTATTTTTGCAATATAAACAAAACATGGTTGTTTTAGCGTGATTGCCATTACCTGCTGATATTGTTGAAACATGTGTTGTCCTAGAATGAGTGTTAGAGTGTGTGCCTGGGGTATTTAAGCGTGTTCTGTTATGAGACTTAGTATCTAGTGGATTCATGCTTTCTGAGGCAATGCATCGTTTTTCTAAGAACTTTAAAAAGCCGTCAAGCGTCGGAAGCTGACCTTTGTCCGCTCTATCCAATTCATAAGCCTGTCTGGTGTGCATATCTACTTTTCTGAGGAAAAAATATATGAGTATAATATCCCACTGTTCTACCGGTAACCCTAAAAGTTTTAGAGAGTTAACGTTTTGTTTTATTTGAGTCAAATATGCCCTGAGTTGTTTTCCATCCCTACCAGTTACATAATCTGTTTCGAAAAGATTGTTCAAATGTGCATTGATAACGTACATACGATTTTCGTATCGTTCCCTGAGAGTATTAAGCGCCATTGCGTAATTAGCATTGGTTAATTGCATCTCGTTTATTAATTTGAGAGGTTCGCTCGAGAGTGAGGACTTCAGGTACACAAACTTCTGTACAGGTGAAAGTGTTGTATCATTGTCTATTAGAGCTGAGAATAAATCGATAAATGAATGCCATTCCTCAAATTTACCAGAGAAATTTGGAAGATTTAAATTGGGTAGATTTACTTTAAATGTAGATATTTGTGGGGTAGCAGGATGTTGCAAGCTCTCATCACTGTTAGATGTACTTTGTCGTGAATTTGAGTTATTTTGATCTTGAGTTCCAATCCTACTTTTTAATTTAGCTAATACACTAAAATATTGCATTTCAATAGCCTCCCTGTCACTTTCAAAGCACTCGTCTAAGTCTTCCAGCTCCGTTTGAATGGTGCAATATTTATCAAAAGCCTGAATAAGGTATTGCTCTCTCACTTTATATTCATTAATATCTGAAAAACGCTCATCATCATTAACAAAATTCTCTATCCTTGTTATGGAAGACTTAGCCCTGGCTCTTTTGTTAACAAGTGCACGTTTTTGTTCAATTAAATCTACAGAGGTATTAACAATGTTAGTATTTTGCGAGTCCATTTTGAAAGGTCCAAAAATATAGAAAATCTCAGAAATATTCACTGAATCAACTGTCAACAACACTTGTAGCACTCCTGCACTATTGTTGCCCTTCTGAACCTCAACAATGTGTATGAAAAAATGCTCTGCTTACCGGTGTGTCTTCTTCCCGCCTGTGTTACCTGTGTCCTGTGTCCCACCTGTGATATGTGTGTAGTCCCTAGTGCTCTTGTGAGTTCGCCTAATTTCCTTAGATCCTCCAGATCCACAATCCGGCTCGAATTTCGACCAGAAATGTTAAGTGTTTTGCGATGTTTGCCGAACCAGCTTTAGAGAGTGTGTCTTCCTTTCTTGTGAGTGGACTGTATTGTGAGTAGTTGTCTCAGAAGAGAAAATGCTACCTCGTCCAAAGGTTAACACTTTTATTTGTACAATGTACACAAGTTTAGTGGCCAAATCAGCCTTACAGTTCTACAAATATAAAATACTTCTATCAATAATGTCAGACGTTTATGTCAAACACAATGACGGTTGTTAAGCTTTTCCGCCAACTTCACGATTTCCAACAAAGTTTAAGCACTGTATATTAAAGCTTGGTTATGATGTTTAGTCTCCTTTTCTTTCTTTTCCTGTAGTATATGTATACTTGACGTAGTATAACATCGCTTGGGTTCACTCTTGCTCTGTTGACACATCTGGTTAAGTGTAAGAGTAGCTATGCTAAACTTCGCCAGATGTGTCCCACTTTTTGTGATACATTACATATATTCACTTTTTTTGAATAAAGACGTTATTATTATGTGTTTAAAACAAAAAAGTGCAGCCCGGGCTCCGACACACCGGGCTGCTGTTCCATTACCCAATGACTACTCCTCACACCGTGAGGTGAGCAATCACTGGGTCCGCGAATCGTGCGCCCTAAGTAGACGAAGGGACCCAAGGATGACTGCCTTCTGCATTCTGGCGGCTAAGATGTGCGTCGCCGCACGGCACACCGGTATTTTGCGCAGTGCAGAGAGCAGCGTATTCCTCATTCCCCCTAGGGATCCAATGACCATAACCAGCAGACTTACAGTGTAGTCTGGCCAGAGCCTGCGAAGTTGTCCGAGCAACTCCTGATATTTGGTCCGCTTTTCCTCCTCCTTAGAGACGATGTTCACCTCGGCAGGCGCCGAAAACTCAATAACGAACATCGTCTTCTGTTGGTGGTCGAGAAGGACTATGTCGGGCTTGTTTGCCTGTACAAGCTCGAGCGTGGGGAACGAGTAGTTCCAGTAAATCCGGCATCTCTCGTTCTCCACAACGGACTCTATATCCCCTGGAGCGTATGGCAGCACCGGTGTCTCATCGATACCGTATGAGTGCCTCAAATGATAGTAGAGCACTCGTAGAGCCGCGTTGTGCCGATGGACGTAAGCCGTCCCAGCGTACGTCTTACACGCCGACAAGAGATGCATAAGCGTCTCTGGCGCCTGTCGGCAAGCTCTACAAAGGGTGTCGGGTACATCTAGACCCATAACCCTTTTACGGTACACCAAGGTGTTGAAGACACCGTCTTGGCAAGCCATTATAAAGCCCTCAGTCTCCGACTTCAACCCACTAGACCTTAGGAAAGAGAAGGTCAACTGCTCAGACAAGCCATGCTCTTCCAGATGTTTGTAGAAGATTCCATGCATTGGCTTATGTTTATGAAGTCTTAAAAGGAAGTCGACTTCGGCAGTTTTAAGGTGGGATTTTAATTCTGCGGGAGTAAGTTCCGTAATGGACTGCTGACACCTCCGCTTGAAGTCGAATGTGAGGCTGAGCTCCTCGGCTGCTCGTTTCGCTGCGCTAAAAAGAAAGGCTCCTTTTCCCGCATTCTCGTGCTCTCGCACAAAGCGGATCAGGGGATCGGTGCTGTTCGTTACATAGCAGGCAGTGGCCAGTACTACTCTGTTGTGCAGACGCTCCAAACTCAATAGTCCACGCCCTCCCAGGTGTCGCGGGAGGTATATTCGCGGGACAGAGGACTTAGGATGCAGGCTTCTCTCCATATTCATCCTTTTGCGGGTCTTCGTGTCGATTTCCTTCAGCTCGTTTACTTTCCAGTGTATAGCACCAAAGGTGTATAATAACAATGGGACCGCAAGCATGTTTGTGGCAGCGACTTTGTTCTTGCCGGACAGTTCTGACGACCTGATCTGCCGGAGTCGGTGCAAATACTTGCGGCGGAGACACTCTTTAACCAATGCTGCCTCTTGGACATGACGCTGCGCCACTCCAAGGTAGGTATAAGTATCTCCGGCATGCAGTTGTCGCAAGATGCTCCCATCAACGAGCTGTTCCTCATCTCCACTATCTCCGCTTCGTCCTTTCTTGAGATGAACCAATGCACATTTGTCTGTCCCGAACTCCATTCCGATAGCATGACTGTACTCCTGCACCACCCTCAGCGATTGTTGTAGTTCGCGTTGGCCGGAGGCATAAAGTTTTAGGTCATCCATATAAAACAGATGGGTGACCTTGTGCCTCCGGTTATTGGGCGTGCCACAGCTGTATCCTTTAGTATTTCTCAGCGCTATGGACAGAGGCAAAAGTGAGATGCAAAAGAGCAAGGGACTCAAGGAGTCTCCTTGGAAGACACCTCTTTTCAATGACACCAACTCTGTCTGAACCCGAGTTTCACCTGATGTTATGGTAAACCGGGTCTTCCAGAGTGGCATCAGTTGTTTGATGCATCCCACTATCTGATTATCCACCGAAAGACATTCCAACAGCCGCACAATGAGGTCATGAGACGTGCTGTCGAATGCCTTGCGATAGTCAATCCAGGCCATAGAAAGGTTTCGCTTGTACTGCACAGAGTCCTGCGTGACACATCGGTCAATAAACAGGTTCTCCTTGCAGCCAGCTACTCCTTTCTTTGACCCTCTCTGTTCATACACGTCGAGAAATACAGGATTCACAGCTTGAAGGATACGCATGTACAAGATTCTGGTGAAGAGCTTGTAACACGCGTTCAGACATGTTATTGGCCTGTAGTTTTTGGGATCAGACAAATCTCCGGTCTTCGGGAGAAGCACGGTTCGACCCTCGACAAACCAAGCCGGAATTGGCTGCTCCTGATTTAGCCACGAGTTAAAAACTCTAGCTAAATGCCGGTGGCAACTGGGGAATTTTTTCCACCAGTAGGTGTTTATGCCATCCGGGCCAGGAGCTGCGAAATTCTTTGCGCCTCGTAAGGCGTCAAGAATTTCTTCCGTGTTTATCGGGTGACGCAGTACATTCAAGTTAGGAGTCCTCCTACAAACGGACTCGAACTGCGCCAAGGCCGGAGTGTCTGCTGAGAGAGGTTTGGGTTGTTCGTAAATGTCCCTCCAAAAGGCCTCCACGCGATCAGCAGTTGGCGGCTGCTCTATGGCTGGAGGCGGCTGTTGGAAAAGGCGAGAAGGTCTTTCGTAGAACATTCTGTTCTGCTCCAGACCTCTCGCCCGCGCCACCAACGATCGCTTCGCAGCGATTAGCATCCGTATCCTGTCAAGACAGTGTTGCTTGACAACAACCAGTACCGCTTGACTGAGTGTATGATGGTCGCGCCTCAACCCGTAGGCTATCTGGCGCACTCGGCGCGTAAAAGGCTTCCCAGCCGCTCTATATTCCATCACACACTGGATACGGGATGCTTCCTGGCGAGCCAACTGGATTTTCGCTTCCATTTGGCGCACCCGTCTCTGTGCTCTCTCAACAGGAGAGTCTCTCACTCTCCCCTGTCTAGCTAGCCTCAGAGCCGCAGCGTTAATTTCGCAATTGATGCTCCAAATGTCAGAGGCCTCCGATAGACGTTCACCAACAGCCTCATCCTCTCTCTTTAAATCTGCCAGCTTCAAGGACCTTCCGTTGTTATGTAAGGCCCTTCGGTCTCTGAAATCCCCAGGTGAGACGACTTGGTCGATTTCCCTCTCAGCGGGCCTTACCGGCGAACTTTCAGCCTGGTTAACAGGCCTTCCGTCCGCCGAAGGGGCAGGCTGAGCTGGAGCACGACCATATCCCTGCCTCCGGAGGTACGATACATAATCTCGCAGATTCTGAGAGGTAAGCGTGCTATGCTCTGGGTGCATTTCACACCACCTCTCATACATGCGGGACATGTATCCCCTACGGCGCGGGCTACTGCTCTCGTAGCAGCTCAGCAGGTCATCCTTGAGCTCCGTCGTCCACCTAAAACGGTCCATGTCATTGCGGGGGTCGTCAACAGGGCGATTCGAAGCACCGCCACCTTGCCCAACGCCGGCTTCCGAAACCGGCTCGGTGTGGGTGCTTTTCTTGCGGGGTGGTCGAACCCGAAGATAGGGCCCGTCAGGTGGTTGGCCTTAGGGCCCCCAGACGACATTTCCGGAGGCAGCCGTCCAAATTGCCTCCTGAGGATGCACCTGTGAAGGTTGCCGGCTGGATTACATCCTTGGGCTTCGGTATACCCTGCGGTGTCGCCACGCACCGGATAGCCTACTGATGTTGGGTGGCTTCCTGCGGGTGTGTTATCAGCCGCCCCTAACATGGAGTCAGACGCTGTCGGAGTACCGCTCCTCACATGGAGATCCGTCGTGTCCTAGTTATTGAGGAATAGCCGATCCTCTGGATGCAGACGCTATTCCTCCGTGCTAGTTTTGGTCCGCCCCGGGTATTTGATTTCCCCGGTACCACCCATATCTGGGAGGCGTTCCCCTATCCGTCACGACGGCCTCTTTTTCTTCACCCAGGGAATCAAACTCGACGTAACTTTCACCGTTTTACTTCAGAACTTAATACAATGTCTCTTAACCTTATCTTAACTAGATCTCAACTCAACTGACTCCTGCCACGCTACTCGTGGTGCCTTATATACTTCATCGAACCATCTAGAAGATTCCAGACACCCAGATGACATTCGAGAATGCCGATCTGTCAGTCTAGAAAATTCCAGATGATTCGATGACGTTTACACATCAAAAAAATCTAACCTAGTCATTGTGAAAGAAACATTAACAAATCCAAATAAGCAATGTAATATACAGGATGTTACACTCTTCCCCCCTTAGCGTTCGGCGTCCTCGACGAACAGTTCGCTTCGATCCTTGTATGGCCACAGGGGATCGCTATGGACGACCTTCGGTTTTCCACTACCCATACGTATCCTGTAGACTACGTCGTTGAGGCGCTTCATCACCACGTACGGTCCCTCCCAATGGCGTTGTAGCTTCGGACATCTACCCCTTCTCCGTCGTGGATTGTAGAACCATACCAGATCACCTTCGACGAACTTTGGGCTATTTGCTTTCAGATCGTATCTGGCTTTCATTCTGTCGCTGGCAGACTGGATGTTTCCTCTAGCAGACTCATGGATATCCCAGAGCGTTTCCTGAAGCTCGCTCACCCATTCGCATGGAAGACGGCGTTCCGTTTCTGGGGGTGGACCAAGAGCTAAGTCCAGAGGCAGCCGCAGTTCTCGACCAAAAATTATCTTCGCTGGGCTCAACCGAGTTGAATCGTTCACCGCTGATCTGTAGGCCAACATTCCCAGAGGAATCTTCGTATCCCAATCAGACTGATGTTCGTTAACGAATTTTGATAGGTAATCTAGGATTGCCTTGTTGAAGCGTTCCACCATACCGTCGGACTGCGGATGAAGAGCAGTTGTTCTAGTCTTCCGAATTCCGAGTTTTCTCATCAGCTGTATGAAGACTTCCGATTCAAAGCTTCGTCCCTGGTCTGAATGTAGTTCATTAGGAACTCCGAATCTGGACACCACGTGTTCTAAAAGAGCCTGTGCCACTGTGCCTGCTTCTTGATTGGGCACAGGAATTGCTTCTGGCCATTTAGAGAAATAATCCATTACAACAAGCAGATACTTGTTCCCAAGGCTGGTTTCCGGCAAAGGACCCAAAATGTCTATGGCGATTCTCTCAAACGGCGATCCAACGTTGTACTGCTGCATGTGTGATCGTTGACGAATACTTGGACCTTTTCTTGTGTTGCAGACATCGCACGTGGAACAGTAATTTTCAACATCTTCGCGACAGCCAACCCAGTAAAATATCTCCTTGATTCTTTCCAGGGTCTTCCTGATACCAAAGTGACCCCCACTACTACTATCATGTAGTTGTTCCATAATTGCTTTCCGTAATTTCCTTGGTACTACAAGTTTTTCTTTAGCATGTCTGCCATCAGTATCCTCCCAGATTCGATACAGGAGGTTACCCCTTACCTTTAGTGAGTCCCATTGTGCTAGGTAGGCTTTAGTGATGGGACTCATAGCACTTATTTCCTGTTGACTAGGCTTGTTTCCATTTAATAGCGAATGAATAACCAACCCTAGCTCAGCGTCTTGTGACTGAGCTTGCTTGAAGGTTTCTAGTGAAATCTTGGTTCCTTCCAATTCAAATGCTTCTATTCTTAATGTGTTTATGTCGAATTCTCGTTGTTTCTCTTCTTTCGAGCAGTGCTTACAGTCTTCATCACAGGGCCTGCGTGACATAGAATCGGCATTTCCGTGTTGCTTTCCTGGACGATGACGAATTTCAAAGTCATAGCTTTGGAGGAATTCAATCCAACGAGCAAGCTGGCCTTCTGGATTCTTGAACTTCATTAACCACTGCAAAGCTGAATGATCGGTTCTCACGACAAATCTTCTTCCGTACAATAAGTGGTGGAAATTTCCGATCCCTTTCACCACACTGTACAACTCTTTTCGTGTCACACACCAGTTTTTCTGCGCTTTGTGCAAAGTTTTACTGTAGTATCCAATTACCTTTTCGATGCCATCTTGTTCTTGAGATAAGACAGCTCCAACAGCATATTGGCTAGCATCTGTGTCCAAGTAGAAAGTTCCTTCCCTTGTAGGATGAGCTAGTATCGGTGAGGAGGTCAAAGCCGTTTTTAATGTGTCGAAGGCTTCTTGGCAGATGGAGTCCCAATAAAACTTATTACCATTTTCAGTTAAGGCAAATAATGGTTTGGCGATGGTAGAGAAATCTTTCACAAATCTGCGATAATAACTGCAGTCCCAAAAAGCTTCGTACCTCATGAGTGTTGGACGGTACTTTCCATTCCTTCACAGCCTGCACCTTCTCTGGATCCGTCCGGATTCCGTCTTTGGTTAACAGATGTCCGAGGTATTTTACTTCCCTTTTGAAAAGATGGCATTTCTTAGGGTTTAGCTTCAAGTTCGCTTCCTTAAGCCGCTGGAAAACTTGTCTTAGTCGGAGTAGCTCTTCTTCAAAATCCTTTCCAAACACAATAACGTCATCGAGATATATCAATGCTGTCTTCCAAGATAAACCTTGTAGTACAACATCCATTAATCTTTCGAAGGTACTGGGTGCATTGCATAGACCGAAAGGCATTACTGTAAACTGCCATAGCCCAGCACACGATGTAAATGCCGTTTTCTCTTTATCTTTTTCATCCATTTCAACCTGCCAGTACCCACTTTGCAGGTCCAAGGTGGAGAACCATGAAGAATTTCCAACTGCATCCAAAGTGTCGTCAATTCTTGGTAAAGGATATGAATCCTTTTTGGTCAAATCGTTAAGCCGCCTGTAATCCACACAAAACCTCGTTGATCCGTCCTTCTTCCTAACAAGGACTATCGGAGAGGCCCAAGGGCTAGATGATGGCTCGATTACTCCTCGTTTCTGCATATCTTTTACCATATTCTGTACTTCATCAATCCTAGATAATAGAGTTCTTCTTGGGGGCTGCTTATTATTATTTAAAACAAAAAAGTGCAGCCCGGGCTCCGACACACCGGGCTGCTGTTCCATTACCCAATGACTACTCCTCACACCGTGAGGTGAGCAATCACTGGGTCCGCGAATCGTGCGCCCTAAGTAGACGAAGGGACCCAAGGATGACTGCCTTCTGCATTCTGGCGGCTAAGATGTGCGCCGCCGTACGGCACACCGGTATTTTGCGCAGTGCAGAGAGCAGCGTATTCCTCATTCCACCTAGGGATCCAATGACCATAATCAGCAGACTTACAGTGTAGTCTGGCCAGAGCCTGCGAAGTTGTCCGAGCAACTCCTGATATTTGGTCCGCTTTTCCTCCTCCTTAGAGACGATGTTCACCTCGGCAGGCGCCGAAAACTCAATAACGAACATCGTCTTCTGTTGGTGGTCGAGAAGGACTATGTCGGGCTTGTTTGCCTGTACAAGCTCGAGCGTGGGGAACGAGTAGTTCCAGTAAATCCGGCATCTCTCGTTCTCCACAACGGACTCTATATCCCCTGGAGCGTATGGCAGCACCGGTGTCTCATCGATACCGTACGAGTGCCTCAAATGATAGTAGAGCACTCGTAGAGCCGCGTTGTGCCGATGGACGTAAGCCGTCCCAGCGTACGTCTTACACGCCGACAAGAGATGCATAAGCGTCTCTGGCGCCTGTCGGCAAGCTCTACAAAGGGTGTCGGGTACATCTACACCCATAACCCTTTTACGGTACACCAAGGTGTTGAAGACACCGTCTTGGCAAGCCATTATAAAGCCCTCAGTCTCCGACTTCAACCCACTAGACCTTAGGAAAGAGAAGGTCAACTGCTCAGACAAGCCGTGCTCTTCCAGATGTTTGTAGAAGATTCCATGCATTGGCTTATCTTTATGAAGTCTTAAAAGGAAGTCGACTTCGGCAGTTTTAAGGTGGGATTTTAATTCTGCGGGAGCAAGTTCCGTAATGGACTGCTGACACCTCCGCTTGAAGTCGAGTGTGAGGCTGAGCTCCTCGGCTGCTCGTTTCGCTGCGCTAAAAAGAAAGGCTCCTTTTCCCGCATTCTCGTGCTCTCGCACAAAGCGGATCAGGGGATCGGTGCTGTTCGTTACATAGCAGGCAGTGGCCAGTACTACTCTGTTGTGCAGACGCTCCAAACTCAATAGTCCACGCCCTCCCAGGTGTCGCGGGAGGTATATTCGCGGGACAGAGGACTTAGGATGCAGGCTTCTCTCCATATTCATCCTTTTGCGGGTCTTCGTGTCGATTTCCTTCAGCTCATTCACTTTCCAGTGTATAGCACCAAAGGTGTATAATAACAATGGGACCGCAAGCATGTTTGTGGCAGCGACTTTGTTCTTGCCGGACAGTTCTGACGACCAGATCTGCCGGAGTCGGTGCAAATACTTGCGGCGGAGACACTCTTTAACCAATGCTGCCTCTTGGACATGACGCTGCGCCACTCCAAGGTAGGTATAAGTATCTCCGGCATGCAGTTGTCGCAAGATGCTCCCATCAACGAGCTGTTCCTCATCTCCACTATCTCCGCTTCGTCCTTTCTTGAGATGAACCAATGCACATTTGTCTGTCCCGAACTCCATTCCGATAGCATGACTGTACTCCTGCACCACCCTCAGCGATTGTTGTAGTTCGCGTTGGCCGGAGGCATAAAGTTTTAGGTCATCCATATAAAACAGATGGGTGACCTTGTGCCTCCGGTTATTGGGCGTGCCACAGCTGTATCCTTTAGTATTTCTCAGCGCTATGGACAGAGGCAAAAGTGAGATGCAAAAGAGCAAGGGACTCAAGGAGTCTCCTTGGAAGACACCTCTTTTCAATGACACCAACTCTGTCTGAACCCGAGTTTCACCTGATGTTATGGTAAACCGGGTCTTCCAGAGTGGCATCAGTTGTTTGATGCATCCCACTATCTGATTATCCACCGAAAGACATTCCAACAGCCGCACAATGAGGTCATGAGACGTGCTGTCGAATGCCTTGCGATAGTCAATCCAGGCCATAGAAAGGTTTCGCTTGTACTGCACAGAGTCCTGCGTGACACATCGGTCAATCAACAGGTTCTCCTTGCAGCCAGCTACTCCTTTCTTTGACCCTCTCTGTTCATACACGTCGAGAAATACAGGATTCACAGCTTGAAGGATACGCATGTACAAGATTCTGGTGAAGAGCTTGTAACACGCGTTCAGACATGTTATTGGCCTGTAGTTTTTGGGATCAGACAAATCTCCGGTCTTCGGGAGAAGCACGGTTCGACCCTCGACAAACCAAGCCGGAATTGGCTGCTCCTGATTTAGCCACGAGTTAAAAACTCTAGCTAAATGCCGGTGGCAACTGGGGAATTTTTTCCACCAGTAGGTGTTTATGCCATCCGGGCCAGGAGCTGCGAAATTCTTTGCGCCTCGTAAGGCGTCAAGAATTTCTTCCGTGTTTATCGGGTGACGCAGTACATTCAAGTTAGGAGTCCTCCTACAAACGGACTCGAACTGCGCCAAGGCCGGAGTGTCTCCTGAGAGAGGTTTGGGTTGTTCGTAAATGTCCCTCCAAAAGGCCTCCACGCGATCAGCAGTTGGCGGCTGCTCTATGGCTGGAGGCGGCTGTTGGAAAAGGCGAGAAGGTCTTTCGTAGAACATTCTGTTCTGCTCCAGACCTCTCGCCCGCGCCACCAACGATCGCTTAGCAGCGATTAGCATCCGTATCCTGTCAAGACAGTGTTGCTTGACAACAACCAGTACCGCTTGACTGAGTGTATGATGGTCGCGCCTCAACCCGTAGGCTATCTGGCGCACTCGGCGCGTAAAAGGCTTCCCAGCCGCTCTATATTCCATCACACACTGGATACGGGATGCTTCCTGGCGAGCCAACTGGATTTTCGCTTCCATTTGGCGCACCCGTCTCTGTGCTCTCTCAACAGGAGAGTCTCTCACTCTCCCCTGTCTAGCTAGCCTCAGAGCCGCAGCGTAAATTTCGCAATTGATGCTCCAAATGTCAGAGGCCTCCGATAGACGTTCACCAACAACCTCATCCTCTCTCTTTAAATCTGCCAGCTTCAAGGGCTTTCCGTTGTTATGCAAGGCCCTTCGGTCCCTGAAATCCCCAGGTGAGACGACTTGGTCGATTTCCCTCTCAGCGGGCCTTACCGGCGAACTTTCAGCCTGGTTAACAGGCCTTCCGTCCGCCGAAGGGGCAGGCTGAGCTGGAGCACGAACATATCCCTGCCTCCGGAGGTACGATACATAATCTCGCAAATTCTGAGAGGTAAGCGTGCTATGCTCTGGGTGCATTTCACACCACCTCTCATACATGCGGGACATGTATCCCCTACGGCGCGGGCTACTGCTCTCGTAGCAGCTCAGCAGGTCATCCTTGAGCTCCGTCGTCCACCTAAAACGGTCCATGCCATTGCGGGGGTCGTCATCAGGGCAAATCGAAGCACCGCCACCTTGCCCAACGCCGGCTTCCGAAACCGGCTCGGTGTGGGTGCTTTTCCTTCGAGGTGGTCGAACCCGAAGATAGGGCCCGTCAGGTGGTTAGCCTTAGGGCCCGCAGCCGACATTTCCGGAGGCAGCCGTCCAAATTGCCTCCAGAGGATGGACCTGTGAAGGTTGCCGACCGACTTGCATCCTTTGGCTTCGGTATACCCCTCGGTGTCGCCACGCACCGAATAGCCTGTTGATGTTGGGCGGCTTCCTGGGGGTTTATGAAAACAGCCGCTTCTAACATGAAGAACAGACGCTGTCGGAGTACCGCTCCTCACATGGAGATCCGTCGTGTCCTATTAATTGTGGAATAGCCGATCCTCTGGATGCAGACGCTATTCCACTGTGCTAGTTTTGGTCCGCCCCGGGTATTTCATTTCCCCGGTACCACCCATATCTGGGAGGCATTCCCCTATCCGCCACCTTGGGGAGGCGCCACTGAGAGGATCTAGCAACCCCTTATTATTATATTTTAATTTTTTTGATTTTGGCTGCTGGCCCTTTAGAAGTTCGCTCAGTTGATGAGACTGGGCTCATAAAATGTCATTATTTATGTGTTAATTTTTGGCATCAGTTTCATCTTGGGGAATTATTTCCTTAGGGGTGAAAATGATATTTCAATATTTTTGATTTTGGCTGCTGGCCCTTTAGAGTTCGCTCAGTTGACAAGACTGGACTCATAAAATGTAATTATTCGTGTGTTAATTTTTGGCACCAATTTCATCTTGAGGAATTATTTCCTTAGGGGTAAAAATTATATTTTAATATTTTTGATTTTGGCTGCTAGCTCTTTAGAAGTTCGCTCAGTTGATGAGACTGGGCTCATAAAATGTCATTATTTAGGGGTTACTTTTTGGCATTAATTTCACCTTGGGGAATTATTTCCTTGGGGGTGAAAGTGATATTTTAATATTTTTGATTTTGGCTGCTGGCCCTTTAGAAGTTCGCTCAGTTGATGAGACCGGACTCATAAAATGTCATTATTTATGTGTTAATTTTTGGCATCAATTTCATCTTGGGGAATTATTTCCTTAGGAGTGAAAATGACATTTAAATTTCTTTGATTTTGGCTGCTAGCCCTTTAGAAGTTCGCTCAGTTGATGAGACCGCACTCAAAAAATGTCATTATTTAGGTGCTTCTTTTTGGTACCAATTTCATCTTGGGGAATTATTTCCTTAGGAGTGAAAATGACATTTAAATTTCTTTGATTTTGGCTGCTAGCCCTTTAGAAGTTCGCTCAGTTGATGAGACTGGGCTCATAAAATGTCATTATTTAAGTGTTACTTTTTGGCACCAATTTCATCTTGGGGAATTATTTCCTTAGGGATGAAAATGATATTTTAATATTTTTGATTTTGGCTGCTGGCCCTTTAGAAGTTCGCTCAGTTGATGAGACTGGGCTCATAAAATGTCATTATATAGGTGTTTCTTTTTGGTATCAATTTCATCTTGGGGAATCATTTCCTTAGGGGTGAAAATGATATTTTAATTTTTTTGATTTTGGCTGCTGACCCTTTAGAAGTTCGCTCAGTTAATGAGACTGAGCTCATAAAATGTCATTATTTAGGTGTTTCTTTTTGGTATCAATTTCATCTTGGGGAATCATTTCCTTAGGGGTGAAAATGATATTTTAATTTTTTTGATTTTGGCTGCTGGCCCTTTAGAAGTTCACTCAGTTGATGAGACTGGGCTCATAAAATGTCATTATTTATGTGTTAATTTTTGGCATCAATTTCATCTTGGGGAATTATTTCCTTAGGGGTGAAAATGATATTTCAATATTTTTGATTTTGGCTGCTGGCCCTTTAGAAGTTCGCTCAGTTGATGAGACTGGGCTCATAAAATGTCATTATTTATGTGTTAATTTTTGGCATCAATTTCATCTTGAAGAATTATTTCCTTAGGGGTGAAAACGATATTTTAATTTTCTTTATTTTGGCTGCTGGCCCTTTAGAAGTTCACTAAGTTGATGAGACAGGGCTCATAAAATGTCATTATTTATGTGTTAATTTTTGGCATCAATTTCATCTTCGGGAATTATTTCCTTAGGGGTGAAAATGATATTTTAATATTTTTGATTTTGGCTGCTGGCCCTTTAGAAGTTCGGTCAGTTGATGAGACAGGACTATTAAAATGTCATCATTTATGTGTTAATTTTTGGCACCAATTTCATCTTGGGGAATTATTTCCTTGGGGTGAAAATGATATTTTAATATTTTTGATTTTGGCTGCTGGCCCTTTAGAAGTTCGCTTAGTTGATGAGACTAGACTCATAAAATGTCATTATTTATGTGTTAATTTTTGGCATCAATTTCATCTTGAAGAATTATTTCCTTAGGGGTGAAAACGACATTTTAATTTTCTTTATTTTGGCTGCTGGCCCTTTAGAAGTTCACTCAGTTGATGAGACTGGGCTCATAAAATGTCATTATTTATGTGTTAATTTTTGGCATCAATTTCATCTTGGGGAATTATTTCCTTAGGGGTGAAAATGATATGTTAATATTTTTGATTTTGGCTGCTGGCCCTTTAGAAGTTCGGTCAGTTGATGAGACAGGACTATTAAAATGTCATTATTTATGTGTTAATTTTTGGCACCAATTTCATCTTGGGGAATTATTTCCTTGGGGTGAAAATGATATTTTAATATTTTTGATTTTGGCTGCTGGCCCTTTAGAAGTTCGCTTAGTTGATGAGACTGGACTCATAAAATGTCATTATTTATGTGTTAATTTTTGGCATCAATTTCATCTTGGGGAATTATTTCCTTAGGGGTGAAAATGATATTTTAATATTTTTGATTTTGGCTGCTGGCCCTTTAGAAGTTCGGTCAGTTGATGAGACAGGACTAATAAAATGTCATTATTTATGTGTTGATTTTTGGCACCAATTTCATCTTGGGGAATTATTTCCTTAGGGGTGAAAATGATATTTTAATATTTTTGATTTTGGCTGCTGGCCCTTTAGAAGTTCGCTTAGTTGATGAGACTGGACTCATAGAATGTCATTATTTATGTGTTGATTTTTGGCACCAATTTCATCTTGGGGAATTATTTCCTTAGGGGTGAAAATGATATTTTATATTTTTGATTTTGGCTGCTGGCCCTTTAGAAGTTCGCTTAGTTGATGAGACTGGACTCATAAAATGTCATTATTTATGTGTTAATTTTTGGCATCAATTTCATCTTGGGGAATTATTTCCTTAGGGGTGAGAATGATATTTTAATATTTTTGATTTTGGCTGCTCGCCCTTCAGAAGTTCGCTCAGTTGATGACACTGGGCACATAAAATGGCATTATTTAGGTGATGTTTTTTGGCTGCAATTTCATCTTGGGGAATTATTTCCTTAGGGGTAAAAATTATATTTTAATTGTTTTTATTTTGGCTGCTACCCCTTTAGATGATCGCTCAGTTCATAACCCGATATATAAGCACGTATCATACCGTCAATAGTGTTTATTAGTAATGACGACGCCACTGGTCATTCGGGCATCTTCGGGAAATTGTCTGCTGGGTTTTAGCTGCCAAGTTCACACCGGTTACATACCTCAGGTGTGGTTCTTGCTATGCATAGGCAGTGGATAGCCACCTATACAAGCCCTTCAGCAAATCAAGTGAGTGCCAATGGGAAAATAATACAGAAGTGCTTTCATAAAATCAATTTATTAAAAGGTAAAATATTAATATCACAGGCTATGCAAATGTACTACTAAATGGTAATGCAATTATATAATGAAAATGAATCTCAATATAAATGGTGAATTCAGTGAAAGAAGAAGTAGTAAATGGCTATATAATAGGAAAAATATCTGTAATGCAATAGTACAACGTTACTTATAACTAATTAAATGCACAGGGTTGACCCATCACCCTTACATCCTTTACTCCTCTGAGTAAAGTAAATATAGTCGTCGATTTAGTGCAAAGAAAATATCTACTCGGATAAATGCAAAACAAGTAGGTTAATGCGAAATACTGCACGATTTATACAAATATAATAAAGATGAGTATAATTATCAAAATTTCGATATCCAAGAAAATGTGAAACCAAATTATATGACTAAATCTAAATATGTACAATATATGTTACAAAATAAATCAATGTTTCATTGACTGAAACCAAATGTGCCAGAATGGACTATGCTATGAACTATGCAATTATGAAAATACTGTTAAAAATTTAGACTCTAAAGCCAAATGGAAAATGGTGACGTACTATGTCAAAATTTGGAAATCCGAAAAACATTTGTGGGAAAAACATATACTGTGAACAAAAAACCCACAAAAATGAAATGTACCACAATTCCTGTCAGCGTACTAAAATATCTACAACCTTGGCAACCTCATCATCCAGGAATGGAATGCGCAAAAAAACTACTCCTAGAAAAAACTACACACAACCATTGATTAAAGTATTAATGACACAACTTATCTTTCTGTCTGGCGATCTTGGTCAGCTCGATACGGTAGCCGACGAAAATAAATCGATGGTTGATAATGCCCAATTGAATCCTCTCGGTAGGTAATGTCCCTTGGCCCTTCAATATCCACGCGTGGACACGAAACGGTAATCCTCAAAGATGTTTACGGGACGAGCATAAAAAAATAAAGAAAGGTTCTGCAACAAATGATTGTCGCAATTAGTTACGATTACAAAAGTTAGATTAACCCCACAGTGACAAAACAACCCCAAACTAAAATGAAATAAATCTTACCAGGTAGAATTACAGCTAACACTTGTCTCCCCTTTATCCGACACTATAGTCGCTTTCAATATGGCTATTGATTAGGATTCCGGAGCAAGAAACAATCTCACGACCAAACTGTGGTATATCAAACAACGCCACTACCAAACTGTGGTATATCTTTACTCCGTACAAGTGCTATCTGAAGATCGGACTGGATTCGGAAACCAAGAGAACGGCCTCGATCCAGGTTGGCATATTTATACCTGTATTTCCACGACCCACGACAAGGGCATCCCTACTTTGCGGATCAACTAATTTTTATTTCGATAGTCCGGACGCGCTAGACATAATACCAATTTGATTTCGATGGTCCAGGCGTGCTAGTCGTAATACCCTAAATATTCGCATCGGGCGATTTCCGACCGTAACAGACCGTTTGAATTAGTTATTAATTATTAGTCATGATAGTTAAAACTGATTCTCACCAAATTGCAATCTGGCAATAGCGCTTCCCTATCTTTACAGTAACCATGGTGATATTGTCATACAACATTGGTTAGGTTAGGTTACTTTGTTGATTGTCGTTTGTATGTTATAGTCTGGGAGTCAGTAGCGTATATAAGGGGGGGCCCGGGGCCCCCCCGAAACCAGCCACGCATTCAGTTTTCACGTCTGGGAAGAGGCTGACGTAGTTGTCAAAAAATATAGTACTGAATAAAATTAGCAGCGATATCAAAATGTAATCTAATAATAAAGCAAATAGGGCAACTTTAACGATCATAGATGTCCGATTAGGAAGTACACCTTGGTTTCTTTGCTCCAATTTAGAATTATGATATATAAAAATAGAAGTTTATATTTCTAATATGCATATGTGTTATATACAGGGTGAGTTTTTAGTACCGGCTCTGTCGATAACTCCACTGCTGCAGAAGATAGCGAAAAAAGTTATATAATATAAAACTTGTAGCCACGGATATGCTCCTTGCTCAGAAAATATTTAGATTTATACAGGGTGATCCATAACTGCATGGTGATGCAAACATGCATTTTTTTAAATGAGATACCCTATATATTATTCCATATTCAAAGTATACTAATGATTTCCGTTCTTCCAATATAGGGTATTGTTACATTATACAGGGTATTTAAAAAGTTATGACCATTTTAATATCCAAATCGCTGTCAAATTAACGTACTGTATATCAAAAAGTGTAGAATCAAAAATCATATTTTTTACACGGATGAATAAAAAATATTCTCTAGCTTTAAAATCTGCTATAAAAAATCTCTTCGCTCTTCTTTTAAATATAACCCCCAATATTTTATTATACCAAAGAATTGCTTTTAATATGCTTTGTCATCTTTGCATAGCACTTGTTATGGCTGCATTCATTAGTTTCTTATATATTTCGATTTTTCTACCAATTTTAAATATATCTTCTATTTGTTTACTAAAACTTATTTATTTTGAAAAAATGCTATCAAATTTTATTTTTGCTTAACAAACAACTAAAATATAAGGCCATAATAGTACTTGATCAAGTCAAAACACCAATTTAACAAGATATTATATGGCAAGTGTGCTGAGGAAACAATTTTATAGACGTCAAGCTTAACTATCAAGCAGATCTATCAGGTAGGTTTTGAAATATTAAACGACACATCCAAAATAAAACGATTCTTCAATCTTTCAAACGCATTAGTTTTAGAGTGCCTCCGTTCTGGATATTGCTGTTCATAATTGATATATTCTAGAGGCAAGCAGGCAATTTCTCAATGATTCTCCTAAATACCCAAAATGGAAAAATTAATTAAAGCTCGCTTTTCACACAGTACGGAATTATTGAGTAGGTTATAAAAACTGTCAATTTTTTAAAGTCTAACTGATAAATCTACTTGATAATTATGCATCACGCCTACAAAATTGTTCCTCAGCATACCTGACTTTATGATCTCGATGATTCAGGGTTTTGACTTCATCAAATACTATCATGACCTTATAATTTAGTTGTTCGTTAAATAAAAAACAAATTCTATAGTACTTTCTCAAAATAAATAAATTTCAGTACACAATTAGAAGCCATATTTTAAATTTACCGAAAAATCGAAATACCTCGGAAACTGACAGACGTAGGTACAACAAGTGCTATACAAAGATGAAAGAGCATATTAAAAGAAATTCTTTGGTATAATAAAATATTGGGGGTTACATTTAAAAAAAGGAGAAAATCTGGATTTTGCATTCTACATCATCCTGTATACGAGTATGCGTCGCGGGCT
The DNA here is from genome assembly GCA_951848785.1 of Callosobruchus maculatus. Taxonomy (NCBI): domain Eukaryota; kingdom Metazoa; phylum Arthropoda; class Insecta; order Coleoptera; family Chrysomelidae; genus Callosobruchus; species Callosobruchus maculatus. The sequence continues at coordinate 8,324,766 of CATOUR010000158.1, read as the reverse complement.
CTTTTTTATAGCCGATTTTAAAACTAGAGGATATTTTTAATCTTTCCATGTAAAAAAATAATTTTTTGATTCATTACTTTTTGATATACAGTACGTTCATTTATAACTTTTGAAATACCCTGTATAATGTTATAACACCTTATATCGTGAGAACAGAAATTATTAGTAGAATCTAAAAATGGGATAATATATAGGGCGTTTCTTTTAAAAAAATACATGTTTGCATCACCACGTAGTTATGGATCACCCTGTATAAATCAAAATATTTTCTGAGCAAGGAGCATATCTCTGGCTACAACTTTAATGTATAACTTTTTTCGCTATCTTCTACAGTAGCGGAATTATCGACCAGGCCGGTACTAAAAACTCACCCTGTATAATTATTTTCGTTAATATTATAACATATAAGATAAACTTTAATTTTTCCGATGCCCCCCCCGAAATCGATTTCTATATACGCCACTGCTGGGAGTTGACGTCAAGTTTCGCCGAACCATTATACTGGGGCTGGTTTTTTTAATATACGACTTCGTGATGTTGATAATAAAAAAGTATATATGTTGTTTGAAATTTGTAGACAAGGCAGATGTTTCAAATGGTCTGTTTCGAACTTCTATTGTCTCTATAATTTTAGATTCCAACGTTTCGATTCGTCTGCTTTTTTGAAAAAAGGTCTATGTTAGCTGCACCTGATTTCGGGGTATTTTGTTGAAGTTGAAAATTTGCAGAAAGAAAGTTGACATTTTCATCACAAAAAGTTGCCTTTAAATAAAAACGGATGCTGTTACAGGGCGAAACACAGATAAAGCATAGATAAAACTCGTAGTTGAGCCTTCTCTAAAAGCATTAAAGCTTATCTATTACTGTATGTGTATCGATATATCTTGTTCATTAATTTCAAATTTGGCGCCCGCACCATAAATTTCATTTTCGTTGGAATCGGCAACCTCCGCAGCGAGTACTTCGTGAGCAAAAAACGGGAACCACTTATATTATACGGTCGATAAAACTACGTTATAAGGAAGTGCTAAGAGAAAATTGCACTACTAGACCCCTAGAAACCACTGGAAGATCAAGGACGAGCACCACTGGGCCCAGCATCCCTTCGAACGAAGAATCGAGGTAGGTGCCGATAAATACAATAGGATTTTTATGGTGCTACAAATTTCAATTTCAATTTCAAATTCGTATACAGTCCACTGAAACCCTAAAGAACTAGCGAACCACATACATTTTTTGGTCATTCGAGCCACGATAATTGCAATAACTCATAATTCATTTAATTCGTTAAATTATTATATCTATATCATTCTGTATTCGGTAGCAATTATTTAAGAAGATACTCTTTTTTGTCGTACTTTCGGTCGAACGTTACGAGCAGCAAAAAACATCTGTTTTCTTCCCTATGAATAAAATCATTTCTAGATATATTACGACGGTTGATATTACAGAAAAGTAAACATTGCCCATTATATTTGATTCACAAAATATTTTATTAATTGTGTGCGGTACAAGGTGCAATATTTTTCTCTTTAAGTAATGCCGTTGGGTACATTCCTCAAGGCGCTCCAAAATACTTGTTGAAATTTGCAGTTACTTCATACACTCATTTGAAAATGTCTAAGGATATACAAAAGACCCTGCATCGGAGGCAAGTTTATATTACTCGTATAACAGAAATCTACACAGCTGGAGTGAAAGCTAAATCCGATCCCAATTTTCAGTCAATTTTTACAACAAGATGCGAGAACTTGCAAGAATTTTACGATGAATTTCAGCAACTTCATAACGCTTTAATAGGTTTAATAGAATCAGATGAGGAATTTGAGATACAGGATGCGATTAGAAAAGAAACGGATAACTATTATTTCCAAGCAAAAGATATTTATAATCAACTCACTCTAAAACAAGTTGCAGCTCAACAACCTAACCCAAATCTGAACAGAAATAATAACAGCGAATACAGGGATCTTTTGAAATTAGATATTCCAATCTTTGATGGTAATTTGCTCAAGTGGGTGACATTTTATGACATGTTTCGTTCTTTAGTCCATAATAACGCTAATATGTCAGACGTTAGAAAATTTCAGCACTTAATTGCCTATTTGAGAGGTGAACCATTAAACTTGATCAAAGCAATACCAATCACAGAAGCTAATTACGCAATCGCATTCCAAGTCCTAACAGAACGATACCAAAATGAAAGACTTTTAGCTACGAGTTATTGGAATGCAATAAATAATGCACCCACATTGAAAAATAATTGCTCTGCTAGAGACTTAAGGTGTAAATTGGATACATTTAGGGAAAATATAGCAGCTTTAGATTTATTAGGTTTCCCAACAGAACACTGGCAATTTCCACTTTTTAACATGTTACTTGGCCGTTTAAATACTTCTATAAGAACTGCATTTGAAATAGAGCACAGTAAACTAAAGTTTCCTACCTACCAAAATTTAACAGAATTCTTAAACAATCATTGTCGTGCTCTAGAGTCAGTACAAATTGCGTCAAGTACTTCTTATTCTCAAAATTCTCAACAGCCAACTAATTCACATCCCAATAGGAAACAGCACAATAACAATCAGTATCAAAAATACCCAACACAAAGCTATGTGTCTAATATAGATCAAAATAAGCAAAACTCACAAAATACTCGATTCATTAAAAATAAATCTCATGGATTTAACTCATATTCAACATCGAACTCTCAAATTGCTCCAACACATAATTTAAACCATCCTAATGCTAACAGTCAGAGAAACTTCAACTCTCCAATACAGTATAAGTGTAGATTATGCAATCAGAATTCACATAACAATCTTTCGCAATGTCCTATGTTTATAGCAAAAAATATAAATGACCGTATCGCATATGTAAAGCAAAATAACGTATGTCTTAACTGTTTACGTTTTTCGCATACAGAAGATTCATGCCAATCCAACTTCGCTTGTCGTATATGTGGCGAGAGGCATCACTCAACGTTACATATTTCTCAAGACAACCAGGTAATTTCTCAAAACTCCTATTTAACGAATGTATCACATTCAGTACATCAAAGTTCGATTCCATATAACACTGCTAGCACTTCCTCAAGCATTACAACTCCACAAATGGATCAAACAAAACAAACTTCAACTTCATACATTCCTATTGTTTCATCAGTAATTTCAAGTCATCCGCCCTTCTCGTCTCAAAATGCTCAGAATAATTCAACTCTAACTTCTTGTGCAACTTCTAGTAATCAATTTCTCAGCTGCGGATGTACGTCAATGGAACAATCGAAGCCCCAAACAACTGTTCTCTCAACTACCAAAGTGCATATACTGGATGCTCGTGGGTATTACCAAACGGTACGGGTTGTTTTGGATAATGCTTCACAGGCTAATTTTATTTCTGAAAACTGCTTAAATCGACTGGGGTTATCTAGGAAAAAATTAATTGTTCCAATTGTAGGAATCAATCATTCCAGCTCAACCACTAATGGCATAACCAATTGTACAATAAAGCCACTCAATAAAAATGATCCTAAATTTACTTTTGAACTTTTCGTATTGCCAAAAGTTTGTGCAGAAATGCCATCAATTCAAATAAATACAAAAACTGGCATCATATTTCAAATTTGGAACTGGGGGATGATAAATTCAATATCCCTGCTCCAGTTGATATTCTCTTAGGCGCGCATGCCTACTCACAAATTATAAAACCAGGCATAGTTCAAGGGCAACCTGGACAACCCATAGCTATGGAAACTATTTTCGGATGGGTTCTTCTTGGAAACGCTCAAGCTTTTGATAATCAAATTACCTCTCCGCCCGTTTCTTGTCATTTAACTTCTATTCATACGCCATCTCTAGATCAAAGTATACGAAAATTTTGGGAAATCGAATCATTACCTTCCAAACAATTTCTTTCGCCAGATGAAGAAAAATGTGAAGCCTTTTACCGAAAAACCGTAACCAGAGATGAATCTGGACGTTTTCAAGTTTCCTTACCTTTTCGTCATTCTAGACCAGATCTAGGAGACACCTACGCTAAAGCTTATAAATGCTTTTTATCCCTAGAATCCAAGCTACTGAAAAATCCTGCTCTTTATTTACAGTATGCAGATGTTATGAATAATTATATAAAAAATGATCATATGAGTTTAGTTCCTCATTCACAAATAAATTTCAAATCAGTTAATTATTTACCCCACTATTGCGTAGTTCGACCTGATAAGGCTAGTACTAAAGTGAGAGTAGTTTTTAATGCTTCTGCTTAAGGCTCTAAAGGAGTTAGCTTAAATTCAACCCTGTTGTCAGGGCCAAAATTGCAGGCAAATATCAACACCATACTTCTAAAATTTAGGTTTCATTTTATTGTATTACTTTCTGATATAAGTCAAATGTTTTTACAAATTCGAGTATCACCCGAGGATCGAGACTATCAGCGCCTTCTTTGGCGATTTTCTCATACTGATCCTATACAAGAATATAGGCTTAATACAGTCACCTTCGGTGTAACTTCTAGTCCATATCTCGCAATTAGAACGATCAAGGAGCTTGCTACTCTTGAAAAACAAAATTACCCTGAGGCTTCTAGAGTACTCTTAGAAGATATTTTTGTAGATGATATATGCGCAGGCGCAAACTCTATAGAGTCAGCTTTAGAACTACAGAAAGATTTAATAGCTCTCTTAAGGTCAGGATGTTGTGAACTCAAAAAATGGGCTAGTAATGATGCTAGACTATTAACTACCCTAACTCTATTGCACTTAAAGTTTTAGGCCTCCAGTGGGATCCAAAATCCGATACTATGTTTTTCTCATACAGTATTTCTAATAAACCTTGCACTAAACGCAATATTTTAAGCAACATCGCATCCATATTTGATCCGCTAGGTTTGATCGCACCTATTTCATTTCTGACCAAATGTATAATGCAAAAGCTTTGGATATCGAAGGTTGGATGGGATGATCCTGTCCCCAAGCCTATTTTCGATCTATGGACTCAGTTTCAAATGGAACTTCCATTATTGTCCAATATTTCATTTCCAAGATACATTTTTTCGAGAGAAATACTTCGATGTCAACTGCATGCGTTTTCTGATGCATCCGAATCAGGATATGCAGCTTGCGTCTATGTAAGATTAGAATTACCCAATGACATCATCAAAACTTCACTTGTTATAGCTAAATCACGAGTTAGCCCTCTAAAAACCCTCAGCTTGCCTAGACTCGAGCTTCTAGGCAGTACACTCATGAGTGACATAGTTAGTTTTGTCATAACCACTTATTCCTCGTTAATTACTATAGATGAAGTTTTCGCATACACAGATTCCCAAGTTGTCTTATACTGGGTGTCTACTTCACCATATAGGTGGAAAACATTTATTGCCAATCGTGTTAGCCATATACAAGATAATCTCCCGGAAAGTGTTCGTTGGTATCATGTGAAATCACATGAAAACCCCGCCGATGTAGCTAGTCGTGGCATAAATCCCGCACAATTCATAAATCACCCCTTGTGGTTCACAGGGCCACCATGGCTCAGTTTACCTCATTCTATGTGGGACTTAAAAAATCCATGCTTCGAGAAATGTGATCAAGGAGTCACGGATATCATTTCACGAGAAGAAAAACACATTGCACTCACAACGAATGTTGAGTGGCATTTCATAGACGTTCTCTTGTATAAATTCTCATCACTTCATTATATTCAAAAAATAATGTCATAGTAGAAGAATATTCTATAATTTCAAACACCACGATTCCCCTCTAACTGGTATCATATCTATTTTCGAACTTCAACACTCCTTGCTTATTTTAGTGAAAAGATGCCAAGAAATACATTTTTCTACTTTAATCTCACAAATTAAAAATAATGAACTTCTCGCAAAACCACTTAGAAAACTTGCTCCTTTTCTGGACAAAAATGGATTCATTAGGGTGGGCGGACGACTCCGGCATACCGACGCCATCCCCTTTGAATCAAAACACCCTCTACTACTTCCTCGATCTGATAGATTCACACAGCTTCTCATTGAACATATACATAAAGAAAATATGCATCCAGGTTTGAATACAATTCAGCACCTATTAAGGCAACAATTCTGGATATTATCTTCGCGCAGAGCTATTCAATCAGTTGTATCCAAATGTATAAGGTGTTTTCGTCTTCGACCTAAAGCCTACGTACCCTATCAGGGCGACTTACCCCCTTTTCGAATTTCACAGCTTAAATGCTTCTCTCACGCAACTTTAGATTACGCAGGTCCTATAAAAATATTACCTGGGAGATGGTATCGAGGTAACAAGGAGCTGAAGGCTTACATTTGCATTTTCTGTTGCACTAGTACACGTGCCATTCATATTGAAGTTGCTTCTGATTTAACTTCCGACTGCTTTATCGCAGCCTTTAGGAGATTTGTTGCACGACGAGGACGTTGTAACTATCTTTACAGTGACAATGGCACAAATTTCGTTGGTGCAAATAATCAATTGAAAGAACTCTCAAAGTATGCTTCAGATCATCTCAAAATTAAATGGCATTTTTTCCCTAGCTCTAGCCCTCATTTTAACGGCCTCTCTGAGGCTGGAGTAAAATCGGTGAAGACACATCTCTACCGAGTAATCGGAGAGCAAAAATTAACTTATGAAGAACTCAACACACTACTCGTGCAGATTGAGGCTCTTCTAAACAATCGTCCAATTTCAGCTCAATCTTCAGATCCTAACGATCTATTACTCCTTACACCGGGACATTTTCTTACGATGGAACCCTTAAATTCTTGTCCCGATCCAGACTTATCACACCTTAAATTAAATACGCTCTCACGGTGGCAACTAGTTCAACGTTTAAATTCTGACTTTTGGAAGCGATGGAAAGATGAATATTTAAATACCTTACAGCAACGATCTAGATGGACTAAAAACCCTTCTAAAATAATGCTAAACACTCTAGTAGTTATTCAAAATGAGAACAAATCTCCCTTGCAGTGGTCTTTAGGCAGGATAGTTGAGCTACATCCTGGCTCAGATGGTCATGTTAGGGTGGTAACTGTAAGGACTCAACAAGGTTTATTTAAGCGTCCTGTAGTTAAACTGTGCCCTTTACCATTGTACTGATCACCAACAAACTTTTCTTGTTATTTGTGTACGTCATTATAATTTCAATGTCAATTTTAATTTCAATGTCAATTTCAATTTCAACTACAATTTCACTTACTCAAAGTTAATAATTCTCCCAATTTAAGTAATTCGCACTTTTTATCACATTTTTTTTTTATTTTCACATATTTCGTTGTAAAACATTAGTTTTAGGTGGGCGGAAAATGTATGTGTATCGATATATCTTGTTCATTAATTTCAAATTTGGCGCCCGCACCATAAATTTCATTTTCGTTGGAATCGGCAACCTCCGCAGCGAGTACTTCGTGAGCGAAAAACGGGAACCACTTATATTATACGGTCGATAAAACTACGTTATTAGGAAGTGCTAAGAGAAAATTGCAGTACTAGCCCCTAGAAACCACTGGAAGATCAAGGACGAGCACCACTGGGCCCAGTATCCCTTCGAACGAAGAATCGAGGTAGGTGCCGATAAATACCATAGGATTTTTATGGTGCTACAAATTTCAATTTCAAATTCGTATACAGTCCACTGAAACCCTAAAGAACTAGCGAACCACATACAATTATGTTATATCATAATTAATTTTTTGGTCTACTCTTAAAATATATTTTGTCTACAATTAAATAGAAAAACACGCAGTTCTCTCACAAGAGTCCATCTTAAAATTCTGATTTTTAATCGTTAATACCTTTCTGATGATTAAACTTCATCTACTAAACACTTCCATGAACGAACGTCCTTGAAAAATCAGCTTATCGATCTTTTTCCCTTCAAACACAAACGTCACAAACGGACATGTGAATAAAATTATAGGTTAAGCGTTACTTAAGCCAGAGAAATCTTCGGCTTAGCTTTTTTGCATTTAAGCTCAAGTCAAATATACGAATAACGACGGTGCAATTTTTTTTGATAAGGTTTCCGATCTCTTTTCAAACAAATGATAGCATTGTCTTCTAATAGCTTCCTAATGTTCGGTCATATATGTAATTCAAAATGCATCATGTTTATTCTGTTTCAAAAATGTAAACCATTAGTATTATTTAGTGAATTAACTTTGGGAAAGTACAAAAGTGTATTGGCGATACTTAAAAGAAATCATCTGGCTCTCAATAATATGTTATTGCCAAAAACACTGGACGCGAATCCGATGTTCTACAGAAATTGTTACCAACGACTTTGTGCTCTACCGCCAAAGTACAGACAATCTGCATCCACATCAATCAATTGTTTTTATACTTTTCCAAGTACTTTTCATACTATTAATTGTCATATAAATTTATTCCAGCTTCAGTAAAACAGTCCAATTTTCCAATTTCCTATAAATGACCATGAGCGCAGCTAACATGTTAAGACATAAGACGCACAGATTTTGCGGCTAACATGTTTTTTCGTGATGAACTTCACGAACATCAATTAACTATGTGCAAATTGCCAACTTAGTAAAATACCCCGAATTTTTTTTTGCGAGTGTGAAGTGTTCCCTCACATTTCGCCTCCCCTCTTATCTCTTTTAATTGAAGAGATAGAAACAAGTTTTTATATGAAACTTTTATAGTCTTCTCTTGTAATTTAGAATTCAATATGAACAAAAAGATAAAACAATAACAAACCTGTTTTTTGTATAATGTATATTTTTTAAATGGGAAACCTTTTTCTACTACCTCAAATAAAAAAGATAAAAAGGATGGCACTGTATAAGGAAACACCCAGTACGTACATTTGCATTATGTAGTTATCAAATACACAATTCAAGCGGCTGCACATGGCCAAGCATATTATGAATCGTTCAAATGCAGAAAACCATTGTGGTGTATTTTGAACAACTCTCAAACATGATTGTATCATGTTAGCCTCAACTGGAACCATCCACTGCACACAAGGACTTGTGTATGTGTTCCAATGTCTAGTACATGATGATGATATAGTGACACCTTATCAAATGCAGGGCTCACCAACATTAACTACAACGTGGCTACATTGTTACTGACCTGTACTTTTCGAAATATGTGCACAACTGCATATACAATTATGTGAAGCAATGTTGAGTAACGTGTGAAGTAAAGAAGTAGACTGGTGCTGAGTTTACAACAAACAAAAACTACTAACCAATGGCACGTCTGCCTGTCATGTTACCAACATTAATACCAATGTTCCAATTCATATTCAAAGTTCATCAGTCAGCGAATAATGCTTGTACAATTTTATTTGCTACATTCAATTAAATGTACATCTAAACCTCATATGGTCATATGTGGCTGACTACAGCAGCTGACAAGTAAGTGCGAAACCATGTGTGGTAAACTGTGTCCTGTGAACCCGCAACACGATGTAAGCGCCATCTGGATATTTTGTTGAAAATAAAATTGACATTGCTGATATATGTCAATGTCAAGTCACTGTCAATAGTGTCAATATGACAAGATTCTAACCTCATTTGTTATTTTATTATTTATTTTGGGGTCGCAGCGTGGGGCTGTGTTTTCTCGTGGGGCTAAAGTTGGAACCCGAGGTTGCAGATTTATTCTTTTTCCTGATATTTCTCATTTGAAGGCAAGTTATCTTATTTTCGTGTCTTTCTGAGGCCTGAAACACTCATAGAATGTTTTTAAGTGTACGTGTAACTATTTCTGATACAATAATTAAAACATTATTGCGCCATATTCAACCATGTGGTATTTTAATTTTCAGATATTCCGAAGACGTGGAACATGGAAGCATGGTAAAAGGGTGAGTTTGTTGATCAAGATACATAAATAGACCCTTTTTTATTATCATACTCTTTCTGAGGTATTGTTGATATCTTTCAATTTATAGTATTTACCGTAGCTAGCTCTTCTGTTACTTCGATTTCTCAGTACAGATACAGCACACGGAAATGCCAATTTCCCTTGTGCGAAAACAAATACTACTGGGGCGGGAGCCATTCTGATCCTCAATATAAAAAATTCCATTACCTACTTCCCAAAAAAACCCAAAGTGAGGCAGCTATGGCTTTGTGCTTGTGGAATTAGTTCAGATTCAAACAGTAAATATTTATTTGTTTGTGATGACCATTTCCTTCGGTTAGATGATATGTGTCCACAAGACCCCAGTTCACGATTGAACTGCAGAGCAGTTCCAAAAGTCATTGTTTCTACTCCACAAGATATAACAAATGATTTGAATCTTGCACCCTCCTTGAAGAAATGCTTTGCTGGTTCCTCAGCAAGTATCTGAGATTCACCTTCAACATCTTCAGCAAGTAGTCAGGTTTTTGAGTCTACAGAAGTATTAGACCAGTTACCAGGTATTACTGGTGCTATTTTACATGATCACTCATACTTCTCCCAATCGGGTTCTGCTGTGCAAACACATTCTAATAGATAGATTTTCATTTTTATCAGAACAATCCAGCTCTTGCCTAAATAGATTAGGGATTTCAAAAAGTGAGTTGTCAGAAAGAGAGTCCAAAATGTTGATGATATCAATGTGAAACGTTATAGTTTCTTGGAAAAGTTTGGTCACTTGCCTTATGTTGAAACTAACTTTAAGACCAGCTTGAACAGACATATAAAATTGTCTCAGTCTTGCAAGGACCATGGTATTCTTCAGGATATCATTGGTAATTGTAAGACTGACAATTTTCAAATATGTCTGTGACAAGAATTCACTGAAAAGACCTTCTGATGGTCACCAGAGGAAAATAAAAAAGTTCAAGGCATTATAATTTGTTTTTAATGGAATAATGACTGCCCTTTATTTTCTTTTTTTCCATATGGACCTCCATGGATGAATCATCAGTAACCCGGCTGTGACTTAAGTACCTGATATGACAAATTTTTTTCCCGATTGTGATAGAATTGTGTTTTAGTTTGTATTTGTTATTCAATATTTTGTAATATGATATCATTTTTTGTTTTTTTTTTTCAGAAATCTGTACCCTCTACATACAGATTTCTCATATATATGCACATATCATGTTCTAGTTATCGTTTTTTGAATAATTTTATGTTTGAGGTAGTATCACAAGTTTTTCCTAGTTTCCTTGTGAAGATATATTGTAATAATATTTCGAAAACTTCCTTGGTCTGTTCACTGTTTGTTTTCGATTTTTATCCCAATATATAGCAAATCCACCATCTTTATTATCTAGTTTTAACAATAAAAGGTATTAAACATCTCCACTTGTTTGATTTCCCACTGTTAAACATTTTCAGCTCGATAGTCACGTTTATTGTACAGTTGAAATTGGTTCTCCCACCGACGATAAAAAAACATAGACCACGCCATTCATTCATAATTCTCAGATTTTATTGCCGACATCAACGACCCACAGTTTGTGGGCTAGGAGAGTGGAGGGACGCGAGGGGTATGGAAAAATGGCCGCCACCCGTAACAACAGGTTCGCCATTCTAGCGGTACAAAAATCACTACAGGAATCATAAGCGTATCAAACCAGATTTATTGTAAGGTTCAAAATTATGTTTGCACCATTTTTTTTTTAATTTCTTTGATTTGAGCATGGAGTTGTGATACTAGGCTAACGAATTTTCGTTTAGGTAATTTAGATTTAGGTATAGATTTAAATATGAACAAAATGTGCCAGTAGTTGCAGTTATACAAGTAATATAATTTAACTTTTTTTTATTTAGAGTTAATTTTTATGATCATATTATGAATTAAAATTTCATTAGGTTGAATCTTAAATAAGAATGTTTTTTAAGATGAAGCGTAGAAATGTATTTTTAATTAGGTGATGGACTTTGTTATTTGCAATGCGAGCTAATTTTGAGCTTGTTTGAAGGTACATTTCATGATTATTGAGTCGAGTAAACATTTTAAGGTTAACACAACAAAACAGCAGTTGTACAACATTTCATTCTCTTATCGGTATATAAAAATACATCCATACAAAATATTATCTTAATATCCTCCTAGATTTGATAAACAAAATAGATCCTGGATATTAATCAGACTGTCCTTTAAATTCTAGATTTTAGTAAAATAAAAATAATAATAAAATAGCCTTTATTACACAAAGTTATGAGGACACCAGTTACAGAACAAGCCTGAGCAAACAAATAATTCTGAAATATGGGTAGGTTAAATAAATGACAAGAAACAAGATGATCAAAAAAGATTACACATTAAATGAACACATCTAAAAAATTGTCAAAAAAACATAGATAGATTGATCAAATGGGTTTCAACTACTTCAAAAACACTGCTCAAGCTATTAGTATGTATCTGTCACAATAACTGCACATACTGATATACTATATCACACATGAGAAATATAAGAAATCTTTATATATCTAAATTAGTGCATGGCCTGTCACAATAAAGCCCCGGGTTGTAAAGGCAGAAACATAGAAATTTAACAGTACTATAAGTTAAATCATCCATCTAACAGCAGTCTATATAAGAAAACTACTGAGGCATACTTCCTTCTGGTGCTCAAAGATTGAATTCAGAACTTATAAAACAGCACACTCTAAGGAATGCCCTTTGCAGGATATACACCATCAATTTTGTAAGCTTAGAAATTCAAAAACTTACGCTGAACATGTTTAGAGTTTACATAGCATTAGTAAACTGGGTACAAATTGGATGGTACATATTCCAATTCCCACCCCACGAGAAGTAACTGATATTGACACTATACAAGGGATAGTGTAAACCAGAACAAATACTCGTACACATTATCTTAGTCACCGCCAACTTTAACATATCTGCAGATACATTTCATGATATTGAGTCGATTAATCATTTTCGAAGGGTAATTTTTGTATAAATATATTTTCAAAATAGTCTAAAAGCTCCAGATTGAAAACAAATTATAAAATAGTAGCAGTACAGCACTTTATTAACTATATAAAACACATCCATGAAAAATATTATTATTTTAATATCCTGCACCTTTAAAGCGTTCAGTTAATCATTTCCAGCACACCAATTGGTCGAGTTTGACCAACCGGTCAGCATCTTGGTTAGCATCACATTTCGTAACAGTTGCAGACTCTATATGTTCTTCTATATCTGAAGCTGATGTAAAAGTTAACGTGAATACAGTAATACCTTGGTTTTCCAGATGTTGGGCTTCTCTGAAAAAAAGAAAAAAACGCTTGGTAATACTCACATTGTAAAGAATGTAAAACTTTCAAAATATTTTTTTTAATTTGAATTACGGGCTTATTGAGATTTTGTCTTATCGAGCAATGTACAGAGCAAATCAACCGCTTGTCAAATGAATAACCATTGCATGAAAGTTAAAGAATATAAAATCATATCTCCGAATTGACTTTTAGTGTATTAGGATAACTATACCTTGGTCTGCAACATAGGAATATTACAAATCAGGTACGAGGAAATCTGTTATTAAAAAGACCTTTACACTTACATTACTTTTTTCAACATCTAACTACTATTATAATTAACTAGATCTATACGTAATAAACAATTCCAATCAAAATAATTTCTGACCTACTTCTTTTCAGTAAATGGTCCTTTACTATCATCTTTGTATGATAATAAAACAGTTGAAATATTGTGTCACCATTATCCCTTATGATTAACTGCTTAGTGTTCTTGTGAAGGGGAACTCATTGTGGAACTTGTGCTAGAATATAAAAAATAAGTTAGATAATTCCTCCGCCTGATACTAATTATGTAATTATTGTGATGATGAATTAAAATAAAATAAAGAATTTCTACCTAGGCAAACTTTTACATAATTATGATCGTTTTCAATAGCTGAAATTTACAACAGTAGGTTTTATAGCTTTTATGAAAAGATCAATATTTAAAATTTAGTTTTAACTGGAATTGTGCATACTACACATAAGAATTTCACCTTGTGAGAAACACAATTATATCAATCACCAATAACTAACAATCTCGTGTAACTAACATGATAGTTTGTGTTTAACTTTTAACTATAAAAATTGTTTTTTCCAAGGCTATCATATCATGCTATTAACTCTTGTAAATCCACTCTCTTTACCTACCTTGTGCTAGCTGAAGTATCAAACACTTCATGGGCTGGTAGAGGCACCGCATCTTATTTCAGATATCTGCACCCATTATAGAAATAGCAAAATTATCTTTGAAAGATTTCAACTCGCTTTGAAAAATGGTGTTCCGCCTCAACACCAAGAAGAGAAAATCATATTTTCCTTCTTCCCGCGCCAGATCTGAAAAAATATTTTATTGTATTCACTACATCTGTTTATTTATTTAAATATTGAAGAACCTCAGTTCCTCAGTACTACGCCTATGGCCTTTGCTACAGAATAATTTTATACTCACATGTAAAATGTTGAAATTTCCTGCTAGATCTTGACGACTACATACTGTACATATGTCTTTTTGTAATAACAAATGTCTATTATACAACAATTAGCACTGGAAAACTTAAAATAATCGCCAAAACTTCAACTCAAATAACTCCATGAAACAGCTGATCGCACGTCACCTGAGTATGATCTGAGTCACCACTCACCACTACCAACTGAAATACAAAAAATATCCTACGCGTTTACTACGCTTTTACTACGTTACAGTTATGAATGAGACAGTGTTGTCATACGTATATTCTCGCGGTGCCATACAATCACAACAATTCTTTACAACATTAATGCAGTATTATATCATAATTATTTCTACAATTATAAAAATAAAACGATTTAGATCGATGACTTTTCAAACAACACGCCAAGCTTTTAAATTGTTCAACATGTAAAAAATACTATCGTAAGATTCGTAAGTAGGATTTATGATGATTCCAAAATAGGTAAGGCAACATAGCAATCTGGAATGTTTATCATGGCAAAGTAATTTTATAGAAACAGATCGGTCTATCTCTTTTTATCGTCGGTGGGTTCTCCCAATCGCAAAAACAATTTGGATTTTTGCTATTGGGAGAAACATTTCGACTACAATAAACTTGATTCTATCAGCTGATTCCTGGCAGTATTTTGACGCTTGACAGAAAGAAATGACATTCGCATTCTGACAGGGTATGTCGTTGATCATCGCGTATTCTTTGAGAAAATCCGAAATAGCTACGAAGTAAGTTTCCAACAAAATAAAATGGCCGCTGACATGTGACACTGTCATTCGTGTTGCTCTCGGAATTGCAAGGAATTTGCCTTCTTTCAGTGTATATGTTTTGTGTGCGAAACTTTAATCATGCTTGTTCAGACTTTATAACGATTAGCATTTCGTCTTGTAAATGACAGAAATGTGCGATAGTGGAGCTTGTGGCGAAAAAGTGAACAAACGACTTTCGATTGTCATGGCCGCACCGGCTACCATTCTTTGCTCTGTACTTTACCTGTTTCGTGTCCTGTATTCTATATTTTAATGTTCTGTATTTTTAATTCATTCTGTGCACTCGACCATCTTTTGACATTGTACATCACGTGGGGGCAACTAGCATCACGTGGGGGCAACTAGCATTATAGAATGGGAAACAGTGCGGGGCTAATGTGGAGGACATATTGCAACCCAAAATGATGGCGGCCCAGACCACAGAAACACTGGATCAGCCCGCATTTCAGTGATCCGTGGTTGACAACGGCGCGAAATTCAATGGTCTTGTCTAGCTGTTGTTCAACTTCAAGATGTCTTCAATTTTTAAAAGCGACACATTAACTTTAAGCAATTAAAAAGTGAGTGCAATAATGCATAATGCCAAAAATTTTGCAGCCACACCAAACGCGTCAACCAGTTGCCCTCATAGATCAAATATATTTTGTGGCAAATACCGTATAGCCAGAAGAAGAAGAACATTCGAATTTCCCTCCAAGCGCTGCCGACATTAACCTCGTTTTTCTTGAGTGTTATTTTGGTTTGCTCCACACATTGCTTTATTTGTGAAACTGTTAATGGAAAACTGTTCATGGAAAATTTGTTTAAACATTATTTTTTATACTCGAAACCATTTCATATGTGACTGAATTTGTTAGGGAGTTTGAACTGTTTGAAGGCTTCAAACTTTACAACCACAAAATAGGTATGAAGTGCAGCCAGCAAGCAAGAAATAAATGGGGCTTAAACACTATAAGCTCCTGATGAAGTGCAATTTTAGTTAAATGAGCGAGTACAAAGCGTAAGTATATTTATTACTGAATTTCTGTGCAATACTATTTATTAGTCATTCATACACTCTCACTACTTTAATTTTCTATTCTTCTATTTTAGATCATACACCACATCTGAGGTATAAGTTGTAGGATGCTGCGTTGTCTGCAGTGTCTACCTTCGCGTTAATAATTTTGATGAATATTATTGCAATGAGAGACGAGCTATTGAGTGGACAAGCTTAGATATACAAGTGAGCAACAAAGATGGAGAAACCAATGTTAAGCAGTGCCTTCTCAGTTATGGATTTGACAGATTGGCAATAAGATGCTCAACACAGATGAAAATAGAAAATAATACTTGCAGAGGCTAGGGTGCCTGAAGTATTCTACAGCAAGGCTAAGTAAGTACATCCTATTTACTTCAAGAAAAAGCCAGTGATGTTATACAGTTGATCAGCCTAAAGACCTAACTGTACAAAGGGCCAGGTACAATTAAAAGTTTAAATTTTTATAACTAATTCACCTTTATTATGTCTCGAACCTATTTGCTGTATTTCATATTTATACTCTCAAAATTTGCGTTTCAAAGTTTTCCTCATAAGCATTTCTGTGATTTGACTAGGATATGGAATTATGGATATTGATTACATTTCAATTAATTCTAATCTATCTGTGACAACTACTACTATTGTTTTTATGATCAATAAAAAGTATTTATTTTGGTTGTTATTCATAAATGCAGATGTTCCTTTTTATAAAGTGGCAGATATGGGTGGGGTTTTTATTTATTTATTGATTGTACAATTTGAAATCATAAATAACACAAAATTATATCATGTGTTCCTGTTTTAATCCTATAGTTTTGACAAAGTTAAATGCTAAGGCTCCATATGGTTGAACAGGTTACGCTGCAGGTTTGCTAGGCTGTGAAATTGTGGGTATTGATTACATTTCAATTAATTCTAATCTTCTATCTGTGACAGCTATTAGGTATACCTACTATAGTTTTCATGATCAACAAAAAGTATTTATTTTGACTTATCTTGGTTGGTATTCATAAATACAGATGTTAATTTTAATAAAGTGGGAGAGATAGCTGAGATTTTCGTTTATTTATTGTTAGTTTCATATTAATTTTTTTTGCTTGGCATACCACCACTTAAAATAAAGGGTAATGTGCCAGAACAATACCTCCGAGGTGGTGTGGAAATTTTTATATACTAGGTTAATCAGGTGCAAGATTAAAAAGCATGGACCTTGAATACTCTAGTTTAGTAGCATATTGCATTTCTTGCTAATATTTTTTACCCTGTTTCATGTGGTTACTTTATTCACTGTAGGTCAAACTGAGATGAGGTGAGGAATGAAAACAGAAACCATATGCTTGATCGAACTTCAATAAAGAAGATTATTATTATTGTTGTTATACTTGAATGTATTTTAAGACAATTTGTATTATATTATTTATAAATTACACATACAATAATCATATAAATCATATTTAATATTTTCTTGCAAATAAATGAATGAATGAATAGGTATTTTCATTGTTTTGCTCCAATTTTTAAATTTTTAAGCCAATCACTGATTGACTGATTGAAATCAAACATCAATCAATCAGTCAGTGATTGGCTAACATCAAAAATTATGATAATTTTGACATAAAAAGGTAGAGCATCTACAGATTTGCGCAACGATGTGGCAACATCGCCTCGAATTCTGGATAGATCTGGCAACCCTGCGGCGGCCATGTTGCAACCCAAAATAATGGCCATTGACATAAGTCATTCGTGTTTCCAGTGAAATAACACGCCTTCTTAACCCTTAACCGGTAACGTGCAAGATCGGGGCATAGTTGGTAACGTGCAGTCTGTGAGACTGTAACCTCTTTGAAGCTTAAAAAATCGAATTCTCCTATTTATTTTTTGGAAAAAATGCATGAAGATTTGTTGGATATATATCCTTTAATAATAATTTTGTATAAAGTAGCAGAACATGTGATGTAAAGAAAAAAAATTATGATAATTATTAACTAGAACACACGCACAAATTTGTCGGACCAAGATAATAAAAAAAAATTGACCACACTCAAATCTATATATTTTGTGATTGATAACAAGTAAAGAAGTAAAGCAATACACCTATAAAAATATTTTGGTAAAAAATGACGGACTTGCCATGACTACCCGTTGAGAAAAATTATAACGCGAACCGTAACGTGCCGTCTCGCAGACTGAACCAAACTAACAACTAAGCACATCTCGAATGTTGTTTATGCAAACTTATTGATAAACAGGATATAAAAGGGATACCAATGGCTGGTAGATTAGATGAGGTCATTTACCAGAAATGCGGTAAGGTTTTGTTGTAGGGTCGAATTTAAGATTGCTTGCAGTCTCACAGACGGCACGTTACCAGTTAAGGGTTAACCGTACCTGTTTTGTGTTGTACATCTTACATCTTTGTAAAATTCGTTTCAAGTATAAAGATGTTAAAATTTAAAATAGATTTTTGAAGAAAAATACCTGTGTATTTAAGAACCCAAAAGCTTGATTAAACAATATGGTCCTTCGAACAAGCCGGATTACCGAACTGTGAGCAGATTAATCAAGATACGTCGGTGAAAAGGGGCAAGATTTCTGCCACATTTCTGCCGAACATCTCTTGTGAGCCGCGAGCACGTTGCAGCAAACTAAGCAAACCTGGACAAATAATACAAGCTTGCTGCAAAAGACTAGCTCAAACATCTAGAAACCTAATTATGATGATTATTATTTGAAACCACGCCACGTTGGAACTGGAACATTCTGTTGAAGATTGAAAGTATAACCTGAAAAAGTCTTTGATAACACGTAAATCACCGTATCCTTTTGACCTCTTCCTTTGGTACCTACTACACTATATTGCCTTGATACTTATTTATATTCGTAGTAATTGTGGAAGTAACTATCGTCGGTGATTAGGGTTCATACTACTTACTACTATCTATAATATTGCACAACACATATTGCTCGTGTATCAAACATATTTTGAAATGTCTGAGCAATAGTTAAAATTAAAACGTGCTGCCTTGAAAGGGCAACTGACAAGGTTTGCAAACTTTCTGAATGAAATCACTGAAAGTACAGAGTTTAACGAATTAGTAACAAGAGTAGAAAAGATTGAACTTATTTTAGAAACTTTTGATACCTGTACTTTCAGACGATTTCTAAAGCAAAGTGTGCAATATCTGAACAGAACGGTGAGCACTCTGTGTCAAATGCACCAGACAACAGTCTAAGTAATATTTTGGACGTACATAGTAAGGTAAAGTTACCACCTATAAAATTACCAGAGTTTTCTGGCTCATATGAACAGTGGATGACATTTGCAGATATATTTACATCCCTAGTACATGAAAACCAATCGCTAAACAATGCACAGAAGTTTGTTTATTTGCGAAACTGTGTTCGGGGCGAAGCTGCCCAACTTATAAATTCATTAGAAATGACCAATGCCAACTATCCAATAGCTTGGAGTATTTTACAAGATAGATATGCAAATAAAAAACTAATTGTGCATTGTCACATAAAAAACATATTTGAATTAGTACCAATAAAATTTGAAAGTTACACTCACCTAAGGTCCCCACTAGACACATTTAATAAGAGCTTGAGAACTTTAGCTGCTTTAGAGCAACCGACTGAACAGTGGGGTACCTTGTTAGTATACATTGTTTCATCTAAATTAGATACTACCACTAAAAAGGAATGGGAAAAAACTACAGCTGAAACTGACTTTCCTACAGTGAATCAGCTTACAGACTTTCTAAGTAAACGATGCAACTTACTCGAAACTATTGATAATCGAAATAAACAGACAAAACCAAATAATAAAGAAAATGTTTTAACCCACGTTAGTACCACTACATCTTGTGCCTTTTGTAATAATAATAATAATAATAGCATTTATTGCCTAACAGAACAAATCCATTTACAAGGCAAAATACATGTAAATTAATTTCTATATATAACTAACATTAAAAAGCTTTCCTAAGGTCTCTTAAACTACAATTAAAAATGTCATATTGATTGCTAATTTCATTAAAATTTGTGCACATAACCCTTATCGGCGACTTTAGTAGTAGGTTAGTATTTGCACGCTGAC
Source organism: Callosobruchus maculatus (assembly GCA_951848785.1). Taxonomy (NCBI): domain Eukaryota; kingdom Metazoa; phylum Arthropoda; class Insecta; order Coleoptera; family Chrysomelidae; genus Callosobruchus; species Callosobruchus maculatus. Next base: position 8,304,440 of record CATOUR010000158.1, on the reverse strand, counting down.
GGAAGAACACCAAATTTTGCCGTGAACTGCATCTAGGAATGTGAAATAACGACTGTGATAAAAGTTCAGATGAGTCAACTTCGCCATGCAGAAGCTTATATAAAAAGACCAGTGAGCTATTCTTACGTCTGTTATGTAATGAACTTATTTCAAATGTGTCCAACAGTAGCTGATAGTCAGATCCACGCTCAGGGTAGACCCCAACTGTTTTAAACATCAGATATTTTAAAAATTTTTTTTGAACATAATCAATTCTGTTGATGTAACATTGATAGTAGGGGCTCCATACCACTGATGCATATTCAAGTTTTGACCTGACATATGCAAAGTACAAGGTTTTTAAAGCAGTAGTGTCTGGTATCTGTTTGCAATTTCTAACAATAAAACCTAAAGATTTATTTGCACTAGAAACTATTTTTGCTATATGGTAGTCGAAACTCAGTCTGCAATCAAACACCACTCCCAAGTCACAAAATGTATCACAGTGATCTAATTTTATACCATTCAAGTGATAATCATAAACAATTCCAGTCTGTTTACGTGTATATGTTACAACTTTGCATTTCTCTGTATTGAGTTGTAGACTATTTCTCCTGCACCATATCTGTATTGTATCAAGCTGAGATTGAAGATGTTCACAATCACTAATATCATTAATTTGCAAGAATATTTTTAGATCGTCCGCAAATAGCAGCTTACCACATTCTATCCCTTCACATAAATCATTGATAAAAAGTAAAAATAAGAGGGGGCCCAAGTTTGACCCTTGTGGCACCCCTGACGTGGCAACATAACATTGAGATTTATAACCATTGTATGATACATACAGATGACGATCAATCAAATATGAGTTGAGTAATTTCAATGACTGCTTTGTGAATCCAAGATTATACAATTTATTTATGAGAATCTGATGGTCAAGCTTATCGAATGCTTTTGCGAAATCTGTGTACACAACATCAAGCTGTCCATGATTATCCAAAATAGTAGTGGCTAACTGTGTAAATATCGTTAGGTTGGATAATGTAGATCTCTTGTTTACAAATCCATGCTGATATTCAGAAATGTGCATGTGTGACAATAAATATATTCTATTATATAATACAACCTCGAGGAGCTTAGCAAAATTATTGAGAATGGAGACTGATCTATAGTTTATAACTGAATTTTTATCACCTGCCTTGTGGATAGGACGTACTCTACTTTCCTTCCAACGATTAGGAAATGTTGAGGTTTCTAAAATGAGATTGAAAAGGGTTACCAACGCGCTCGAAAGTGCAGGTAAACAATCTCTGACGAAAAATGATGGTATTCTATCAGGACCAGATGTCATTTTGGGTTTGAGTTTTTTGACGCATCTAAAATTTCTTTTTCAGTGATCGGCCAATCCACAATGTTAATATGACCTGCTTGAATACTATCCGAAATATCAAAATTATTATCTAATGGATGAGGTAACTCATACACACTCTTAAAAAAGGAAGCAAAAGCTTCAATGGCTAATTGTGGATTATTATATATTGTGTCTTGAAAAGTCATAGATCCAGGAATGTGTGATGTCTTGTTTTTTTGTTCAATAAATGACCAAAAAGTTTGAGGATCAGATTTTAAAGAATTTTGAACACCTCTTACATAATTATCATATGCATCCTTTATCTGGGACTTTACAAGTGATCTGAGTCTTTCAAACTCGTGTAAATAACAAACATCATTTGTTTTCAACCATTTTCTGCGAATACTTGCTTTTTCTTTTATATTCTTAATAATTGAAGAGTTATACCAGCATGGATACTTGTGCTTAAAGTTTTTATAAACGGGTACATGGCGATCTAAGATAGCATAAATTATATCATAAAATTCATCTACTGCACTGTTAACACTTGTGTGGATTTTCAAACATTCCCAATTTGTACCTATCATCGCCATGTACAGGTTACTGAAATCTGCTTTTCTAAAATTATACAATTTATCTGAACAATTAATGCCTAAATTTTTCTCAGTGGAAGTTAGCCCAACTAGTTTAATCGTGATAGCAGGATGATAATCATCTTCTTGCACCAATGGTAGCTCATCATGTGAAACAAGATAATTCAGATTCCCAATAACCAAATCCAGTAATCGTGCATGACTATTGAAAGCATTGTTAAACTGGGTGAAGTTGAAAAATGACATGAACATTTTAATTGTTCTAACTTTATCATCACTCATGTCATCAGCTGAAAATCTTGGAGTATTGAAATCACCTAACATAATTATTTTTCCCTCAGTTAACAAATTCCATTCCTCTAGTGCCTCAAAAAACATATCAAAATCATAAATTGTTGTACTTGGTGGAATGTATAGTGCAAGAATATATATTAACTTATTGGAAATATAGCATTTACAACATAGGAATTCAATGTATGGAAAATTTATGTCGAAATATGAAGTATCAACAAGACAAGTGTTAACATAGTTTTTTGTAGCTATCAGTACACCTCCACCACTAGACATGTTAAGTGCCTCCAAATTACGATCTTTCCTAAACACTTGATATGAATCCGGGAAAAATTCCCCACTTAACGTACCTTCTCGTAACCACGTTTCACTGATCACTACAATGTCAAACTCGTGAGCTCTAATCGCTGGATAGAAGTTATCAATCTTGGTATTTAAGCCTCTTACGTTTTGGTAATATACACAGACATCCTTATCGTATTCATTTAGCTCATCTGCTGAATTTCCCATGTTATTCAAAAAAAATTACTGTCATAGTTAATATTCTTCCTGTATCTCTCCATCCTTGATTTATATACTGGGCAGTTAATGTCTCTAGCTGAATGGTGTATTTCCGTGTATTTCATTTTCTTGCAGTTTATACACATTGTGTATTCTTCACTACAATGGGACGCTGAGTGTTGCCCAGAACACTTAAAGCAAACTTCTTCTTGGGAGCAGTACTTCGCAACATGACCAAATCCACAGCATTTGAAACATATTGCCAAATTGATGTGTTCCGTGATATGAACTTTAGTCAGATCAAAATTAACCGTCCCTCTCTTTAAGAACCATTTGGCAATTCCTGGTGGAGCTTGAAGGAGCCAATTTTCTTTTGTGGGATTTCGACACTGTTTTTTTGCAATAACTTTAATTTTATCTGAAACAGGTTGGAATTCTGCCTCTATTTCATCGTTGAGCCTCACCAATTCCTCAATAAAGTCTCCGTTTTCGTATCCCTTTTCTATTCCTGTGACAATAAACATAGGATCATTTATTTCATTTTCTTTAATCTTTATGTCCTTTTTATCTTTCAGTACACCTTTTAGTTTTTCTTGTTGTGTTTTATTATGGCTTTCGATTAAAATTGCTCCACTCTTCAACTGCCTAATACTCTTGAAGCCACCGTCAGTATCTTTTAATTTTACTTCAGATTTCAATCTATTTAATGCGATTTTAGGATCATCCACCTTCTCAATTCTTATAATTGTTTCATGCCTTTTGTTATCTGGTGGTGTTGTCCATTGTTGTTTACTACTAGTTTCAGGAGATATGTCTTGAGATATTTGTGGTGTACTCACCATTTGTGCGTAGCTGCTTCTCTGGTCTCTTGAATTCTCAACTGGTTGGCAATTCGCGATGGTCTTTTGAGCGTCGGTACTCTTTTCATCCAACTGCATGGCCAATTTGGTTTGCAATATTGAATTTTGCTTTTCTAGGTCACCCATTTTGACTACTAAATACGTCAACAACTTATGAATGCTATACGTTGCACTCAAGATACTGTTTTTTGCTTGGAGGGCTTCATTAGGGATTATATTTGTAACTGCATTTATCTGGTCTATTTCTTTGAAAAAATTCGGCCACTCCATTAGACGATTCTTCGCGGCATATCCGTTTCTTTATATGCTCAACATCAGGACTGACTTCCATTCTAGTTCGTTTTCCCCCTTCAGTAAGCTGGTTTTCTATGTTCTCTGCTTGGTTATCAGAACTGTTCATTGTTTTTGACGGAGGCGTTCGATGTGTCAATCGTCGTGGCTTGAAAACATCGTCCTCATTATTGAACTGCTCCACCGTTCCTCCTGCTGAATCACCCTGTATGCTTTCGTCTTGTTGCAGCGTTTCTCTCACATTCCTCTTATCAGTTTTTTGTCCGGCTTGTTGTCGTTTTTTACTGTTGTCTGGGACCTCTGATTCAATGCCAATTATCTTATTTATCTCTTGTTTTTCAATACTAAGTGTTCCTAATGAGTAGCTTCTTCCTCGATTCTTGGACAATTGCTGTTTTTTAGGATCCATTTTCTTTTGATGAAAATGCTCCTTTCAACAGCTCTCCCCCGATACAACCAATTCTCGTTTTTAAAATTATCAATTATCGGAGAAAACAACGAAAATAACAGAGCTCCGTAAAACACGTCTTACACTCACGATGTTTTATTTCTATACTTGTAAAGGTAATCATTTAAATTTTGATTGTGACAAAATAAAAACCACGGCTCGCTCAGATCTTCATATGGAAGTTAAAAAACATAGGTTATGCTTGAATTGTTTGAGACCCTTTCATAGTCATGATAAGTGCAAAACTGCAGGCTGTAAACACATTGTGGCAGGAAGCATAATACTCTTCTACATATACCAAAAAATGATACAGTAGCTGAACCAAATAAGACATCAGTAGTAGATATACCTAATACTATGAGCACAGATAAAGAAAACTCAGGACAAGCTATAAATCTACATTGTTCAAGTAAAACAACACAAGTGTTATTAGCTACAGTTCAGTTAGACATTTTTAATAATAACGGGGTGCCAGTGAGGGCACGAGCCATTTTAGACAGTGGCTCTCAAACATCATTTATGACAAAAAAATTGGCAAATAAACTTAATTTACCTCTTACAGAAACCAATACCCCTGTTGCTTCTATTAATAGCATATTCAACAAAATAAACACGAAGGTCAATACTAATATTCAATCATTACAAGAAAACTATCGCAAAAATGAAACCCCTCTTGTTATCGATCACATTACTGAGCGTCTACTACAAATTACCTTTGACATATCCGAATTGAATATTCCAGCTAATATACAACTAGCTGATAATGATTGTTATTTGACAAATCTTGCAGATATTCTGTTAGGTGCAGGCATCTTTTTTGAAATTCTATGTGTAGGCCAGATTACACTAGGTCAAGATAAACCTATCTTACAAAAAACTAAATTTGGCTGGATACTTTCTGGTACATTAATCGTTAGTAATGAGAGTCCAACCCTTCTTTGTAATTTTGTTACTTCAGACAGTAGTTTAAATATGAAATTAGAACAATTTTGGAAGCTTGAAGAAGCTACCAGAAGTATTGTTTACAGTAATGAAGAACAAGAATGCGAGGAACACTTTGTGAGAAATTTTAAGCGCAATGATCAAGGCAGATTCCAAGTAGCTCTACCATTAAAGGATAACTATATTAAGTTAGGTGAATCTAAAACACAAGCAATATCTCGCTTTCATAAACTTGAAAAAAGATTTAGTCAACATGCCGATTTTAATAAATCAGAATATTGTAAATTTATGTCCGAGTATGAACAACTAGGGCATATGACTCGTATTGAATCTGATATACTTGAACAAGATTGCTTAAATTACAATCTTCCACACCATGGGGTAATAAAGGAAAGTAGTACTACTACTAAATTAAGGGTAGTTTTTGATGCCTCTGCTAAAACCACTTCAGGTATGTCATTAAATGATGTTTTAAAAACTGGACCACTCATACAAAGAGATCTAATCTCTATCGTTTTAAAATTCAGAAAGCACAATATTGTATTCATAGGTGATATTGAAAAAATGTACAGACAGGTTGAAGTTGTTCCATCAAATAGGGATTTGCAGAGAATAGTATGGCGTGATTCACCTGAAAAGGAACTATCTCATTATCGACTTAACACAGTTACTTACGGCACTGCTCCAGCTTCCTTTCTGGCCACACGCTGCTTACATCAAACAGCATTTGATAATTTTGATTCATTTCCTGAGGCTAGTGATGCAATAGTTAATGATTTTTACATGGATGATATCCTTAGTGGACATGATACGGTTGAAGATGCAATTAGACTAAAGGGCGAAATTACTAATATTTTAAATCAATCAGGTTTTGTACTTAGAAAATTCCGTTCTAATCATCAGGCAGTTATAGAAAGTGACATACAAACTATGGAAGATGAATATCAGATATCTAAGGATGAAAACTGTAAAACTTTAGGGTTATTATGGAATACAAACTTAGACATTTTTTGTTATTCGGTTCACTTATCAGAGTTAAAGGTTGTCACAAAAAGAACAATTTTGTCTACAATTGCAAGGATATTTGACCCTTTAGGTCTTATTGCACCAATTACCATAGTGGCTAAACTTATATTACAGCAACTTTGGCAATCCAAATCAGATTGGGATAAATCAGTGTCTATGGAACTATATACTACTTGGAACAAATTCTTTAAAAACCTACCTATGATAAACAATATAAAAATTCCAAGACAAGTTACAGTAACTGATTGTATTAAGACTGAATTACATGGGTTTTGTGATAGCTCACAAATGGCATATGGATGCTGTATATACATTGTATCAGTTGATAGTTTCAATAACCGCGTAGCTAAATTACTTTGTGCTAAGTCTCGAGTTGCACCATTAAAAACGGTGACCTTACCTCGGCTCGAGCTTTGCGGTGCCTTACTACTGGCCCAACTCTCGCGAAAATGTGAACAAGCATTGAATATGGACATACATGAAAAAACATATTGGTGTGACTCTACTATTACACTGAATTGGATAGCAGGACAACCAAACACTTGGAAAACCTTTGTCTCTAATAGGGTTGCCGAAATACATGAATTAACAGAACAAACTCAATGGCGACACATTAGTTCAGAGCAAAACCCTGCTGACTTGATAACTAGAGGTGCCAGTCCTCAGTGTTTAGAATTAACCAAATTGTGGTGGCAGGGCCCTGATTTTCTGATTGAAGGTAAGGAAACTTGGCCAAACAATTTATCTTAGATCCTGGAAGTACCAGTTTGGAAAAACGTAAACTTGTACCTCTTTCATTCATAAATGTCATGGGACAGGATCAAGATATATTTGAACATTTCTCGTCATTGAATAAACTGATTAGAGTTACTGTATTAGTTTTAAAATTTCTTGCTCTTTTGAAGCTAAGGCAGTGTCATAAATCACACCAGATTAATGAAACATATGATTTAGATAAGGCCACTTACATTTTAATAGGTATGGTACAAGCTGTTAATTTTCTCAAGAAATAAGGGAATTACGGTATAACGGCCAGGTTAATAAAAACGGCAAACTTTTTTCCTTAAATCCAGTTTTAGACCAAACTGGCATTATACATGTCGGAGGTCGACTAAGCAATTCTTGGTTTGCTAATGATAACCATACTTTTACAAAATTGTTAATTGAACAAGAACATCTCAATCTGTTTCATGCTGGCATTCAAGTAACTTTATCATCCCTACGTAGCAAATACTGGATAATCAATGGTAAAAATGCGGTAAAACAAACGTTACACAAGCATTTGTGTTTTAAGTGTGTTTGTTTCTGTTTTAAGGCAAACCCTCGTAGCTATACACCTCTTATGGGAGATTTGCAGGAATCAAGAGTAACACCTGCTAGGCCATTTCTTAAGACAGGTTGTGACTTTGCAGGACCCGTAATGGTAAAGGATGGTAGATGAAGAACCCGAAGTTTGGTTAAATCTTTCATTTGTATTTTTGTCTGCTTAACACTCACGCTGTTCATATAGAGCAGGTGATTTGACTACAGAGTGCTTTCTAAATTGTCTGAAGCGATTTGTCAGTCGTAGAGGTTTATGTCAGAAGTTGTATACGGACAATGGTAAGAACTTTGTGGGAGCAGAAAGTGAATTAAAAAGGCATTATAAGATTTTAAAAAATGATGTTTCTATAAAAAATGATTTGTCTGACCGTAAAATAGAATGGAAATTTATACCACCTGTCTCTCATCACTTTGGCGGACTTTGGGAGGCAGCTGTAAAATCCGCCAAATATCACTTAACTAGGGTTTTAAGGGAGGCTTATCTTAATTACGAACAACTATATACAGTACTGAGTCAAATTGAGGCTATATTGAATTCCAGACCTCTAACATCCTTATCCTCAGACCCAAGAGATCTTTTACCTCTAACCCCTGGCCACTTCCTTATTGGTGACTTATTGATGGCTGTACCTGAGGCCAGCATACCTGAAACGCCATTCAATCGACTACGACTATACCAACGTATGCAGCAGTTGGTGTCTCATTTTTGGAAACGGTGGTCCGAGGAATACATTACTTCTCTACAGGGACGAACAAAGTGAAAATCTGATTCTCCAAACCCGATCAAGGTGGGCTCCCTAGTTGAAGGAGCCTCAGCATTGGCGACTGGGACGCGTCGTCGAACTTCATCCTGGGAAGGACAACATAAGTCGTGTGGTGAGCGTCTATACTAGAAGTGGAATCGTGAAACGGAGTGTACTGAAGCTATGCTGTTTACCGTTGGAAACGTGAAAAAGAGACATCTCTGTGTTTGAAACATCAATGTTTCAAAAGTGGCCGGAATGTTCAGACTTTATAACGATTAGCATTTCGTCTTGTAAATGACAGAAATGTGCGATAGTGGCGCTTGTGGCGAAAAAGTGAACAAACGACTTTCGATTGTCATGGCCGCACCGGCTACCATTCTTTGCTCTGTACTTTACCTGTTTCGTGTCCTGTATTCTATATTTTAATGTTCTTTCTGTATTTTTAATTCATTCTGTGCACTCGACCATCTTTTGACATTGTACATCTTACATCCTACATCTTTGTAAAATTCGTTTTCAAGTATAAAGATGTTAAAATATATTTTTGAAGAAAATTACCTGTGTATTTAAGAACCCAAAAGCTTGATTAAACAATGCTTTTCTTTTCAGGTCTGCAACAGTGACTTGAGTATTGTAATTGCAGCTTAAAGATAGCGGAGTGAAAGTATTACAGTGTATAAGTGAACTGTATTATCTTGTAGACTAATAAAAAAGTATTTTGTATAACCCAATCAACTGAACATTATTTCTTCTGCAATTTGGTAGGCTTCATATCATATGGCTGATGTGCGACTAGAGCACCCTGTACCTACTTATGCCATCCTAGCATATGGCCATGCCCTATAAATGAAAAGGTTATTTACCTTGCAGAGAAAAGCCATAAGAATAGTGGGTAGGTTGAATTATCGGGATGACTGCAGACATGTTTTCTTAAACATATGGGCATACTCAGTTCACCGGCGGTTTACATACTTCAAAATTTACTGTGGGTGCATCAAAATAAGGATCAATATAGATCGCACAGTGATGTCCGTAGTTATAAAACCAAAAATTGAAACAAACTTATGCCAATTTATCAATGTTTAACAAGATGTCAATGTGGTCCAGGATATCTGGCTGTTAAATTATATAATACCTGTAAGTTACCATTAAGCTACAGCACTCTGCCATAGTTTGAGTTCAAAATAAAAATAAAACAAATTTTAGTATCAGAAGCATTTTACTCAATTGATGAATTTTTATTTTTTTGTTTATTTAGTAAGATGGGATATATATAGGTATGCCCAGAACATATAGTAGCCTCGCCTGTTTTTTTTATAATTGTTTTTTAACTTATTTTGTAGTTTGTTTTTATATGTGCAAGTTTTTAGCAATATTCTAATATTTCTAGTTTGTAATTTTACTTTTGTTCACCATATGAATAAATAAAATAATAAAAAAATAATAAATTGATATATTGAAGTGATTTGATGGGACTAGTTACATTTAGGTTTTTATTAAGAGCTAACCATGATCACAGATAGTTTGTTGGATTTATTTTGTATATGTTAAAGTATGAATACATGGGATTTATCATTTATTATTAGAAAATAACTTCATATCATATTGTGCTTACACAAAGCTAAAATACATGTTGTAATCATAATAAATAATGTTCTAACTTTGACACAATACATAATCTACCCTGGAAGGGCCCCAGTCCCTGTAGCATCTTACTTCATATGTGCTGCTTGAGATGTCACTCGATGTATCATGTCCACCCCATCCTGCAAAAGTGAATTGCATGACTATAACTTAGTAACTACATTTCATCAATAGCAATAAACTCTTCAAATTAGTTATGGATGTGAATAAAGGTCACGTGTGGGGAACTGCAGTGTTGAATTATTATTGATACTTTCATTTCAGTAATTGCGAAGAACATAACTGCATAGCATAAGGTGCTTTAGGATACCATCATACAACACACAATTCCCCAACTTTAATCACAGTGCTGTGATAAAATCTGTCACCCATACATATGAACAATTGTTGGTTACTGCAAATGTAAATATTATACAACACAATGTGACCATCATAAGACCACTATCATAACTAGTCGACACACTGACAATAACAACATACTACTGTAGAATCGTTTAGAACTAATGCAACATTAAATTCTCATTTAAACACAAAGGCTGGGTAACGAGTACCTATGCATGATACCTAGTCATGGTAACAATTATTATGAAAACAGGGATTATCCAAAATAAGGTGTATAACCCTATAAGTTCCACCAAGATTATGATGTGCCACAATAATATTGTAACATCCTGTATATTACATTGCTTATTTGGATTTGTTAATGTTTCTTTCACAATGATTAGGTTAGATTTTTTTGATGTGTAAACGTCATCGAATCATCTGGAGTTTTCTAGACTGACAGATCGGCATTCTCGAATGTCATCTGGGTGTCTGGAATCTTCTAGATGGTTCGATGAAGTATATAAGGCACCACGAGTAGCGTGGCAGGGGTCAGTTGAGTTGAGATCTAGTTGAGATAAGGTTAAGAGATATTGTATTAAGTTCTGAAGTAAAACGGTGAAAGTTACGTCGAGTTTGATTCCCTAGGTGAAGAAAAAGAGGCCGTCGTGACAATTGGTGTCGGAAGTGTGGGATCATCCATCGAATCAAGCCAGGAAAAGGAAAGAAGAAGTGAGTACAGTGTCCATTAATGCCAGTAACCAGAGCTATGGCATCAGAAATGAATGCATTGGTGGCTATGCTACAATAAATGGGAAACAAATTAGATCAAAGTGCAGCTCAATCGAGAACAAATATGCAAGACCTAGAAGAGAAGCTAAAGCAACACCAGGACGAGGCAGTCGTGAACCTAGAGGAGAAGCTAAAGCAACACCAGGACGAGGCAGTCGTGAACCTAGAGGAGAAGCTAAAGCAACACCAGGACGAGGCTGTCGTGAACCTAGAAGAGAAGCTGAAGTACCACCAAGATGAGGTAGTTGCAGGTTTGAAGAGTGACTTGAAAAGTGGACAGGACCTGGTAATGACTAGATTGGAGGAGCAGAGGCAAGCCGTAAGTCAGGCGTTAGAAAATCAAGACCAGCGTATTAGTGCAGTAGAGACTCAAATAGCGACATCACAAAAGCATGTTGAGGAACAGCTAGCGACATCACAAAGGTACGTTGAAGAACAGCTACATCAAGTGGAGGATCGTGTCAAGGAAATCGTCAGAGAAGAGCTGCGAGACCTTAATGCAGGTGAGCGTTGTTTAACAGCTGTACCACCCGCTTTTCCTGATAGACACAGTGGCGTAGTAGCAAAGCCCTATCCGTACAATGGCAAAACGTCCTGGGACATTCATTATATGCAATTTGAAAATATCGCACGTATTAATAACTGGTCAAATGAAGAAAAAGCTTGTGTGCTGACATCCATGCTAAGAGACTCTGCCGCAGCTATTTTGGAAAATCTCTGCGCATCAGACCTACGTGACTATGATAAGATAACATCTGCACTAAAGTTACGCTTTGGAGATGCACACTTAACAGAGCTGTTGCATGGCCAGTTGCATAACCGGACACAACAAGCGAAGGAAGTGCAAGCAGACAGAAAGAATTCTACCGGTGCGCCATCTAGTACCCGAAGGTAACGGCAAACCAAGGAACTCTCTACTTAGCAGTAGTAGACTTCTTGGTGGGACGCCAAGGTGCATCCGCTTAGCCACTAGAGAGCGCGGGTTCTATATGCGCTGCGTATGAAAGCCGATATACGAGGGCTGCTCTATACCTCCGTCAGTCCACCAGTACGCAGACAGCTGTTTCACGCATAGGTCGATTGACGGAAATAGAGAGCATCAATTGTTCCATGTTTAATAAACATGTGAAAGATGTGCAAGCAGACAGAAAGATGGCGCACCGGTAGAATTCTTTCTGTCTGCTTGCACATCTTTCACATGTTTATTAAACATGGAAAAATTGATGCTCTCTATTTCCGTCGATCGACCTATGGCGCACTGATGATCGCTAATAAGCGTGAAACAGCTGTCTGCGTACTGGTGGACTGACGGAGGTATAGAGCAGCCCTCGTATAAGCGAAGGAAGATTTAACCACATTTGCATACGAAGTCCAAAGCTTAGCTAAACGAGCATTCGTCAGCAGTCCCATCGAGACACAGGAATACGTCGCTGCTCGTCAGTTTGTCGAAGGAATTGCAGACCTTGATGTCCAGAGAATCGTAAGACTATCCAGTCCCAGAACCTTACAAGACGCTTTGGTCAAGGCTCTAGAAATTGAAGCTGCCACAAAGCTACGCGAATGACACGGAGGGTGCGCTCTTTAGAACAAGATGATGAAGTAGAAGTCAGGGCAACAGCGTTCACTCCAAGAAGAAGAGGTGGTACCTTCCAAAGAAACCCAGTTCGCACAAATCTAGAAGGACCTGAGAAGTTTACGTGCTGGAGATGTGGGCAGAAGGGGCACCTTCGAGTAGGCTGTCGCATGCAGGTGGCAGGGAAGTCAAGGGAGGCTAGTACTAATACTGATAATGAGTCGGTAAACTAGAGCCGGCCAGTTTTAGGGGGCAAAAACTGGCTGGCCATCATGACGAAAGCCCCATGGTCATCGAAATTGAAGTTAATAAAATTGAGAAGAGTCCAGCAGTTGAAGGTTACATAGAAAATATACCATGTAGTCGATACCGGAGCAAATGTGACTATAATAAGCCCTCACATATACCAAGAAATTCGAAGGAAGTTGCCAAGCAGAACCACGCAAACGGACAGAATGTTGCTGAAGACCGCTAATGGAGACCGTATACCAGTACTGGGTGTTGAAGAACTAGAGATTCGCATTGGCAGTTTCGGTAAGAAGCATCCCATTTTAGTAGCTTCAGTCACAAATGATTGCATCCTTGGTGCTGAGTTTCTGCAGAGTTCTGGCTGCGTAATAAACTTCACTGGTAATACCTTAAGCATTGGGGATTCAGAAGAGATTTCGTTTAGCTGCCGAGCTGTTCATCTAGAGGAAATGAATGTTATGGCACCAAGGAATTTTACAATTCCACCACAGAAAGAGATTGTTATACCTATATATGCACATAAGGCACTTGAACATAACCTTACCCCATGCGTTTTTGAACCAGATCCTACCCTAGGTTGGAATAAACCTATTTTATTAGCCAGAACAATAACGGATTCTTCAAATATGTTAATAAGGGCCGTGAATGTATCCAGGAATTCAATACAAATCAAGAAAGGTACGCCACTGGGTAGACTAGAACCAGTAGCATGGATACGAAGGCTAGATGGCGCAGAAGAAGAAGATGATAGTGACTTCACCCAAATTTCAGATAGTCTTCAAGATTTGTATGATAGAAGCTGTGAGCATTTGCGACCCGAACAGCAGCGGAAGGTGCTGAAGCTACTAAGAGAATTTTATTCGATTTTCGCTAAAAATAATGATGACCTAGGGCGAACCCATCGGGTACGTCATAAAATTAATGTAGGAGATGCCCAGCCAGTCAGGCAGCCCCCAAGAAGAACTCCATTATCTAGGATTGATGAAGTACAGAATATGGTAAAAGATATGCAGAAACGAGGAGTAATCGAGCCATCATCTAGCCCTTGGGCCTCTCCGATAGTCCTTGTTAGGAAGAAGGACGGATCAACGAGGTTTTGTGTGGATTACAGGCGGCTCAACGATTTGACCAAAAAGGATTCATACCCTTTACCAAGAATTGACGACACTTTGGATGCAGTTGGAAATTCTTCATGGTTCTCCACCTTGGACCTGCAAAGTGGGTACTGGCAGGTTGAAATGGATGAAGAAGATAAAGAGAAAACGGCATTTACATCGTGTGCTGGGCTATGGCAGTTTACAGTAATGCCTTTCGGTCTATGCAATGCACCCAGTACCTTCGAAAGATTAATGGATGTTGTACTACAAGGTTTATCTTGGAAGACAGCACTGATATATCTCGATGACGTTATTGTGTTTGGAAAGGATTTTGAAGAAGAGCTACTCCGACTAAGACAAGTTTTCCAGCGGCTTAAGGAAGCGAACTTTAAGCTAAACCCTAAGAAATGCCATCTTTTCAAAACGGAAGTAAAATACCTCGGACATTTGTTAACCAAAGACGGAATCCGGACTGATCCAGAGAAGGTGCAGGCGATGAAGGAACACTCATGAGGTACGAAGCTTTTTGGGACTGTGCAGTTATTATCGCAGATTTGTGAAAGATTTCTCTACCATCGCCAAACCATTATTTGCCTTAACTGAAAATGGTAATAAGTTTCATTGGGACTCCATCTGCCAAGAAGCCTTCGACGCATTGAACACGGCTTTGACCTCCTCACCGATACTAGCTCATCCTACAAGGGAAGGAACTTTCTACTTGGACACAGATGCTAGCCAATATGCTGCTGGAGCTGTCTTATCTCAAGAACAAGATGGCATCGAAACGGTAATTGGATACTACAGTAAAACTTTGCACAAAGCGCAGAAAAACTGGTGTGTGACACGAAAAGAGTTGTACAGTGTGGTGAAAGGTATCGGAAATTTCCACCACTTATTGTACGGAAGAAGATTTGTCGTGAGAACCGATCATTCAGCTTTGCAGTGGTTAATGAAGTTCAAGAATCCAGAAGGCCAGCTTGCTCGATGGATTGAATACCTCCAAAGCTATGACTTTGAAATTCGTCATCGTCCAGGAAAGCAACACGGAAATGCCGATTCTATGTCACGCAGGCCCTGTGATGAAGACTGTAAGCACTGCTCGAAAGAAGAGAAACAACGAGAATTCGACATAAACACATTAAGAATAGAAGAATTTGAATTGGAAGGAACCAAGATTTCACTAGAAACCTTCAAGCAAGCTCAGTCACAAGACGCTGAGCTAGGGTTAGTTATTCATTCGCTATCAAATGGAAACAAGCCTAATCAACAGGAAATAAGTGCTATGAGTCCCATCACTAAAGCTTACCTAGCACAATGGGGCTCACTAAAGGTAAGGGGTAACCTCCTGTATCGAATCTGGGAGGATACTGATGGCAGACATGCTAAAGAAAAACTTGTAGTACCAAGGAAATTACGGAAAGCAATTATGGAACAACTACATGATAGTAGTAGTGGGGGTCACTTTGGTATCAGGAAGACCCTGGAAAGAATCAAGGAGATATTTTACTGGGTTGGCTGTCGCGAAGATGTTGAAAATTACTATTCCACGTGCGATGTCTGCAACACAAGAAAAGGTCCAAGTATTCGTCAACGATCACACATGCAGCAGTACAACGTTGGATCGCCGTTTGAGAGAATCGCCATAGACATTTTGGGTCCTTTGCCGGAAACCAGCCTTGGGAACAAGTATCTGCTTGTTGTAATGGATTATTTCTCTAAATGGCCAGAAGCAATTCTTGTGCCCAATCAAGAAGCAGGCACAGTGGCACAGGCTCTTTTAGAACACGTGGTGTCCAGATTCGGAGTTCCTAATGAACTACATTCAGACCAGGGACGAAGCTTTGAATCGGAAGTCTTCATACAGCTGATGAGAAAACTCGGAATTCGGAAGACTAGAACAACTGCTCTTCGTCCGCAGTCCGACGGTATGGTGGAACGCTTCTACAAGACAATCCTGGATTACCTATCAAAATTCGTTAACGAACATCAGTCTGATTGGGATACTAAGATTCCTCTGGGAATGTTGGCCTATAGATCAGCGGTGAACGAGTCAACTCGGTTGAGCCCAGCGAAGATCATTTTTGGTCGAGAACTGCGGCTGCCTCTGGACTTAGCTCTTGGTCCACCCCCAGAAACGGAACGCCGTCTTCCATGCGAATGGGTGAGCGAGCTTCGGGAAACGCTCTGGGATATCCATGAGTCTGCTAGAGGAAACATCCAGTCTGCCAGCGACAGAATGAAAGCCAGATACGATCTGAAAGCAAATAGCCCAAAGTTCGTCGAAGGTGATCTGGTATGGTTCTACAATCCACGACGGAGAAGGGGTAGATGTCCGAAGCTACAGCGCCATTGGGAGGGACCGTACGTGGTGATGAAGCGCCTCAACGACGTAGTCTACAGGATACGTATGGGTAGTGGAAAACCGAAGGTCGTCCATAGCGATCGCCTGTGGCCATACAAGGATCGAAGCGAACTGTTCGTCGAGGACGCCGAACGCTAAGGGGGGAAGAGTGTAACATCCTGTATATTACATTGCTTATTTGGATTTGTTAATGTTTCTTTCACAATAATTAGGTTAGATTTTTTTGATGTGTAAACGTCATCGAATCATCTGGAATTTTCTAGACTGACAGATCGGCATTCTCGAATGTCATCTGGGTGTCTGGAATCTTCTAGATGGTTCGATGAAGTAGATAAGGCACCACGAGTAGCGTGGCAGGGGTCAGTTGAGTTGAGATCTAGTTGAGATAAGGTTACGAGATATTGTATTAAGTTCTGAAGTAAAACGGTGAAAGTTACGTCGAGTTTGATTCCCTGGGTGAAGAAAGAGGCCGTCGTGACAATATCTAACATATAGAGCACAGCCTGACAAATATGAAATTGATTTTGCCCCTTTTATGAGATCACATAGAACACTATCATGCTACTTTACCTGTGTCCAGCACATATCATTCCTTGTAGCTTCAGAACCATGAGTATTGAAACTGTTAGTCAACCCATCCTACTTCTATGGTCTCAGTAAGCCTTCCTCCAAACTCACTGGCTAATAACAAATGTTCTACCTACGTCCCTCACGTTGGGTCGTTGACTCCGTTTGCTTCAGTGTAGAAAATGAAAAACAACATACGCACTTGTTATCCACACAGTATCTGAGGCGCGAATAAACTATTCCTGCACATACCACTTTCACGATCCCCTCTGTGGATCATGTACTGCAGGGGGTCTTCTCACATTACGCACCCGAGAATATGTATATAGCTGTGGTGGCTATCCTCGGCTAAAACAACAACAACAACAATGAACAATAAGTACTAGTACGGTTAGGTCGTTAGGTTAGGCTCATCAGCTGACGGCTGAGGAACAGGAAGCCGCCATCACTGTCATGACACGCCTCTCAGGATTGCCACTTGCTGGATATTTCCAAAATTGGCGCATGCGTACGAAATGACGTGTTATCCAGAGATTATCCAACCAATTTCCAACGATCGATTGACGATGGGAGACTTGAATAGGTGCGCGGGTATGTTCGTATTTGGTTTTTGCTATAATCCTGACCTGAAAACATCGACTCTGAGGCGGGTAATCCAGCGATCTGTCAAACTAATCAAAATGGCTTGTTTTTGTTGTCATGTTTGTGATTTGTGTTCATTTTTGAGAATTTCTTTATTTGGAGGGTTTTTTGAACATTCTTTTAATTAAAACATAATTATGCTATATATGTGTCTTGTGGTTGGGTGTGGATCTCGATCTAACCGAGAAAAACTTGGCTTTTATTCAGTACCTGCCGTTACATGTCATAGGTTTGTGAATCAGAAAAACGAACTATCCCAAAAACGCAGAAGTTTTGGGATAGCTGCAACTAAACGAGAAGATCTCACAGAATCAAAACTGAAACATCAAAAATTCTGCAGCAAGCATTTAATCACAGGTAAGACCTTCATTGACTTCCTACAAAGGCAGTCATTTTCTTTTTTGTTTATATGTAAATTTAATGTAGTTTGTATTATGCTTATCCTTCAATTTAATTCAGGTAAACCTGCTAATTTGGAGGATAAAAACCACCCTGGGTACCATCACAAAACATGGAGATGTAGAAAGAAAGGAGTGGCTAGAGAAAAGAAGAAAACTGCAAAATTTTAAGGTGAGTCTTAGTGAATAAAATTAGCAGAAAATATTATCTCATATTGTTCAAGCCAAGCCAAGCAGGGATGATTTCATACTGGTATACCTATTAAGATATCCATTTCATAGATTTATGGGAATGCTTAGCTTATGCTTTGGGGTTCAAGCCCTGTAGGGTTTTCTTGTATCGAAGGCTATTATTTATGAATTTAAAAGACTATTAAATGATTTGTATTTGTGTTAGTTATTGCAAAATGGTGAGAATAAGGAAAGGGGCCTAAAAGTTTAATAATTATATTTCTAGAAAAACTCTCAAAGCAGTGACAGTGTCGCGGAGAGTGCTGGACGAACTGAAGAGGAGGGTGAGCAATAAACTGAAGTTTCTTCACAGACTGACATGACAATGGAGGAATTGACAAAACAATTTAAAATACTTAGTTTTGTAGCGGAAAAAATGGCAGAACTAGAAAAGAAGGTGAAAAATTATGGTTTTACATTGGTGCAGATGTGAAATGGAAATACACAGGTTTTCTGTATGTTTTTCCAAAATGTTGAAGATTTTGTTGTTTCTATCTGTACAACTGCGAACTGGCCTAACTCCATTTGATCAGCTTTTACTAACACTTATTAAAATGAAATTGGATCAAGATTTTAAGGATCTTGCATAGAGCTTCTTAACAATATGATTCACAGATTATATGAATAAATATACAAATTATTATATTATTATTGTAAATAAATTATAAACATCACCACACAATTAAATTCTGCCAGGTGATATTGTTCTGGCAGAGAGCGAATTTCTAATCGGAGATATTTTGGGTGTGTACAGGGCAAAACTTGTGATCCAGCATTCATTAAGGAAAAAAGTAAACTCAGCCAATAGAAATAGATCTACTAAAAAATAAAATTATAATATTTAGGGGTACTAGCCCAATGAGCATGTTGAAAAAAGGTAGTAGCTTGGAAAAGCATTATAATATGCTTGATAAAATTATTATTGTGCTTTGTGCGCTTATAAATATTTAAAGGCCCGGTCAAACAGAGGGCGGTCTAGAACGCGGCGTTCTAGAACGCCGCTTACAGCGTTCCGCTATATTGAATTGGACTGGTCAAACAGAGCGCGTTCTGACCGCGGCGTTACAGCGTTCTGAACGCGGCGACACGGCGTTCTGTGACGCCGCGTTACAGCATTCTGTTGTTTGTACCGAACAGGTCTGTTTGACGGGTTGAGCAAAAGCGTTAGGCCAATTTTTGTCAAGATGTCGAGTGATTCAAACAAAGATGAACTTGTACTTTTTTTCGCATTATCACGTTCAAATAAACGAAAACGGTTATGGCTGCATAATATTAATATGAAGAGAAAGGAATATGGAGAGTGTCATCATCGTCTGTTTCAGGAACTTTTGTCATTTGAGGATCGATTTTATAAGTACTTCCGCATGTCCCGAGACTATTTCGCCGTGACAGAACGTCGCCTATTCGATGGCTTGGGCTCTTTTTGACGGGATGATACTGAAATAGACCGCGGTGTAGAACGCGGCGTCAGGGCGGTCAGAACGCGGCGTCAGGGCGGTCAGAACGGGGCGTAGGGCGGTCAGAACGCCGCGTACTCTGGACGTCAGAGAGACCAATTTTCTTCAAGATGTCAAGTGATTCCGATGTAAAGATGTTTTTATCTGAACTGTTTCTCGTGTGGTATAAACAAGGATGGTTTCAAACAGAATCAATCAACTACTCCGTCATCCTGATACCGAGAACGCTGGGCGTTCTTTGCAAAATCTGTATCGAAATATAACGCGGCGTTCTACGTGCACTACGACCGCTCATGCTCTGTTTGACGGGTTGATACTGGAATAATACAATACAACAGAACGCTGTAACGCCGCGTTCTAGAACGCCTAACGCCGCGTTCTAGAACGCCCCTCTGTTTGACCGAGCCTTAAGCCCTCCTACTATTCCATTATAAAAATATTTGTAGAATTTTGGAAACAGGTATATAAATATTGTAATTATGAATAGTGTTTATACTATACATATTTGATGTGGGTCATACTGGAGAGGGAGACGCTCCTCCATCGGCGCAGCCGCGGGGCAAGATTGATCTGGACTTCTACATCAGGTTTGCTAGGCCGCTTATCTTCGACCTGCCAGATGCTCAAGGTACATCCAGGTGTTGCCAAGTTCGATGTCGTGCGAGGGTAGTTCTAGAAGTGCCCAATCCAACAAAGACACAAAAATTTTGGAAAAAGCCTCAATTTATTTTTCAACATAAGATTATGGTTGAGTGGAAGAGCACTATTTTAGTGAACTCCGCCATTTGGAGTGTATCTCTGTATACTTCAATAAAGTCTATATTATGTTTAAAACAAAAAAGTGCAGCCCGAGCTCCGACACACCGGGCTGCTGTTCCATTACCCAATGACTACTCCTCACACCGTGAGGTGAGCAATCACTGGGTCCGCGAATCGTGCGCCCTAAGTAGACGAAGGGACCCAAGGATGACTGCCTTCTGCATTCTGGCGGCTAAGATGTGCGCCGCCGCACGGCACACCGGTATCTTGCGCAGTGCAGAGAGCAGCGTATTCCTCATTCCACCTAGGGATCCAATGACCATAACCAGCAGACTTACAGTCTATATTATTATTATTATTATTATGCATGTCTCATTTTCTCTCGCATGGTTGCGGTAGTAACAAGTATTGACGGGCTGTGCCAAGTCAATACCTGACCTATTATTATTCTGAATTCAGGAAGGACCGTACAATGCTACAGGTCTTGAGGATTACAGACTTTTGGAAGGTTTTATGTAACTTTTCATCCAGGCCCAATTGTTGCAGGTGTGGCGTAAATGTATTTGGAGTAAGGCCTGAGACCGACATAATGAGGGGGACAGTGACAACTTTGTTTTGTTTCCATAGTCGTTTTATTTCTATGGCGAGATCGGTGTATTTAGATATCTTCCCAGCGTAGGTGTCTTGGATGTTCATATCATTGGGAATCGCAATATCCACCAAGTAGGTCACTGTGTCCGTCTTTGACAGGAAAACTATATCTGGTCTGTTTGCTGGGATGGTTTTATCTGTATGTATTTCAATGTCCCAGTATAGTTTGAATTGATTGCTCTCTAGTACTGAGGTCGGTGTGTAGTTATAATATGGATCTGTGTTTTCAATTAGCTTGTTTGTTGTGGCTAGTGCTTGGTGTATGACTTTGGCTGCAGAGTTATGTCTGGCTGTATACTCAGTTCCAGCGAGAGTTTTGCATCCACTAGTTATGTGTTCTATTGTTTCCTTTTGTTGGTGGCATTTTCTGCAATTGTCATCAGAGATGGATGGATCTTTCATTATGTACTTCCTGTAATTTCGTGTCGCAATCACTTGGTCCTGGATAGCAAGCATAAAACCTTCCGTTTCCGGAAAGAGCTGGCCATCCTGCAGCCAGGTGTATGACTGCTTTTCATTAATGTGGTCTTGTGTAACACGGTATCTATGTTTGCCGTGGAGTGCCTTCTGCGACCAGGTGTTTATTTTTTCTTGTTGTGCTTGTATGTGGTTGTGTGCGTCTGCTGCGTGGTCTGGACAAGAAAGGGCGAGTGGTGTGTAGTTTTTGTCTGCTTTTACTATTGCTTTATGCAAGTTTGTTTGTTTACTGTGGAAAAAATGTCCGAGTGATTTTATTTGTTTTGCATGAAGTGACTGTATATCTATAATTCCTCTGCCCCCTTGTTTTCTGTCTATGGTGAGCCTTTCCTTGCATGCTTTGGGATGTGACATTCTGTGTTTTGTGAGTTCTGTTCGGATGAGTATATGGATGTTTTCTATGTCAGTGTGCGACCACTTGATAATGCCAAATGAATATGTTAGGATTGGTATAGCAAATGTGTTAATAGCTTTTGTAAGATTTTTAGAATTTAGTTTCGTTTTTAACAGTCTAATAAGGCGGTCTTTAAACTCTTGTGTTAGTTGTGATTTGATTTTTGTGTGGTCTATCTTAGCGTTTTGATTGATACCTAGGTACTTGTACGTTTCATCCTTGTCCATGTTGTCTAGCGCCTGGCCAGTTACTACTTCCTGTTCGGGATGGTTTTTCCATTGGCCTTTATTGATGTGAAGCACCTTGCATTTACTCATGCCAAACTCCATCTTGATATCTGACGTACAAACTTCTGTTATCCTGAGTAATTCTCTCAGTTGCACTTCTGTGGCGGCATATAGTTTTAGATCATCCATGTAAAGAAGATGATTGATTTTGTGTTGATTTGCTTTCTGGTGCCTGATGGTGAAACCACAGTTTGTGCTGTTAAGTGTGTTGGAGAGCGGATTGAGACAGAGGCAGAACCATAGTGAACTGAGAGAGTCACCCTGAAAGATACCACGACGTATATGTAGCTCATCCGTTTGAATATGACCGTCCTCAGTTTGAAGGTGTATATTTGTTCGCCATGTCTCCATCGTTCTTGTAAGAAACTGACGAAGCCCTGGGTTGATCTTGTATATTTGAAGAGTTTTTGTTAGCCAGCTATGGGGTACAGAGTCGAAAGCTTTTTTATAGTCGATGAAACAGGTATGAAGATTCCTGTGTTCTTTTCTGGTTTACTCCATGATCACACTATCAATTATAAGTTGTTCCTTGCATCCTTGGCTTTGTTTTCTACATCCTTTTTGTTCTTCAGTCAGGATGCTGTTTTCCGTGAGGTGTTTTTCAATTCTTCTACATATCGTTGCGGTGATGATCTTGTACAAGGTGGGTAGACAAGTGATTGGGCGATAGTTGGCAGGGTTTTTGGTGTCTGCGTTTTTGGGTTTTATATACGTTATTCCTTGCGTGAGGAATTTGGGAAGCCTATTGGGTTGGAGTATGGCTTTATTAATTTGGTCTGTGAGCACTTCGTATACTGAGCTGAACTGCTTGTACCAAAAATTTTGTATATTATCCACGCCTGGACACTTCCAGTTGTGAGTATGTTTTATTGTTTCAGCTATTTCCTCTGGCGTAAGAATAACGTTTCCCTGTTCCGCTATATGTTGATGTTTTTCCTCTTCCTGTCTGATCCATGGAGCGTTTTCATTATGTGTATCAAGATGAATTCAATTAGGAAACTGCAAACCCTTCAAAATGCTTGTCTATGGTCTTAGTAAAAGGATGTGCTGCTCCCTAGTTATATATAACTGAAATGGGGTGGCTAAATCTCAAACACAGATGTCATCTGCATCTAGCTTGCCTAGTGCCTAAAACAGTCGAAGTTATGGTGACAAAATGTCTATTTAAAAATATAAAATTTAAATACATAGGTATATAATCTCAATATAAGGAATGTTCAACTTTTCAGTGTCCTTAAACACAAGACTTCCATTTTTGAGAGATTATTTTCCTATAATATGCTGCCAAGCTTTTCAATAAAATTCCAGTTTCAGTTAAATATGCAGTGTTCTCTAGTTTTAAGAAAGAGTGTAAAAAGTATCTGCTGGACAATCAGATTAGACAGTTAAAGTTAGGTTAGTTGGTTTGTGTATTGTTTATCTTTTCTTTTTACTATCATATAGATAAGTGAATCAATGAAATGAATATTTGTATTTATATGTAACTTTCAAGGTCCTTAGTTAAGTAGGACAGCACTGCTCAACTTCGCTGAGGCTAAAATAAAGGTGTTTATTTTTATTAAATTCATTCAAACTTGGTCTTTGTTGTGATGTAGATAACTTTTAGTACATTATATTTAAAAAGAACAATTTTGCAGATGACACTGCCATTCTGTCTATTGGTAAGAGTAGGGATAGTTGAAAAATAAGTCATTTAAAAAACATTATTTATTACCATTCATGCCATTAATACATCAATATTTTCTACCAGTATATGATATTTTTTCAATAACAAATAATGAAAAAGATATTTTATAATCTACAGACACATGTATATATTTGTCCAGTCATTGTTTATAATTCAATTACCAATTTTAGGTACAGCTAGCCACTGGCACTCCTGTAAATGGCAGCTCTATAAAAGTTCTATCTGATGAGCACAGGGTGCAATGCCTCAGACATCCCTTGTTATTGTTATTTATATTATTAATGTATTTGTAATATCAATGAATAATAAAAAAATATTGAGAAAAGTCAATGGAGTTTTAATAATTTTATATAACTGGAACTATAAAAAAAATATAATGTTTAATTGCCAATACTGTGCTCTGAGCAACTCAAGAGTAATTAAATGGTTACAGTGCTACACTTTCAGATTATATATACACACAATCTAGCAAAAAAAAAACTATCAAGGCAATATTGTCAGTGTTTCTGTGATACAGGCTATTATATTTTTTCAGATCCTCTTGAATAAAAAGACATCAAAAAAATATCTGAATGACTGAAATACAAAAAGCTATCATTGAACCAAGAGAAAACAACTTAAAAAAAATTACCAAATTGGGGGTCACTAAATATAGTTTCAAACATAAAGAATGTAATGCAGTAAAACACCTATTATCCTTAATGTAAAAAACAATCTAAATAACACTTTTCCTACCTTAGTAAAAAACTTTAGTAGTTATATCAAAATTTAGATCAATGATAGGAATTTTATATACAAAACATTAGTGAACACACTTTCCTCTTGTACAATCTCATTTATTGTCCATAGAATTTGTTATAATTTTTATACATTTTGCTTGCAGTTAGAACAATGTAATGGAAAATTAGTTGTATCTTCTAAGCTTCCACATTCAAAATGAAACCATTCTACAGAACAATAATTAACTCAATCACATTTAATCATTGGCCATTGACAACTTCATTATGAAATTTTAAAGCCAATTTTTTTTCTGCCCAAAATTTAAGATCAGGTAAAATTATTTTTGTTGAAAAAAGATGAGGTGACACTCACAATATTTTGTATTTTATGCAGAAATTTGCATTTGGCACTGGTAATATAGTAGCTATAATTTTTCTTCAGTGTCATTTCACCACATTCTTTTGTTACACATGCTGATTTCATGTTTAGATAAGTTTTATATGCAAAACATCATTAATATGCAATAAATTTGGATATGCTTTTACCATTTCTTTCATGGAGTTACTCTCTGCTGAAAAGTATTATTGATAAAAAAATTGGCTTTATTAACAAGGAAGACTTCTTTAAATCTGGATGCAGTGATTCTACCAGATTGTTGTATAATCCAGTTTGGATTTTTGCTTCCATCTTGGGTAGCTTTCTTGATTTTAGAATTAGTTCTTTTGAAATAGAATTATCAATTTTGTTTGACCTTTTTATTAAATTTCATTAAGGTTTATATGTATTTTGTTCTCTTCTGTAACAATCTTTATTTAATGATAAACATGTGATTTTTTTGTTCAACTGAGGTAGTTCCCCATTTCATGTTACAAATAGGCTTAATTGGCACTTAGGTAGATGAATTTGCCTTTGGCCACTCTGCAAGCATATCAATCGGTACATAACATCCTTCTTGCTTATCTTCTTTTTTTCTATTTGCATTATGTGCAGTATTCAAGCATGGAATCATGCCACATTATGACTACAAACTTCACTGTTTCTAGCCATGCAAGTACAATGAGCCGTAGATACTCTACCATCGTTTGAAATTAAATACCAAAATTGTAGAGGTTTCAAACGAGCTCCAAGGGAATGTTTGACCTATAAAAAAAAGACTCAAATAAAAGTGAGTTAAAATAAAGTGAAAACATGTGAAAGAGGACATTAAACCCTATATGTCGAAACTGTTATAGAAAACGGAAGAAAAAAGATATATAATTATAGAACACATTTTAGAGTTCCTTACAATTCTACTCTTTTTATAATAATAGGGCACTATTTGTATGAAAAAGTGTCATAAACAGGCAAAGTTTACCTTTAGGATGCTATGTAACTATATAACTGTAGTAGTAGTGAGTGATAGTACAACTCTGAATGTCTGAACCTGAGTCAAGAGCCAATAATTATTGGTTCTGACATTATCTCGAATAGAGACCACGATTTATGTATTATTACAAAAAGTAAATACCTATACACACCTTTCTAAATGCTAATCGTTCATAGCAGTAGTACCAGCTGTCATCACAAATCTAGACTCAAAATATTTGGGTGCTTGCCAGCTTCTGTAGGCTTTCATCTGCTTCTTGTATAAAAGCTGTATTTTTGTACCAAGTAGATGAACATATGCGTCGTTAATTAATCTCAACTTCTATATCTGCGAGAGAAACAAAAGTATTTAATCGAAAATATGAGAAAGCTTCCAACGCATGTTGCAAAATGCATAAGGATACAAGAAGAAATACACAAAAAAAAACAGCAATTTCACAAACCTTTGAGAAACGTCGGGCGTCGGTGTTCTCTAACGATGATCGACTTATCCATATCCTTCTTAAAAGAGCAAATTAAGAGGTAAAACACACTAAAATAGTCCAAAACATCCAAAATACACAACCATCACCCAACCTAACCACAAAACATCCCCAATTCCCATTGACATTCTAACCTAATATGGACGTGCCGTAAGAGAGAGAGCGTGCGCCTAGAAGCGGCGCGACAGAGACGGATAAAGAACCGGGCAAAACAATGATCGGCGCCTGTATAGTTTACGTTGATTTTCAGTGTATCTCTTCAGTTTATCGTGTTTTATTTATTGTAAAACAATGGTGAGCTCTTGTTCAGCCTTTAATTGTACATCCAGGGATGTTAAAGGAGGAAACCTGACATTCCATTGGTAAGTATAGCTAATATATTTATATTTTAGTATCATTTTTGTGTAGCACGTTTTTACTCTACATTATTGTACATATATATGGATTTACGAACGTCCTAAAATATGCCTGTAGATAAATAAAACGTTTTTTCAGTCGTTTCTGCCTATGAAAGAACTTATTTACCACTTGTCGTTTGTGTGTATGACACATGTTCGTTATTCAGTTCAATAAAAGCGTAGCTGATGAAAGATAAAAACAGCGGTCTCTTTGTAGCTTCTGAAACTCTAAGCCTTTTGAGACAACTGCCAATTAAGTATCCAGTGATAGGTAACAAATAAAAGAATGTGATATTTCAATTTTAGCTCTCCAAGAGATGATATGCCTTGCTGAAAAAGTAGATAGGAGCATTGCTGGGAAAGGACTTTGTACCTGGTACTAGGGCAGTTATATGCAGCAAGTATTTCAAACATGTGACTATGTTGAGGCTCATATGGATACATTACGTTTGAAAAGGATGCTGTACCCTCAATATTTTTGATTTTCCTGGACATTTATTAAAAGTAGAAAGAACTCGAAGGATTTTAACAAAACAGTCATTTTAAGTATAGCTGTAGGCTGTATAATAACACACTTTATGCTTGAATTATTTCTTTCTATTGTCAGTTCATATTGAAAATTCAGAACCATCAACATCATGTGATAATGCTACCTTAACAAGGCAAGCCACAGCTGATGGAGCTGTTTCTGTCAGGATAAATAGAAAAAGGTATGGAGAAATATTTTTCGTTAGATGTATATGTAAGTATAATTTTTAGGAGACGTGATCCTGTCTATTTTGGAGATCTTCTAGAGGACGACTTGGAATGCCCTGTAAAGCAGAAGAGATACTGGCAGGCTTGCTGGCAGGTTTCGCAGAAAATGATAAGACAGAAAAATAATTTTTATGAAATTATATGTCAGCAAAAGCGAAAACTTACTCATAAGTTGAAAAACCTAAATGCTGTTATAGATGATCTTAAGAGCAAAAATAAACTTAATTCTGAAAACTCTCTGATATTGAAGGTATGCAAGGTATGCTTTTGATATCTTATTCATTTAATGCTATGGCTTATAGTAGTATATTGTGTGCGGAAGGTAATATATTTTCCACTTTAAATAAAATAAAAAATGAAGTTGTTTCCAGAATACGACAACAGTTCACAAAATTAATTCATTTAAACATCAATATATAATTGTTTTAAAATCGCCCTAGTTGGTCCTGTTAATTTTTTGTGCAACTTCAAAATTAGTTCTCTCTCAGAATGTATTTAACACACAAACATTTTCGAGCTATGTCTACGATTTGAAAAGTGATGGTCTCTCCAAGACAATGTATTGAGATACTTCTTGCTGCATTTGGCTGGTACAGCGAATTAAAATTTGAAAGAGTTTCTCTCAGTGACGAACTTCCAGAAGGAAGACTAATTTCTGCAGTTTCTGATTAAAATGTTGTTGCTGTTTGACATATATGATTTATGATAATAACCCAATCACCTACAGATGTATGTACTGCAATATATTGTAAATGTAAAATGATCATATTCTTTTAAGCTGTGAGTTTGTGTTACTGTAGTCATTCATTGATGCTATGAGCCTACCAATTTATATTTTATCTTATGTATTTATTTGCTAGATATAGATATAATTTATTGGTGTCATTATGTTTATTTATATTTACACAAGTCAAGTAATTTTATAAAAAGAAAAACATTACCAAGGACAATTCATAATATTGTAGCACCACATCGTTGAAATTTATAATACATATACTTCTAAATAAAAGATTAAAAACTATCACAATCAATGAATTTATATTGAATTATTAGTATTATGTATATATATTGTATATTGAGACATTATATTTTTATGCATTTTTTGAGCGCGTATATGGATATTTTTATATATATGTTGATTGATTTCCAGGAATTTAATAAAAATAAATCATTACAAGGGGTCCCAACAATGCCTTCATTTCGATATTTAGCCAATAAAGGTATAAACAAATTATTTGCAGATATATGTATTCGTATCAAGAGACATATTTTTAAAATCTCCATCATGGCATTAATATGAATTTAAATGACATTATTTCGGAAGTTTTTTTTTTACATTTTCATCAAACAATTTAATATTTATCAGTGTTTTCCTAATCTTCAAACATTTGCATGAAAATATCCATATACGCGCTCAAAAAATGCATAAAAGTATAATGTCTCCATATATAATCCATTGAATAAACGGGCTTTTTGCCTGTTTCGTAGCTCTATCTCTTTCGCGCTGCTATCCGTACGCGGTGATGTACGGGAAGGATCGGACAGGGCCGATCCATATTAGGTTATGATATCTATGCCAATTCCCCATTTCCCCACTATCCCAAACATAGATTTAACCTGTTAGATTAGAACAACACTTTTGCGGACGACATAAGAAAGAGAGGTCGGTGAGAGAGATAGAGGTACACAGGGAAAAAGCATGCATAAGAA
The DNA here is from genome assembly GCA_951848785.1 of Callosobruchus maculatus. Lineage (NCBI taxonomy): Eukaryota > Metazoa > Arthropoda > Insecta > Coleoptera > Chrysomelidae > Callosobruchus > Callosobruchus maculatus. Next base: position 8,275,067 of record CATOUR010000158.1, on the reverse strand, counting down.
AGAGAGGTCAGTGAGAGAGATAGAACTAGTCAGGGAAAAAGCACAGCCACCTACGTCCTAACCAGCTATGTGGCGCATTGGCAAATCTTCTGCCGTTTTCCCTGACTAGCGCTATCTCATTCTAGCCGCAAACGAGTGCACGCATGCCCCTTCCATAGGTATTGACACTTCATTGGATTAGATTAGAATCACAAAATAGGTTAGAATGGCACATCAAAGCAAACTTCAAATGGTATCAAACACAAAACAGGTTCGGTCTATTCATGGCCGTCTCTACCCACTAGGCCGGAGCATTGAAATATGGCAACGTTGGAGATCAGGCCGTGTTTTCATTTGTTGTTATGTCATGTGTATTCTTCCAGGTGCAGAAAATATGGTTGGAAGGTGATTATTAATTTGTTTCTAATTATTTACCTGCACAAACGAAACTATAAAGATAAAAAGATGCCTGCAAAGCGTGTAGTACCAGGTTGCAGCCCAGTAGAGGACTACCAAACCATGGCCCAACATCACCTTATTCCAGATTAAAAAGAACGTTGCAAGGTGATTTTTAATGGGTTTCTACTTATTTACCTGCACAAACGAAACTATAAATATAAAAAGATGCCTGCAAAGCGTGTAGTACCAGGTTGCAGCCCAGTAGAGGCATGAGTAGAGGACTACCAAACCATGGCCCAACATAACCTTATTCCAGATTAAAAAGAACGTTGCAAGGTGATTTTGAATGGGTTTCTACTTAAATAAAAAGGTAAATACCTGCACAAATGAAACTATAAAGATAAAAAGATGCCTGCAAAGTGTGTAGTACCAGGTTGCACTAGCAATTGTGCGTCCGATAAGGGACATAAACAGAAGTGGGTGAAAGGTATTCCTCGGAAGGGCTGGTTATATTTATAAGGATAAAGACAATAATTGACAAACATTTCAAAGGATAAGGCCTATTTTAAAGCACAATGTGGTACCTATAATGTTTTCTGGACCTCCCAAATATCACAGAAAAACACAGAACTCATCTGGGCATGGCCTGGGGCATACCTACGAAAGCATTTGATAGTGAAAGGGAAATCAAGACCAGCAAGAATGGCTTCACAGTGACCTAATAGTGAATTTTTCTAGCTCAAGTGATAATTTACAAAGTACATTGAGTGTTCATTTAAGTAGAAATGGAAGTGGCGGCAGGAAACAGATTGCATTTATTTTTATTTTGTAGTGTCTGACTGTGATGAAACAGACATCAGATGTAAGTGGTATTAGTAGAAGTTCTAAAAAGTATTTTTCTTAATTTATTAACCGAGATGAACTCTAATGCATATAAAATGTAATAATTATGAAAGACTTCGTGATGAAATTGGACCATTTATGTCGCAAGCACAACGAGGAAGTAAAATGACGCTAGATACGAGGATACTAGCTGCTCTAAGGTTTTTCGCTTGTGGGTCTTACCAAAAAAAGGCATAGGAGAAGAACATGTGATTGCTCTATCACAGCAGTCAATGAGTAGGTGTATCCACGAAGTTGCAACAGCATTAGAGAGTGTTGCTGCAAGGTGGATTAAGTTCCCATCAAATAATGAAGACAAGCAGTTGGTAAAGTTAGGATTTATGCAAAAGTTCAACTTTCCCGGGGTTGTGGGTGTAATAGATGCCACTCATGTGGCTATACTGAAACCTGTTGAAAATGAGCACATATATGTAAATCGAAAAGGGTGAGTTCTGGATTAAAAAATGGATTCAAAAAATTAATTCACATATCTCCAAAACAACAGTAAACTTCAAGGATGGTGCTGTTAAAACATGTGTGTGTCAAGTGCTTTAGAAACAAAAACATGCTTTTTCAGCATCTTAGAACACATGCTCCAGTTATATCAAATTTGTTAGAATAGATACAGATTATAGTGAAAAGTGACACATTGCTTAGTGTTTCTATTTTACGACTATACATTAAACTGCATTGCTTGACTATTGAACAGAGAACGCCAAAGGAGATATTGCTGCAGGCATCACTTTTTGACTGACACATCTACCTTTATTTCAGCTACCACTCCAAGAACATACAAATAATTTGTGATGCTAATCTTGTCATCTTGACTGTAAATGCTAATTATGGTGGATCCACACATGATTCCTTTATATGGAGAAATTCACTGGTCCATACCCATATGGAGCAGAATTATTTGGAAGGTGATAGGTCATCCTGGCGGTTAGGAGATAGTGGCTATCCTCAGCAGCCATGGCTTATGACTCCCTTTAGAAATACGGTAGCTAATATGCCACAAAGGCGTTACGATAATAGGCTATCACTAGCTAGAAACACCGTTGAGAGATGCATAGGTTAAAACCAATCGAATAGTTAGGGTGCAAGTAAAAAGGTTACAAAAACATTATAAAATGTCTTTATTTATAATGTTTTTCGAAAAGGCAAAGTTCGGCCAATACATAGTTGATTGTAACATGCTGCCTCTAACATTAATAGAAATGAATTTGAAGATTTTATTAAATATAACATATTTGTTTTAGGCTTATTAAAAATGAGGTTTCGCTATCTGGCAAAAGGTAGAGTGTTGAGGTATAACCCAACTAAAGCCGGACGCATCGTTGATGCCTGTTGTGTTTTACACAACATGTGCATTAGCGCAGATGGACCAGCAGCCTCAACATGATCCTGAGCTACCAGCCGAGGAAATTAGCGTATTTCCCCCTCGAGTGAGGCAGGATGGAATCACTCACAGAAACCTTAGAATGAATATGTATTTTCAGTAATTTGATTTACATATACAGGGTGGCCAATAGTGCGTGGACGGAGGATTGTGGGCTTACTAAAAAATATTTCAAAAATCTGTCACTAGATCATGGTTGGGACCCTTCAGGGCTATAACGTAAAAATATTTTCACTCAAATTTTGATGTTTGTATAGGGTGACTCATATCATACTTACATTTTTTTTGAATGGAACCCTCTATATATTATTGCATATTTGGATTCCTTGGTCAATTCTAATGTGACATTATGTATCATACATGGAACTTTAAACGAACCGTTTAGGCGCAAATCACCATTTTTGGTATAAGTACGTATCAGAAAAAAATTGAATATGGCAGCGATTATAAAACTTAGAAGGTCGTGACTTTGCGGTATGACTCAGCATGAAATGCGCCACCTAAGCTCAGGCGGCTAAATTTGAATTGTTTTTGTACTTGGAGAAATCAGTAGATTAATTAAGAAAACTTCAATCACAGATAACTTGATTTTTTCAAATGGGAATGCCTATTCTGGTTTAAAGGATCAAATGTAAAATTTAATTGCCTTTCTAACGATATAGCATTCTTGATATCGATCTTTTTTGATTTTCATTTTATTTCAAATTTTCAGTCAAATCGGTGTTTTTCAATTTTCCTGCATGCAAGCAACCTAGTAGGCCATGAAAAATAAACGAAAGCTCGTTAATATGGAAGAAAACAACTAACTTAGTAGAAACATGCAAACGAACTCGAGTAGCGAGGCAAGAACATGAAAATTCCTTACAACACATCAGCTCTATCCTGAAACCACAGAAGCAAGATATCTAATGTCAATGAGTAGCTGGGGTATGACAGAAGCGTTTGTTTTTCACAGCCTACTAGCTATTGAGGTCTACTAGAGCTTGAAAACTTTCCAAAACGATTAAAAATTTTGAAACAAAAGGAAAACTATCAGCGATTTTCGATTACAGTCTAACATGTTTAGAATGAAATTTGACATTTAATGGGATAAAAAATATTCATTTCCGTTTAGTTAAGTCAAAAGTAAAGTTATCTCCAACTGGGGCATTCTGAAGATCTATTGAAATAATTGCTAGAATTTTCTAATTACGCCATGTTGTAATTGTGATTATTTTATGTAGTTTTTTGCGAACTAATTTATGTTTTACAATTCAAACAGACTGCAATTCATTTTCATTTTCCGCGATTTTGCTAATAAGTAGAAGTACCTACTGAAGAATTTGAAGGGTTCCAGTCAGAGGTATCATTACTTTTGACTTACGGAATGGCTACTTCTTTTTAGCATTAAATGTGAAAATTTATTCAAATTTATTCAGAAGACATAGATATTCTACTGCCAGCAACAATCACTAGTAGCTTTCCTTTGATTAGATATTTTTTTACTGACCTTGGAAATTGGTTAATAGCTAGTAGGCTGTGAAAAATGAGCGTTCTTGTTACCGCTACTGTTTCTGGTTAGAGCTAATATGTTGTAAGGAATTTTCGTAATCTTGCCTCGCTGCTCTAGTTAGTTTGCATTTTTCTACTAAGTTAGTTGCTTTCTTCCATATTAACGAGCTTTTGTTTATTTTTCATGGCCTGCTAGGTTGCTTGCATGCAGGAAACACCGATTTGACTGAAAATTTGAAATAAAATAAAAACCAAAAAATATTGATATCAAGAATGCTATATCGTTAGAAAGGTAATCAAATTTTACATTTGATTCTTTAAACCGAAATAGGCATTCCCATTTGAAAAAATCAAGTTATCTGTGATTGAAGTTTCCTTAATTTATCCTCTGATTTCTCCAAATACAAAAAGAATTCAAATTTAGCCGTCTGACCTAAGGTGACGCATTTCATGCTTAGTCGTACCGCAAAGTCAAGGCATTCTAAGTTTTATAATCGCTGCGATATTCAATTTTTTTCTGATACCTACTTATACCAAAAATGGTGATTTGCGCCTAAACGGTTCGTTTAAAGTTCCATGTGTGATACATAAAGTCACACTAGAATTGACCAAGGAATCTAAATATGCAATAATATAAAGGGGGTTCCATTTAAAAAATGTAAGTTTGATATGAATCACCCTGTATAAACGTTAAAATTTAAGTAAAAATATTTTTACGTTATAGCCCTCAAAGGTATCTACCATGGTCAAGTGACAGATTTTTGAAATATTTTTTAGTAAGCCCACAATCCTCCGTCCACGCACTATTGGCCCACCCTGTATATGTGCCCATTTTCAATAGGTTGTAGTGTAGCTACATTACACCTAGAACTTCTGAAAAGTGAACTTTTGCATGAATCCTAGCTGTATCAACTGCTTGTCTTCATTATTTACTGGGAACTTGATGCACCTTACAGCAATATTCTGGAATGCTGTTACAACTTCGTGGATAAATCTACTCATTGACTGCTGTGTTAGAACAATCACATGTTCTTCTCCAATGCCTTTTTGGGAGACCTGCAACCGAAGAACCTTAGAACAGCTAGTAACCTCGTATCTAACGTTATTTTACTTCCTCATTGTGCTTGCGACATAAATGGTCCAATGTCATCACGAAGTCTTTCATATAACACCTTCGATAAGCGAAAAAGTCTTTGAAATTCAGTATTTGGTAAATTTTGAATATCTAGATTCACTCGTAAAATGTGTTTACTCTTATAGTATTCAGCCCTATTTAATTCTTCGGCTCCTTATTATTATTGTTATATGTTATTGTAATAAATTGTAACATTTCAGTTGTTTTGTTGGGTCATATTTTTGTATTTGTGTTTATAGTGGTACAACAAAATTATTATCATTTGAATTTAAATCACCTCACTATTCGGCAAGCCTGAATGGAAGTGTTTCTAGAATTTTTGGTTTTCGCAAAGAATAATAATTATAAACCGGATTATTATCCTGGATTGAATGCAAAATTTTAATTGCGCTCCTGAGTATGGTTTACGCCAAGTGATATTAGAATATCAACTATTGTATTGAGATACATTCTGTGGCAAGGTTTCTGGAACATATATTATTATTATTATTTCATCTGACTTTCTAAGTTCCTCTCGCATTATTCACAAACACAAAAAGTGCAGCCCGGGCTCCGACACACCGAGCTGCTGTTCCATTACCCAATGACTACTCCTCACACCGTGAGGTGAGCAATCACTGGGTCCGCGAATTGTGCGCCCTAAGTAGACGAAGGGACCCAAGGATTTCTGCATTCTGGCGATGTGCGCCGCCGCACGGCACACCGGTATTTTGCGCAGTGCAGAGAGCAGCGTATTCCTCATTCCACCTAGGGATCCAATGACCATGACCAGCAGACTTACAGTGTAGTCTGACCAGAGCCTGCGAAGTTGTCCGAGCAATTCCTGATATTTGGTCCGCTTCCTCCTCCTTAGAGACGTTGTTCACGTCGGCAGGCGCCGAAAACTCAATAACGAACATCGTCTTCTGTTGGCGGTCGAGAAGGACTATGTCGGGTTTGTTTGCCTTGTACAAGCCCGAGCGTGGGGAACGAGTAGTTCCAGTATATTAAAACACAAAAAGTGCAGCCCGGGCTCCGACACACCGAGCTGCTGTTCCATTACCCAATGACTACTCCTCACACCGTGAGGTGAGCAATCACTGGGTCCGCGAATCGTGCGCCCTAAGTAGAACATCGTCTTCTGTTGGTGGTCGAGAAGGACTATGTCGGGCTTGTTTGCCTGTACAAGCTCGAGCGTGGGGAACGAGTAGTTCCAGTAAATCCGGCATCTCTCGTTCTCCACAACGGACTCTATATCCCCTAGAGCGTATGGCAGCACCGGTGTCTCATCGATACCGTATGAGTGCCTTAAATGATAGTAGAGCACTCGTAGAGCCGCGTTGTGCCGATGGACGTAAGCCGTGCCAGCGTACGTCTTACACGCCGACAAGAGATGCATAAGCGTCTCTGGCGCCTGTCGGCAAGCTCTACAATGGGTGTGCTTATTATTATTATTATCCTGATTTTCCAAGTTTCTCGCGCATGACTGCGGTAGCAACAGGTGTCGACGGGCTGTGCCAAGTCAGCACCTGAACTATTACGGATCGGAATTTAGGAAAGATCGAACAATATTGCAGGTTTTCAGGATTACAGACTTCTGAAATATTTTGTGTAACCTTTCGTCCAGGCCTAACTGTTGTAGGTGTAGTGTAAATGTGTTTGGTGTGAGGCCTGAAACAGACATAATTAGGGGGACAATGGTAACTTTGTTTTGCTTCCAGAGTCGTTTTATTTCTATCGCAAGGTCCATGTATTTAGATATCTTCCCAGCGTAGGCGTTTTGGATATTCGTATCGTTGGGAATAGCAATATCTATCAATAGGTAACTTTGTCTGCCTTCGACTGGAAAACTATATCTGGCCGATTTGCCGGGATAGTCTTATCTGTATGTATTTCAACGTCCCAGCACAGTTTATATTCATTGTTTTCGAGTACTGATGTCGGTGTGTAATTGTAATATGGATCTGTGTTTTCTATTAGCTTGCTTGTTGTGGCTAGTGCTTGGTGAATGACTTTGGCTGCAGAGTTATGGCTAGCTGTGTACTCGGTTCCAGCTAGAGTTTTGCATGCGCTTGTTATGTGGTCTATTGTTTCTTTTTGTTGGTGGCACTTTCTGCAATTGTCGTCGGTTATGGATGTATCTTTAATTATGTATTTCATGTAGTTCCTTGTCGCAATCACTCGATCCTGGATAGCAAGCATAAAACCCTCGGTTTCTGGAAAGAGTTGGCCATCCTGCAGCCAGGTGTACGATTGTCTTTCATTAATATGGTCTTGTGTAACGCGGTATCTGTGCTTGCCATGGAGTGCTTTTTGTGACCAGGTGTTTATTTTTTCTTGTTGTAATTCTATGTGATTGTGTGCGTCTGCTGGGTGATCTCGGCGGGATAGGGTGAGTGGAGTATAGTTTTTGCTTGCTTTTACTATTGATCTATGCAAGTTTGTCTCTTTGCTTTGGAAAAAGTCTCTGAGTGTTTTTATTTGTCTTGTGTGAAGTGACTGTATGTCTATAATTCCTCTGCCCCCATGTTTCCTCTCTATGGTAAGCCTTTCCTTGCACGCTTTCGGATGTGACATTCTGTGCTTTGTGAGTTCCGTTCGTATGAGTATGTTGATGTTTTCAATATCAGTGTGCGACCACTTGATGACACCAAAGGAGTATGTGAGAACCGGTATCGCAAATGTGTTAATTGCTTTCGTAACATTTTTCGAGTTCAATTTTGTTTTCAGAAGTGTAATGAGACGGTCTCTAAACTCTTGTGTTAGTTGAGCCTTAACCTCTGAGTGGTCAATCTTAATGTTCTGATTGAAGCCTAGGTACTTGTACGTTTCGTCTTTCTCCATGTTATCCAGAGTTTGGCCAGTTAATATTTCCTGTTCGGAATGGTTCTTCCACTGGCCCTTATGGATACGGAGCACCTTGCATTTGCTCATTCCCAATTCCATCCGGACGTCTGACGTACCAACTTCTGTTATTTTGAGTAATTCCTTCAGTTGCACTTCAGTGGCTGCGTACAGTTTTATATCATCCATGTAGAGAAGATGACTGATTCTGTGTTGATTAACTGTCTGGTGTCTGATGTTGAAACCATAATTTGTGTTGTTAAGTGCGTTGGAGAGTGGATTTAAACAAAGACAGAACCACAGTGAACTGAGTGAATCACCCTGGAAGATACCGCGTCTTATGTATAGCTCTTCCGTTTGGATATGACCGTCCTGAGTTTTAAGATGTATGTTCGTTCTCCATGTCTCCATGGTTCTTGTAAGGAACTGACGAAGGGTTGGGTTAATTTTATATATTTGAAGGGTTTTCGTTAGCCAGCTATGGGGTACAGAGTCAAAAGCTTTTTTATAATCGATGAAACAGGTATGTAGGTTCCTGTGTTCTTTTCTAGTTTGCTCCATGATCACACTATCAATTATTAGCTGTTCTTTGCAGCCTTGGCTTTGTTTTCTACATCCTTTCTGTTCTTCGGTCAGGATGTTGTTTTGAGTAAGGTGTTGTTCAATCCTTTTGCCTATTGTTGCGGTGATGATCTTGTACAAGGTGGGGAGACAAGTGATCGGACGGTAATTGGCAGGGTTCTTGGTGTCTGCGTTTTTTAGTTTTATATATGTTACTCCTTATGTGAGGAATTTGGGTAGCCTGTTGGGTTGGAGTATGGCTTTATTGATTTGGTCTGTGAGCATTTCATATGTTGCACTGAATCGTTTGTACCAGAAATTTTGCATGTTGTCTACGCCCGGGCACTTCCAATTGTGGGTGTGTTTTATTGTTTCGGCTATTTCCTGTGGTGTAAGAATTACGTCTCCCTGTTCCGGTATGTGTTGTTATTTTTCCTCTTCTTGTCTAATCCATGGAGCGTTTTCATTATGGGTTTTGGGCTCTGACCATAAGCTTCCCCAGAAGTCGGTTAGCTCTTTTCTACTTGGAGGTTCTATTGTTGTTATCTGATTATTTGATGTGATCTTTTGGTAAAACTGCCTCTCACTTTTCTGAAAAAGGTTGTTAGTATCCTTTCTGTCGTTGGACTCACTATATCTGCGGAGTCTAGCTGCGTAGACTGACAGTTTCTGTTTAAGCGTATCGTATATTTCCGATATTGTTTGTTGTGGTGATCTAGATTTGAGTCTACTTATTGTTGTTTGTATACGTTTCGAGAGGTTGTTCTTGTGGATATATTGAGTGACGTGTGCGAGATCTTTTCTGAGTGTGCTAATTTTATTTTCTATTCTAATTTGCCATTTAGGTTTAGATCTTTTGCTTGTGTGGTCTTTCGATAGTTTTGGAAGTTTTTGGCCGTTAACTATGAGGGTGGTTGCTGCAGCAGCATATATAACAGTATGGATGTCTTCTAGGTTACTGTCCTTTGTTAAGAATTGTGGTATTATGTTGGAATTTACTGTCTGTGGTATGTGTTGAGTGTTGTTTTTAAAAATCAGTAGGCGGCTGAAGCTGATGAGACTGTTCCATGTTTGTCCTTAAATTCTTTTTAACACTACATTTTTACACTATCACTATGACAGTTAAAATGTTAAGCTTTTATACTTTAATGACAATGACTTTAAGATCCTAAATAGTACAGTTCTGGGACAGATGACGTCCACAAACTAGAAATAGAGCACCATTCTGTTGGTAATAGTGGCTAGCTCCTTGTCAACCCTGTTTTTAACGCTTTTTATTGATGGTGCAGTGACCGTATCATTTTGAAGACTGTTCCACAGATATACTCGTACTGAGCAGTTGCTCAACAAGCTCTTCCTTGGTAGCTTCTGACTCCTTTCCTTGGCAAGCTTTAGTGTACGATCCCTAAGCAGTTATATTATCACTAATGTGTAATATTATTTCCAAATCAGTTGAGTAGTAGTGACTCATGGTTTTATATAGTTCAATCAGATCACCTCTTTGTCGCCTTTCCACAAGAGAGGTGAGATAAAAATGACCGAGTCTATTGGAATTCTAGTAACACATTTTTGCACTTTCTCAAGAAGTTTAATTACTTTTACAAAATAGGGGCTCCACACACTATGTCCATACTCGGGTATCTTTCTGATGAATGACTTGCCAAGTTTTTGCATTAAGTCCATCAAAACATTAAGAAATACCTTTTTGATTAGATATGTCATCGTGCTGGCTTGTTTCGTTATATAATAAAAAAATCTTTTTTTTTTTGTATATCTAATTAATATACAGGGTAGGGTGTCCCTGAATTCCCGCGAAACATGATATTTTCGCAACGAAAAACGGTTTAAGCAAGAACTGAGATGTAATTCTAAAGGTTCTATAGGGTCTATCGTATCATGCGTCCAAAACATTTTTACTTCCCACACCGATAGGTGAGGGGAGTATTGTGATCGCGAAAATTTTCGATTTTGAGATAATACGTTTTTTGGGCGTTTTATGATGTGTACATAACGAAAATCCACGTCACTCATTTCCGTCGGTCTGTCTGTCGGTCTGTCGGTCTGTCTGTCGGTCTGTCTGTCTGTCTGTCTGTCGCGTTTTTCTACCCTCGTAATCTCAGTAACCGCTGCATGGATTGTGATGAAATTTGGGCAGCGGTATGCTGTGGGGTCGTAGTAGGTAATGTTCCTATAATTTTGAAAATCGGTGCATAGGCGGCGGAGTAATTAGCAAAAAACAAAAAAAATTAAATATTGCTGAAACTTCGTTTTTAGGCGTTTTAGGGGTCCCTGATCATTTTCTACTTTTTTTTGGGTGGGGGTGAAATTGGGGTGGTTGGGGGGTGGGGGGTTGTAAAATTGAAAAATTTGTTGCTTTCATAATAGACTGTCCACTGACCTATGAAGGAAGACCTGGCGACATAAATAACTTTTTTAGGTCCATCCGAACATTTCCTTTGCCTATTACAGAAAGCAAAGGACTTAGAATTGTTTTTGATGTAAACATACGAGAGTATTGCGTCAGATCTTTGTAACGAGGAAACTGTTGAATTGATTTTAATGAAACTTTGAAACGGCATTACTACCATGGCGAAGATGGAAAACGCGTATGGTTTTGATAAATCGTGCCAGTGGCGGCGCAGAAATAATAAAAAAATTAAAAATATAAAAACAGCTCAAACTTCGTTTTTAAGCGTTTTAGAGGTTCCTGATCATTTTCTGCGTTTTTTTTTTGGGTGGGGGTGAAATTAGGGTGGTTGGGGGGTTGGGGGTTGAAGAATTAAAAAAATTCTTGTACTCTACTCATAATAGGCTGTCCACTAACCTGTGAAGGAAGATCTAGCGACACAAATCACCTTTTTAGGTTCATCCGAACATTGCCTAGACTATTACAGAAACTAAGGGACTTTTGTATTTTGTAACGTGGACACTATTAAATTGATTTTAATGAAATTTTGACACAGTATATTGTTACCGTGGTGAGAATGGAAAACGCGTATGCTTGTTAAAAATCTTGTCAGTGGCAGCGTAGCAATAACCAAAGAACGCGACAAGTATGAAAGCAACTCAAATTCGGTTTTTAGATGTTTTAGGGGTTGCTGATCATTTAATAATAATAATAATATAGACTTTATTGAAGTATACAGAGATACACTTCAAATGGCGGAGTTCACTAAAATAGTGCTGTTCCACTCAACCAGTTTTTTGGGTGGGGGTGAAAGTGTGGTGGTTGGTGGTTGTAAAATTGAGAAGTTTGTAGTATCGATAATAGGCTGTCCATTGACCTGTGAAGGAAAGACCTAGCGGTATAAGACAATTTTAGGGGGGGGGGGGGCAATTATTCGGTTGCAAGGGATCTTAGACTAAAGCTTCATGCTATGGGAAAATAATAAACTGGTATCAGCGTAATGTGTGGGAAGTACTGAGTCAATCAACTTGACTTCATTTTTTTTTTGTGTCATCCGCAAAAACTCGCCCACAACTATTTTGTTATCAAATGACTCCCACCCCATAGGCTTTGCTACATAAATGATATCCGTATTTTATTTGAAATCTTGCCATACCTTTGATGTTATACACATACCTTTTTTTTGAAAATCATAAGTATAATTTAAATATAATAAGAATTTGTTTAATGGCTAATATTTTGGCAAAAAACCTATAAAAAATAAAACTGAATGGGTATTTAAAGGTACTGAGTGATCTATCATGCCATGATGCTTATCCTTTTTTATTAGAAAAATATTAAATATGTTTCTGTACCAGCAAAAGTACTACAAGATTTTGAATAAAATATAAGAACTTAATTTGTTTAGGAAAAACTATTGGGTGCTACTAGAGAAAAAAATTGGAGGTAAGTTGTCAGAGTTGAAGTACAAAAACAATGTTTTGAGAACACAGTCTCATAGACCCTAAAAATACCTCTCTGTTCTCGTTTGAAATTATGTTTTGTTACAAGACTATCACGTGTCAAGGAAATTTTGTGATATACACATATATAATTAAGAAATCAAATATTGAAGAAATGGGTAAGTAAAAGATACAAATCTGTTAAAAATCAAGAATTTATTATAAATGGTTCACATTTCAAAATCAGTATTGGAGCCTCATGATAGATTTTTTAGAAGAAAATCCCAGCATGATAAAGAGTGGCCTTAGCCACTTCTCGGGAGATAATCCACAGCGTGAAGCGTTGTGGGAACAACTTACAGTGCAATTGAACAGTAGAAGTTCTAATACATTTTGATCTTGAACATAAATGTCATAATGCAGCTAAATAAAATACATTAAAGAAAAATATACCTAATACTAAACTAATCAAACGAATTCCAGAGTTATACCATGAGAGTAAACCCATTTTGCGATTGAATCTACATATCCTAAATTTTGAAAACTTTTCCGCTCATTGAAAGTTACAAGTATGAAAGGCTTCATGATGAAATGAGTGGTTATGTTCTATGTTGTGATTTTGATTATACAAGAATGGCATTGTTTGAGCATTTTCATATTATTCGAGGAGTTGTCATGGGCGGAAGAACGAACCATCTCAAATACCTACCTATTTCGGAGGATGATATGAAATGCTCAAAACCCATTTTCTATTCCTAATCCAGCTTCTAAATACAATTTCAGACTGAGTAAAGATAAAGAAGCTTGTTGGTGGTTGGAAAACAGGTTGGAGCTTTTCATAAGGAGTTGCAGTTTGCTGATAATAAAATTTTGTAGATACTCGCTATGTTACATCTTCTGAGTATCTGGAGGAATGATTTCAGCATAGGTGCTAATAATAGCTTATCTTTCATTCCTGAGCAAGACAGTGCTCACTAGTTCAATAGAGGAAGTGATTTGGAACCACTGCCAGCTTCTGTGGTTGCTTGCGTTGAGGCTGCGAGGACAAGATGCCAGAATGTTGAAAGATAATCCTGAACAAGAGATGATCCCTAAATGTAACTGAAAACTACATTCAGTGTTATGATAAGAAACACTAATAGATGATCATTTGCAATTGAAATTTTCAAAGTATTGAAAGGAGCATGTCCAATAATACATAATTTGGCAGATAGACAAATTTATAGAGGATTTTTCAAAGAAAGCAATTTATTAACTTTACCTGGACTAAATTAATGAGTGTATATTATTTATCATAAAACAATTTCAAAAATTATATCAATTATTATCCTATTCATTTTTGTCATACACAGAAAACGGTTCTTTATTCTATGGTATTCTAGCATGAAATTATACTACAATCTGCCTAACGAGAAAAAAATTATTTCTAACGTACACTTCAGCTTTTGATTAGTCAAAAACTTATGTGATATGAAACCATATGCTAAAGAGAATCTTTCTAGATACAATTGTTTGTATAGTCCAGTGTGCTTTATGTATGCCTATTAGTTTAGTAACTCCTTCATTGGCCTATTTAAAATTAGTAATTATATAAATATTTTGAAATACATCTATATATCCAATAAAATTACAAATTAACTGCTAAAAAAAGTGAAATATGAGATTACAGTAAAAGATTAGTGAACGACATATTATATTTGGAAACATACTTGACGATTATAAATTCTAGAATATACTTCATGATTTGAATCTTATAATCCAAAATATAAGGAGCGATGCATCAGCAAGACATATTTTATTGCTGGGGTACTGATACTTTTTTGAATTCGTTAACAAAAGTTTTATAACAGTATTAACAGTCATGTGTTACAAATTAATGTCTCATTGTTAGTTTCTCAACCAAATGCAGAGAATTAGTGTTTTCCTTGTGAATCAGCAATCTAACAAACATTTTGGTCATACTTACCCGGCAGCCGGGACCTGAAAATTACAATCTAAATCCCGGCAAACGGGATTTTTTATATTTTAATTTGAAATCCCGGCATCCTGGAGAGACAAGAATTCCCTACTGCGTGGAAACTAGCCAAGCTAGTGCTACTACCCAAGCCTAACAAATTGGCCGTGAACTCGCTCGCATATAGACCACTATGCCTTCTAAACACTGCAGCTAAACTATTTGAAGGAGTTATAACGGCGAGGCTGGAAGCAGAATTAGAAGAAGGAGGCGGTCTATCACATAATCAGTACGGATTTAGGAAAGGACGCTCTGCAATTCAAGCAGCAGATAGATTTAAAACGTTAATGGAGACAACAGGAAAAGTGGTGCATTATGGTAGCACTGGATGACAAAAACGCTTTTAACAGTGCAACTTGGAGTATTATTATCAGCAACTTGGAAAGATACGGAGTTTCTCAATACCTCATAAATATTGTTACTAACTATTTTACAGGCAGGAAGTTGCTAATATCACGCGATACCCTGGATATCACAGCAGGGGTACCCCAGGGATCCGTGCTGGGGCCACTTCTGTGGAATGTGCTGTACGACGGGGTACTGCAGCTGCCGCTAACATAGGGTTCCCAACTTATAGCCTATGCAGACGATTTAGCTCTCCTCACAACGGCCAATGACTGGAACAACTTATGTATAGGACCAACGAGTCTCTGCGAAGGATCAACGTCTGGATGGTACACCACAATCTACAACTTGCACCGGAAAAGACTGAAGCAATAGTGCTTAAGGCCCACGGAAGAGGTCAGATATCGCAGTGCAAATAGCTAATTCTACAATAACACCTAGCAAAACGCTTCTATACCTAGGTTCGTATTCGATGATAGGGCAACATTCGGAAGTCATGTGAAATATGCTGTTGATAAAGCAGAAAAACGAATAGCTTCACTTACACGATTGATGCCTAACCTGGGGGGCGCGTTAAGTAATAAGCGAGAGGTGCTAAATGGAGTCGTCGAATCTGTCCTTCTCTATGGAGCGCCAGTCTGGCATAAGGTTTTGGAAATCAAGAAATACCTAACCATGATGAAGCGGTCACAAAGAAAAATTCTGTTACGGGTGACATCAGCATATCGTACAGTGTCTATGGAAGCACTGCAAGTGGTGAGCGGAATTCCACCGATAGAACTGCTAGCGGATGAGAGACGATACTTATATGTTATGAACACAATATGCAACGGAAAGAGTGAGGAATGCAAAATAAGGGCGAGAAACAATACCATAAATACGTGGCAAGACAAATGGTCCCAAAATAACGAAAAAGGGCAGTGGACGAAGAGACTGATTCCTGACTTAAGAGCTTGGGTGGCCTGTAACCACCGGCGGGTTGACTATCAACTAACGCAGTTTCTAACGGACCACGGATCTTTTAGGTCATACACAAACGGGTGGGGTAAAACTGACGACATGTGCCGATACTGTGGATCCATAGACACGGCAGAACATACAGTGTTTGAATGCCCTAGATGGACCCAGACTAGAGCAAATGCCTACGCCGACTTAGAGATAGGGCTAACAGCGGAAAACATTATCTCCCAGATGCTGACCAACGAAAGAAACTGGGCAAAGGTATCAAAAATGATCAAACACATCATTAAGGCAAAGAAGAAAGACGAAAAGCGACAAAGCGTTACGGAAAACAACGGCAACAGCCAACATCCGAACTCCTAATCCCCGTAATAGCGGGGGAGGGGAGATGTAGGAAGAAGCGAAAGGAAGCAAGAGACAGCCCGCCACCCTGATGTATGTCTGAACGAGACGGTCCCGGTGTGGCAATGGGTGATTCGCCGGGAGCCTCTTGTCTGGTGCGTGCACCAGCTACGTTCCCCAAAAAAAAAGAGTTAGAAAACTAAAAAAACTGTAAATTCTGGCTACAGACACTTTGTCATCAGCTTTTCTAAATAGTACAGTAGTAGTAAAGTAGCCGGTAAGTAAAAGAAGTCCAATGGGTAATTAAGAAAATCCTTACAATAAGCCCTGGTTTAATGCATTTATTACCTAAGATATAATATATATGTAGGTGGTGAACACAGTACACCACGCGTCTACTTAAGTTTCAAAACAGGGCGCGGGTAGCTAAATGTTAAATAACATACCATGGACTATTGGGAATGTATTCTGTTTCCTATTACTCCTCCGGATATCATTCCAGTCGATATACTCTTCTAGCTGCATCGGACACACTGCAATATACGTATAAGTTTACCCTTTAAGTAATCTCGATCATCATTAAGATTCGATCATGTAGAACTTTTTATATTATTGATCAGTTCATCCTATGAAACAGGAAGTGTTAGGATAGTATACGAAGGTTTAATGGAAACGAAAAAATATACAACGGATACGATAATTGGCCTCCATATATAGGATAAAGTCAAAAGATTTGAAAGTTCATAGGGATCGTTTTCGAAATAATTTGCCAGTGCTCTTAAGTTCTATTTTAGTATCCATGATCATACTTTTTTAAATATATATATATATATATATATATATATACAGGGTGGGCCAATAGTGCGTGGACGGAGGATTGTGGGCTTAATAAAAAATATTTCAAAAATATGTCACTTGATCATGGTAAGGACCCTTGAGGGCTATGACGTAAAAATATTTTCACTCAAATTTTGACGTTTATACAGGGTGATTCATATCAAACCTAGATTTTTTTAAATGGAACCCCCTATATATTATTGCATATTTGGATTCCTTGGTCAATTTTAGTGTGACTTTGTGTATCACACATGTAACTTTAAACAAGCGTTTAGGCGCAAATCACCATTTTTGGTATAAGTAGGTATCAGAAAAAAATTGAATATCGCAGCGATTATGAAACTTAGAAGGCCGTGACTTTGCGGTACAACTAAGCATGAAATGCGTCACCTTAGGTCAGACGGCTAAAATTGAATTCTTTTTGTACTTGAAGAAATCAGTAGATTAATTAAGGAAACTTCAATCACAGATAACTTGATTTTTTCAAATGGCAATGCCTATTTTGGTTTAAAAAATCGAATGTAAAATTTGATCACCTTTCTAACGATATAGCATTGTCGATATAAATCTTTTTTGGTTTTCATTTTATTTCAAATTTTCAGTCACATCGGTGTTTTTCAATTTTCCTGTGTGCAAGCAACCTAGCAGGCCATGAAAAATAAACAGAAGCTCGTTAATATGGAAGAAACCAACTAACTTAGTAGAAAGATGCAAACTAACTGGAGCAACGAGGCAAGATTATGAAAATTCGTTGCAACATATTAGCTCTAACCGGATACAACAGCGGCAAGATATCTAATGTCAATAAGTAGCTGGGCTATGACAGAAGTATTTGTTTTTCACAGCCTACTAGCTATCGAGGTCTACTAGAGCTTGACAACTTTCCAAAACGATTAAAAATTTTGAAACCAAAGGAAAACTACCAGCGATTTTTGCTTACAGTCTAACATGTTTAGAATTTCATATCTAATGGAATAAAAAGATTAGTCACTTCCGTTTAGATAAGTCAAAAGTGAAATCTCCAACTGGAGCATTCTGAACATCTATTGAAATAATTGCTAGAACTTTTTAATTACGCTATGTTGTAATTGTGTTTATTTCATGTAGTTTTCTGCAAACTAAATTATGTTTTACAATTCAAACAGACTGCAATTCAAGTTTCATTTTCCGCGATTTTGCTAATAAGTAAAGTACCTACTGAAGAATTTGAAGGGTTCCAGTCAGAGGTATCATTACTTTTGACTTACGGAAATGGCTACTTTTTTATAGCATTAAATGTGGAAATTTATTCAGAAGACATAGATATTATACTGCCAGCAACAATCACTAGTAGTTTTCCTTTGATTAAATATTTTTTTACTGACATTGAAAATTGACTAATAGCTAGTAGGCTGTGAAAAATGAGCGTTCTTGTTACCGCTGTTGTTTCTGGTTAGAGCTAATATGTTGTAAGACATTTTCATAATCTTGACCCGTTGCTCTAGTTAGTTTGCATCTTTCTACTAAGTTAGTTGGTTTCTTCCATATTAACGAGCTTTTGTTTATTTTTCATGGCCTGCTAGGTTGCTTGCATGCAGGAAAATTGAAAAACACCGATTTGACTGAAAATTTGAAATAAAATGAAAACTAAAAAAGATTGGCATCGAGTATGCTATATCGTTAGAAAGGTAATGACATATTACATTCGATTTTTTAAACCAAAATAGGCATTGCCATTTGAAAAAATCAAGTTATCTGTGATTGAAGTTTCCTTAATTAATCTACTGATTTCTTCAAGTACAAAAAGAATTCAATTTTAGCCGTCTGACCTAAGGTGACGCATTTCATGCTTAGTTGTACCGCAAAGTCACGGCCTTCTAAGTTTCATAATCGCTGCGATATTCAATTTTTTTCTGATACCTACTTATACCAAAAATGGTGATTTGCGCCTAAACGGTTCGTTTAAAGTTCCATGTGTGATACATAAAGTCACACTAAAATTAACCAAGGAATCCAAATATGCAATAATATATAGGGGGTTCCATTTAAAAAAATGTAAGTTTGATATGAATCACCCTGTATAAACGTCAAAATTTAAGTGAAAATATTTTTACGTTATAGTTCTCAAGGGTCCCTACCATGATCAAGTGACAGATTTTTGAAATATTTTTTAGTAAGCCCACAATCCTCCGCCCACGCACTATTGGCCCACCCTGTATATATATATATAAGACAAAACAAAAACAAAAAAGGTGCAACCCGGGCTCCGACACACCGGGCTGCTGTTCAATACACCATATATATATATATATAGACAAAACAAAAACAAAAAAGGTGCAACCCGGGCTCCGACACACCGGGCTGCTGTTCCATTCCCCAGCGACTACTCCTCACACCGTGAGGTGAGCAATCACTGGGTCCGCGTATCGTGCGTCCTAAGCAGACGAAGGGACCCATGGATGACTGCCTTCTGCATTCTGGCGGCTAAGATGTGCGCCGCCGCACGGCACACCGGCATTTTGCGCAGCGCAGAGAGCAGCGTATCCCTCATACCACCTAGGGATCCAATGACCATTACTAGCAGACTCACAGTGTAGTCCGGCCAGAGCCTGCGAAGTTGTCCGAGGAGCTCCTGATACTTGGTCCGCTTTTCCTCCTCCTTAGAGACGATGTTCCCCTCGGCAGGTGCCGAGAACTCGATAACGAACATCGCCTTTTGTTGGTAGTCGAGGAGGACTATGTCGGGCTTATTTGCATGTATAAGCTCGAGCGTGGAGAATGAGTAGTTCCAGTAAATTCGGCACCTCTCGTTCTCCACAACGGACTCAATGTCCCCTGGAGCGTATGGCAGCACCGGTGTCTCATCTATACCGTATGAGTGCCTTAAATGGTAGTATAGCACTCGTAGAGCCGCGTTGTGCCGATAGACGTAGGCTGTGCCAGCGTACACCTTACACGCCGACAAGAGGTGCGTAAGGGTCTCTGGCGCCTGCAGGCAGGCTCTACAGCGGATATCGGGCACATCCATACCATAATCCGGCTACGGTATACTAAGGTGTTGAAGACACCGTCTTGGCAAGCCATTATAGAGCTCTCAGTCTCCGACTTCAACCCATTAGACCTTAGGAAGGAGAAGGTCAACTGCTCAGATAAACCATGCTCTTCTAGATGTTTGTAGAAGATTCCGTGCATTGATTTATCTTTGTGAAGTCTTAAAAGCAATTGGACTTCAGCAGTTTTAATCCGGGTTTTTAATTGTGCGGGAGCAAGTTCCGTAACGGACTGCTGACACCTCCGCGTGAAGTCGAGCGTGAGACTAAGTTCTTCGGCTGCCCGTGTTGCTGCTTTAAAAAGGAAGGCTCCTTTACCCGCAATCTCGTGCTCTCGCACAAAGCGGATCAGGGGATCGGTGCTCGTCGTAACATAGCAGGCAGTGGCCAGTACTACTCTGTTGTGCAGATGCTCCAAACTCAATAGTCCACGCCCTCCCAGGTGTCGCGGGAGGTATATTCGCGGGACAGAGGATCTAGGATGTAGACTTCCCTCCATATTCATCCTTTTGCGGGTCTTTATGTCGATTTGTCGCAGCTCTTCCACGTTCCAGATGGATAGCACCAAAGCTGTATAGCAACAATGGGACCGCAAGCATGTTTGTGGCAGCGACTTTGTTTTTGCCGGACAGTTCTGACGACCAGATCTGCCGGAGTCGGTGCAAATACTTGCGGCGGAGACACTCTTTGACCAATTCTGCCTCTTGGATGTGACGCTGCGCCACTCCAAGGTAGGTATAGGTATCTCCGGCATGCAGTTGTCGCAAGATGCTCCCATCAACGAGCTGCTCCTCATCTTCACTATCTCCGCAACGTCCTCTTTTGAGATGAACCATGGCACATTTGTCTATCCCGAACTCCATACCAATAGCTTGACTGTAATCCTGCACTACCCTCAACGACTGCTCTAAATCGCGTTGTCCGGAGGCATAGAGTTTCAGGTCATCCATGTAAAATAAGTGGGTGACCTTGTGCCTCCGGTAATTGGGCTTGCCACAGCTGTATCCCTTAGTATTTTTCAGCGCTATGGACAAAGGCAGTAGCGAGATGCAAAAGAGCAAGGGACTCAAGGAGTCTCCTTGGAAGACCCCTCTTTTAAATGATACCAACTCTGTTCGAACCCTGGTTTCACCCGATGTTATAGTGAACCGAGTCTTCCAGAGCGGCATCAGTTGTTTGATGCAACCCACTATTTGATCATCTACCGAAAGACATTCCAACAGCCGCACAATCAGTTCATGAGACGTAGTGTCGAATGCCTTCCGATAGTCGATCCAGGCCATAGAAAGGTTTCGCAGGTAATGCACGGAGTCCTGTGTGACACAGCGGTCAATCAACAGGTTATCCCTGCAGCCAGCTACTCCTTTCTTAGACCCTCTTTGTTCATATACGCTGAGAAATACGGGATTTACAGCTTGAAGGATACGCATGTACAAGATTCTGGTGAAGAGCTTGTAACATGCGTTCAGACATGTTATTGGCCTGTAGTTTTTAGGATCAGACAAATCTCCGGTCTTCGGGAGAAGCACGGTTCGACCCTCGACAAACCAAGCCGGAATTGGCTGCTCCTGATTTAGCCACGAGTTAAAAACTCTAGCTAAATGCCGGTGGCAACTGGGAAACTTTTTCAACCAGTAGGTGTTTATGCCATCCGGGCCAGGAGCTGCGAAATTCTTTGCACCTCGTAAGGCACCAAGAATTTCTTCCGTGTTTATCGGGTGACGCAGTACATTCAGGTTTGGAGTCCTCCTACAAACGGACTCGAACTGCGCCAAGGCCGGAGTGTCTGCTTGGAGAGGTTTGGGGTGTTCGTAAATGCCCCTCCAGAAAGTCTCCACGCGATCAGCAGTTGGCGGCTGCTCTATGACTGGTGGTCGCTGTTGGAAGAGACGAGCAGGCTTTTCGGAAAACAATCTGTTTTCCTCCAAACCTCTCGCCCGCGTCACCAGTGATCGTTTAGCAGCGATTAGCGTCCGTATCCTGTCAAGACAATGCTGCTTGACAACAACCAGTACCGCTTGACTGAGCGTGTGATGGTCGCGCCTTAGCTCTCGGGCTATCTGGCGCACGCGGCGCGTAAAAGGCCTACCGGCCGCTCTATATTCCATCACACACTGGATACGGGATGCTTCTTGGCGAGCCAACTGGATTTTCGCTTCCATCTGGCGCACCCGCCTCTGTGCTCTCTCGACAGGAGAGTCTCTCACTCTCCCCTGTCCAGCCAGCCTCAGAGCCGCAGCGTAAATTTCGCAATTGATGCTCCAAATGTCAGAGACCTCCGATAGACGTTCACTCAACGCCTCATCCTCTCTCTTTAAATCTGCCAGCTTGAAGGACCTCTTGTTGTTATGCAAGGCCCTTCGGTCACTGAAATCTCCAGGTGAGACGGCTTCGTCGATTTCCCTCTCAGCGGGCCTCATCGGCGACCTTTCAGCCTGGTTAACAGGCCTTTCAGTCGCCGGAGGGGCAGGCTGAGCTGGAGCACGAACGTATCCCTGCCCCCGAAGGTAAAATACCTGGTTCCGCAAGCTCTGGGAGGTAATTGTGCTATGCTCTGGATGCATTTCACACCACCTCCCATGCATGCGGGACATGTATCCCCTACGGCGCGGGCTACTGCTCTCGTAGCAGCTCAGCAGGTCATCCTTCAGTTCCGTCGTCCACCTAAAACGGTCCATGGCGTTGCGTGTGTCGTCGTCAGGGCGATCCGAGGCACCGCCACCTTGCCCAGAGCCGGCTTCCGATACCGGCCTGGTGTGGGTGCTCTTCTTCTGGGGCGGTCGAACCAGAAGGTAGGGCCCGTCCGGTGGTTAGCCTTAGGGCCCCCAGCCGACATTTCGGAGGCAGCCGACCACATTGCCTCCTAGGGATGACCTGTACAGGTTGCCGGCCGGCTTTCATCCCTGGCTTGGGTTATCCCCACAGTGTCGCCACGCACCGAATAGCCGTTTGATGTTGGTCGGCTTCCTGGGGGCGCATTTTATACCTACTGCCAGGTTTGCTATCAGCCGCCCCTAACCTGGGGTCAGACGCTGTCGGGAAGCCGTCCTTAACATAGGTGCAGCCGCTTCCTCACTATGGTGGTTCATACGCCTGCTTTCACAGCCGGTGACCACCATAGGCCCTTTTAAGGCAAGGACTACCAATCTTTTAGTCGCCTCTTACGACAGGCAGATTAAACCCTGGGAACATTCTAAACCCGGACCCAGACGGG
Source organism: Callosobruchus maculatus (assembly GCA_951848785.1). Lineage (NCBI taxonomy): Eukaryota > Metazoa > Arthropoda > Insecta > Coleoptera > Chrysomelidae > Callosobruchus > Callosobruchus maculatus. The sequence continues at coordinate 8,251,811 of CATOUR010000158.1, read as the reverse complement.
ATATATATATATATATATATATATAGATACTGAAATATTGTTGCGTCCGTACAAAAAGTGTACCTTACTGCGTCTTGTGGAAAACGGAGAGATATCCGTGAAATAACTGCGATTACTGGTAGGAATCAATTCAGTTTAAGAAGATTGTCAAAATTAACAAGGATAAACCATTTTTAAAATATACAAATTTACATGCATTACAAGACATTATTGCACGCTTCAAAAACACGTCTTTGTTAGCTCCATATATCTCTTTCGCATACATTGTCGCGTCAACGCTGTGTTGCCAACTTGTATTGACGCAGTATCATGCAAGTTTAACAACATATAGGTAAACTCGGAGGATAGATAAAATAATAAAGACACAAGGATACATAAAAGTTTATTTATAAGGTAATATATATCAAAAGAGCATTAAAGAAATATAAAACATTATTCAGAGATATTTTGAATCAGAACAAAATAATAAAAAATGAACAAAATTATTTATTCGCTATAAATATACTTTTAATTGGTCTAACTAAATGCAAATACTCTACAAAATTGGTGACTTATGTAACATTAGTATCGTTACAGCGAACAAAAAACATAAAATAAGATGGATCGTCACAAAATAGTAGACGACGTGGAAGAGCTTTGGTAGAGTAATATGCCATAATATAAAATTAATAAAATGTTTTTCTAAGTCAACTAAATAAAGCTTCCATATATACTTCGGATCGGTATTTCTTTAAAAAAACAAATTTCGCTTTTTTTTCTTTTTGGAATAGATATTTTGCACAAAAACTTTAATTTTTAACCAGTCTTTATTAATTAAAATATCTGGAAACTAAATAACAAAAAATGAACAAAATTATTTATTCGCTATAAATATACTTTTAATTGGTCTAACTAAATGCAAATACTCTACAAAATTGGTGACTTATGTAACATTAGTATCGTTACAGCGAACAAAAAACATAAAATAAGATGGACCGTCACAAAATAGTAGACGACGTAGAAGAGCTTTGGTAGAGTAATATGCCATAATATAAAATTAATAAAATGTTTTTCTAAGTCAACTAAATAAAGCTTCCATATATACTCCGGATCGGTATTTCTTTAAAAAAACAAATTTCACTTTTTTTTCTTTTTGGAATAGATATTTTGCACAAAAACTTTAATTTTTAACCAGTCTTTATTAATTAAAATATCTGGAAACTTGGATTTTAATGTTTCACATTCATTTCTTCTAGGCGGTCTATTACGTCTTATGTGGTCTTTGAAGAAATCAATTGTTATTCTTTTTTGTTCTTCAGACCATGGAACTAGTTTACGAGTAGATGTTTTTTTAGAGTTAGAATTATTTCTTGTATATTCTTCATTTTTAAGCCTACCTGATGCCAAGCACATGCTTTCTGAGTTTTGAGCGTGAGCGAACTCTTCTATAATATCATTTTCAGCAATGTCGCTTTCATTATCTGAACAGGCTTCTAGAAGATTTTCATCTAACTTAACATCTATTTCATCAATAGATTTGCCTTTATATTTGTCTGCCGAACCATTTTCCATTATCATCAACAACTTTGATATTTTCGCAGTTTGATAAATATCGTCTGGTAATCTATAAGAACTCTTATGAACTCCTGCCGTGTGTCCCATGAAGGTGGCTAGTTGTTCAATTTCTCCTTCGGAGAGGTTGAATAACTGAGATAAGGTGGCAAGATGTTTGCGCAAACGAGTTGAGGTTATTGATGAGGGATTTTTGGCCCCACACCGTTTTGCATGTTTGGTTAAAATTTTATAACCCACGAGGTGTGAAACAGAGTTGGCAGTGGCAAAGAGATAGGGATTGTCTTTTGGTACAAAATGATCCCTTATTTCTAACATATACTTAATATGTTCTTGTACGTCGGAGCTGAACAAGACGGGTACACCTCGACCACGTTTCCCCCTAATAACAACTCTCTTCAGTGACTGTAAAAGAATTTTCTCAGGTTGCGAGACAGCATGTGTGAATTCTTCATATTTCTGTGTTTCTGATGAAGAATGTGTATATGTATGCAAATACATTCTTTGCAGTTCTCCTGATCTTTTTCTATTTAATAGAATGACTCTGCAATAAACAGATTCAACTAAATTATTGAATGACTGGTTAATTTCGTTGTAGTCTAAGGACTGCGTATCCCTCAACGCTTCCTCAAGGATACTCAAAGATTCCTTGGCTAATTTAATTAAATGATCTCTTAATAATCTAAGATCACTGGCAAGTGGAACTATTGTTATTTTATTCCACTTGTTGAGACTTAAATCATTGGCTGCATGAGAGGAGACCTCATAACTCCAATTTGTCTCAAATAAACGAACTAAAGTCTTCAGGTCTGCTTCTAGTGTTGCTGCAGGCACAGTAAAGTTTGCCACATTTTTTGTATAAATGAACGTAATTGCTATGTCGCAGCATTGTTTTAAAGACGTAACAATATTCATTGCAAATGTTGGTGAACTATACACGTCTTTTTCACTATCATATTTAGCGATACGCTTAGTGGCTTCAACAAATATGTCAAAATATCTGGGTCGTAATGAGGACAATAATGTGGTAATAGTAGGTTCAATCTTTCTCATTTCTATGAGCATTTTTGAGAGTTCTCTCATTTTCCTGGAGGTCACATAAATAAAGTGTTTCTCTCTATGTGTCTTCAGATATCTTGTGCCAAACTCACAAATTAAGTGATCTTTTTTGGCTTCAAAAGATACCCTGTCTGCCCTCATATGAGGAAAAACTTGTTCCTTCAGCCTACGGTCTACTCTAAAACCAATAAATAGATTCAACTGCTTCTCACCCTCTCTCATACCACTTGCCACCTTGTCTTGAACACATCTTTTTTTATGTCTGTAAAGTAGTTTGGAGGAAAAGTACCCCAAACAGTTCTCACAAGGCACTTTTTCCCTTTGTGGAACATATCCTTCCCTAACGGGCTTAAAACAGGCAAGATTATCTGCTAAGAAGTTACCTTTTCTCCTAAGTATATTAAATAGGTGCCGCCTTTCTTTACTGTTGACTGGCTTTGATAAAATCTGAATTACATCTATTTCTGTTGCATGGTTTCGGACAATGTGACGACCAAAATTAAGAACCGCAGTTTCACAAAAGTAGCAGTAGTCAGGTTTTCTTTTATAAGTGTTTTTAGTATGTACAGTATCAGGTGTGTCTGTGGTAGTGTTGTTATCTGGAGATCCTCTTGAATCCGCAACAATTGGTGATTTATTGACCTCGGATGAGATTTCGTAGTAACTGCTGCCCTTGTCCGTCTTTGTCTTCAAATTCCGGTCATCCTCATAATCCGAGTCAGATGAATCGGTGTTCTTAAATAAAAAATAACTGTTCAGTATTACTATAACGTTGATACAACGTCCACAGAGGGACGAACTAGAGTTAGGCTACACTGCATTCTAACAAAGTAGGAAGTATTTTATGACCGGTGGAGTGACTAGCTTTTAAATTTGTGTCAGTAGAGTGTGACTGTGCCCTAATCTATCATTATATTCTGTTACGTTTTCTAATACTCAGTATAGATTCCGACCGTTACAGCGATTGAACGATATTTGCATCTTAGCCTCAGAGTAACAACTGAACATAGAGGTAATAAACAAACCACTTCAGCACGGCGTGGTCAAAGCCATCATCTTTGACGCTTCAGCCTCCAAACATTGATCAGCTGTGACCTCGCAGTGACTGTTCAAATTGTAAACAATGCTGTGTAACGCCAACTAACCTGAAAATTCGTCCAATGCAACTCATGTTACAAACACTTCACTTTTTGAGTCCCATCTCGAAAAACTGTTAAACTACACTCGAATATAACACAGCAAGTCCGTAAAGCTTCATTAAAGTTACCAACAAATAGCAAATTCAATTCTACTGACCGAGCATAAAACACGCACAAACAATAAACAAAGCAAACGTTTGACAGTCGAGGGCATGCGGCGTTGCCAGCTCCTCAAACTTATGCAAGGCTTCAGAATTTGCGTTTATGATGAAGAAATATGCAGTAACGCAGTAGACGTCAACATATCTATTGATTTTTCTGTAATCATTCCTGAACCATCAAAATACCGTCTTTTTTGACATAGAATAGAATATTTCTGGATACTATACAATTAAGACGATAGTAAACAATTATGATTGCCGTATCTGGTGGTCGATATGACAACGTAAGAAAAGATGTCGGCCTATTAGAATTAGTTGTTTACTACCTCTATGTTCAGTTGTTACTCTGAGATCTTAGCTTTCTTCCCGTAAGAAACTTCTACGAAGTATCAGGAAACTTATAAAAAAATGGATGAAATTGGTAGAGTCGTTCTCAAAGTTATGGCGTGACCAAGGGAAAAAGGGAGTCATTTTTATATATAGAGATATTATAGATGAAGTGTGATTTTGAATAGAATAGTCGTGATCCTCTCATAGTCAAGCTAAGGACTTAGTGTGACTAGATTGCAGCAAGCATTTAGCATTCATCAAAGGTTAACTTTTAAAGCTTATTTAGTGGTTGTCACATGGATTCAACGCACTTTACTGGACAATAATTGGAGTTTTGAAAAAAAAATTGTGATGAATATAGGTAATTTTTATAAAAGCAAACCTTTTTTTTCTTTTTTTTCGCAATAATTCAAAAGTTATATAAAATATAAAAATAAAAATTGATTTATTAACTCCAGTACAGAAGACACGCCGATAGCTCCCGTACAAAATCAAGCGCGTTTGACCTCAAAATGTCAGTTTTCACCAACAACGTCCTACTCCGATACCTCCGATACCATTATATTTTTCTAGAATCCCAGCTAATCGTGAAAATAACTATTCACTTGTGTAAATAGTGTATATTTGTTGCACGATAGATGCAGAATTAGGTTTGCAGTTCGAGACGAAGTCTGGGTTTCTAGAAAAAATAATTGTAATAGGTATCGGAGTAGGACGTCGTGGGTGACAACTTACATTTTGAGGTCACACGCGCTTGGTATTGTTCGGAAGCTGTCGGCGTGTTTTCGGTACTGGATTTAATAATCAATTTTCATTTTGATATAACTTTTGAAGTATTGCAGAAAAAATAAAAAAAACTGCTTTGTTATCATAAAACTAATATAATTATGAACTTTACATTTATCACAACAATTTTTTTTCAAAACCCCAATTGAAATAACATTTTGTTGGTAGAACAAAGCTGTATCTCCAACGTGATCTGAAAACGTTTATGCACAAATAAATGTGGGTTCAAAGGCTGACCAGTACGGCGCGATGAAACATGCACTCGCAAGTTTTGATTATTATTTTGATATTTACCTCGTCACTGCTTGGACAATAAAGTGATCCTTCACTTTCAAGTACACTGAAAGGATCTTCTGGGGTCAAGGGTGTTTCTAAGGTACCTTCAGGTAAGACACTGTTTGAAGTATCAGAAACTTCTTCCTAAAACAAAGCACTGTTAGTCACTCAACGTAATGTGGTAAATCCAAATTTGAAACTTGAGAGTTTTATGTTTTATAAAGGAATATTTGATAATTTTAAAGCTGTCTCAGCTTTTAAAATAGTTATAGTATTATCGTTCATCGGCACTTTCAAACCAAAACATATTGCTTATCAATTTATAATAATTTTTACCTTAGCATATATATTCGCGTCCTCGTCTGTTGAGGTGGATTTGAATTCAGATAAACCGGAAGGTCCTCTAAGTATTACTACATCATGCACAATAATTTTTTTTTCGACAGCTTCAGTAACCTAAAATATATCAGTTATCTCAAAAACCTTCAAATTTTAACATGATCACGCAGCACATATCATAACTCCATTATTTCAAATTTATAATATTATGTTTGAATAAACCATAGACACTCTACCTTGTCTATCCCACTCGAACGACTCTGTGTATATTCTTCAGATACATTTTCAATTTTTGACGTTGGCGAAAACCCCCGATTACAGAACCAATTGGTTTTCTTCTTTATTAGCGAAGGTTCGTCTTCGGTTGTATTTACGACTTCTTGAACTAAAAATATAGATAAGTAGATTCACATAGCAATTTAAACAGATATTGTCAGACATATGAGCATATTGAGGGGGAATTAAAGGTAAGTACAGAAATGAAACTCACCAAACTCTTCAATCCTAGGATAATTTTCCCTGCCTTCTAATTCTTCAATTTCTATCGGCAAATCCGTTTCTGTTTGGAGCAATGGTGACTGGCGTTGTCCAGAAGATATTTTTGCTTTTCCCCTGTTTGACCATTCTTCCGATGATTTGCTCCCTAACAAAGTTTTACGAGATATTTAATTAGTTATTCTAAACATTTTTTTTATAATATATTACTACATATTTATACTACAAATAATTATATTATGCAGTTATGATTATGATTTTCATCAAATTTATGGTGAAAAAATCAACAGTATAAAATACCACAGCTTAAAGAGTAAACCAGCAGCGCAACTCTTCAAACTGATGCGAGAAACATGTACAAACTTTTTCGCCTACTTCCCGATGCGTTCCCCATCCCTTTTGCCGGTTTTCCGGGATTACCGAGTTACTACCTGCACAAATTATTTGCGTACCTATTATATTTTCATACTGGTCTTTGTTATGCGAACCATTGTACCTGAGCGTACATATAATTATAATCAATATGGGATCTTTTACGCATATAATATTCTCAGTCAGGTCCTTCACGAATCGCTTCCCTAACGCGATGGTCGACGCGACACTCGATAAATTCAAGGTCGTCAAAATCTCCTCAAACATTTGGTTTCAGTTGCGCTGCTGGTTTCTCTTTATGCTGTGAAAAAGAGCAATTCCATGATGACGCGGCATGCTGTCATGATCAGCTGATATTGGGCAAATCGCCATTTAAAATTGAGGACCTTTATTTGTGTTTTTTTGCAGTTTTTTGGACAATTTTACCATAATTGTTGGTGTGCTGTATTTTTCAACGAACCTTTTTTGGCAGGTAAGCAGCTATGTCAATTAAAATGATGTAATTTATGAGAAAATGCATGATGAAGACTTGAATGCATGAAGTAGTGCACAAATTATTTTAATAGAGAAGTGAATGGTCATAATATATGTACCTATTTTTTTGTGCATATTTACATACATATATCTCTTGTTCCAGAAACTCAACTTTTAGGTTAGGTCAAAAGATTAATCATTAGATTAATGTTTTAATTGATCCATTCCTTGAACTTGCCTATATGTGCATATAAAACTAGGGTGACCATATACTTCATACATCAATTCCGGACGCTTGGCTTGCGGGGGGGGGGGGGGGGCTGCAACTGTAAGACAATGAAGAGAGATAGGCCATCAAGTGCCTTTCTTTTGCCTGTCCGTTAACTGTATTTGTTTATCTTGCTGTATGTTGTGCTAACTATTTTCAATTGGAGCTCAAATTTTGGACATTTTACTGACTTTTGTGATTTTTTGCCTGCCCATTAGCTGTATTTGTTCATTTTGGTGTATGTTTTTTGCCAATTATGTTTGAATGGGGCTCAAATTCCGGATATTTTACCGATTTTTGTAATTCCGCCCGGACACGAAATTTAGCCCCAAATTTCCGGACATGTCCGGGATTTTCCGGACGAATGGTCACCCTATATAAAACTAGCAATTATTACCTACGAATAGACGTTTTTGCTACTTTAACATAATACACCAAAGGTTGGCCACTGCAATGAACTACTTTACTTCTACTTCACAAATAAAATTTCAAATAAAGAAATGCATTACTTTCGAGTATCAAGTGACAAAGATGCAGTATGACTATAACAACTGTCGTCCTAGTAAATGTGATAACTGTAATTTGCGAATAAACGTTTTTTTCTTTGCTGTTTTCAATATGCATTCAAGTTTTCATCATGCATTATCTCATAAATTACATCATTTTAATTAACAGATGTGCTTACCTGACAAAAAAGGTTCCTTGATAAACACAACACAACAATTATAGTGAAAATGTCAAAAAAAATTGTAAAAAAACAGAAATAAAAATCCTCAATTTTACAAGGCGGTATATGGAAACAAGCTATGTTTGCCCAATATCAGCTGATCATGACAGCATGCCGCGTCATCATGGAATTGAATATTTTTCATGTATTGAATATGAAGAATTTATTTCATCCTGCTAGCTCAGATTATCATTCTACCTTACTTTGATATCTACTAGTCTGATCAGAAAAGCGCTAAGTCCAGAAAATCTTGATTTTTTCATAAAAATGCTCATAACTCGTAAACGGCGTGAAATATCGAAAAAATAAATGAAAAAATCTCCCCGCTACCCCTGGTTCTTGTTGCTTATAAAGAATCGATTTCCATTATCAGATGTTTTGATTTTTGCAAAAAAATAACCCCCTACCCCTCTACTCAGTTCTACGCACAATACAGAAGGACCATGCCAGCAACACTTATCACGCATCTGAATTAAATAGTACACCTTTTCTTTTATCCCAAAAAAACACCTAACCCCCCTCCCAACCCCTACCCCACCCACCCCACTTGTGAGAAAAGTAAATAATTTTATATTATTAGTATACTTTTGTGCCTTGAGTATGAAGCATTCATTTTATCCTGCCAACTGAGATTATTACTGTACCTTTGATACCTACTGTTTGATCAGAAAAGCGCAAAGTCCAGAAAATTTTGATTTTTTCATAAAAATGCTCATAACTCGTAAACGGCATGAAATATCGAAAAAATAAATGAAAAAATCTCCCCGCAACCCGTGGTTCTCGTTGTATCTAAAGAATCGAATACCATTGTCAGACATTTGATTTTTGCAAAAATGACCCACACCCCTCTATATTGAATGGGAATGGAAATCAAAAACTAAGCAAGCAAGAAGAGACTACAGGGCATTATTTGGCGAGCCTGTGCCGTCAAGAAGTACGTTCAGATAAACGGATAGCAACTTTATTTTCATTATAATAATACAACAGCATTTTTTTACAATAAAACTGGAAGTTATCTGTACTTGTAAAGAAAGCTATGCTTTTTACCTTTGCAAAATGTCACAATGACACAAATATTACCGCATTCAATTGTTTTTTGGTCGCTATGGCTATAGTAGATTGACTTTTACTTCCACATTTTAGAAACTTTGAAGTTAAAAATTTTAAAAACCTTTCAAAATAAGGTCGTGTTTAAAAATACGAGAATAATGTATTTCTTTCTGTAAAATTATATAGAGGGTCTCCCATTTAAAAAAGACAACTTCATATGAAATACAGGGTTTTTTATTATTTTTTCCTTTTGCTCGTATCAAATTCTGAATGACAAGAGAAAACTATAAAACTTTCATACAAAACTCTTTCTTGTCAAATAAAAAAGATAGGAGGGGTAGCGAGGTATAAGGAAACACCCGGAACAACGGGTATTTGAAGTATGTATGTACCCCAGTAATTTCTACGTCACTGGCATAAAATGAGTTTATTGCATTTTTTGAATGACAAAAGTCATTTTCACTGAAAATGTAAACTTTGTATAGAGCTTTTAAGTAGTTATCGGGGAAATTGAAGTGTTATAAGAAGCCGTACCTTCGTTTGGAGTTTACGTATAATCAGATTAACCACTTGCAAAAAATATTAGCACTACTTACCTTCTTTAAATGGTAAATCACATAAAGCAACTAGTTTCTTTCCTCGAGACATATTCAGCAGCGGACGCAACAACCTTATGTTTCAAACGTACCATGAGCACTGGCCGTTATTCTTATAATATCGCGGAGCGCCAATCCAAGAACGATCTGTCTAAATCACCGACGATAAAAAGAGATAGACCGATCTGTTTCTATAAAATTACTTTGCCATGATAAACATTCCAGATTGCTATGTTGCCTTACCTATTTTGGAATCATCATAAATGCTACTTGCGAATCTTACGATAGTATTTTTTACATGTTGAACAATTTAAAAGTTTGGCGTGTTGTTTGAAAAGTCATTTGTAATATTCCTATGTTGCAGACCAAGGTATAGTTATCCTAATACATTAAAAGTCAATTAGGAGATATGATTTTATATTCTTTAACTTTCATGCAATGGTTATTCATTTGACAAGCAGTTGATTTGCTCTGTACATTGCTAGATAAGAAAAAATCTCAATAAGCCCGTAATTCAAATTAAAAAAAAATATATTGAAAGTTTTACATTCTTCACAATGTGAGTATTACCAAGCGTTTTTTTCTTTTTCTTAGAGAAGCCCAACATCTGGAAAACCAAGGTATTACTGTATTCATGTTAACTTTTACATCAGCTTCAGATATAGAAGAACATATAGAGTCTGCAACTGTTATACGAAATGTGATGCTAACCAAGATGCTGACCGGTTGGTCAAACTCGACCAATTGGTGTGCTGGAAATGATTAACTAAACGCTTTAAAGGTGCAGGATATTAAAATAATAATATTTTTCATGGATGTGTTTTTATATAGTTAATAAAGTGCTGTACTGCTACTATTTTATAATTTGTTTTCAATTTGGAGCTTTTAGACTATTTTGAAAATATATTTATACAAAAATTACCCTTCGAAAATGATAATTGACTCAATATCATGAAATGTATCTGCAGATATGTTAAAGTTGGCGGTGACTCAGATAATGTGTACGAGTATTTGTTCTGGTTTACACTATCCCTTATATAGTGTCAATATCAGTTACTTCTCGTGGGGTGGGAATTGGAATATGTACCATCCAATTTGTACCCAGTTTACTCATGCTATGTAAACTCTGAACATGTTCAGCGTAAGTTTTTGAATGTCTAAGCTTACAAAATTGATGGTGTATATCCTGCAAAGGAGTGTGCTGTTTTATAAGTTCTGAATTCAATCTTTGAGCACCAGAAGGAAGTATGCCTCAGTAGTTTTCTTATATAGACTGCTGTTAGATGGATGATTTAACTTATAGTACTGTTAAATTTCTATGTTTCTGCTTTTACAACCCGGGGCTTTATTGTGACAGGCCATGCACTAATTTAGATATATAAAGATTTCTCATATTTCTCATCTGTGATATAGTATATTAGTATTTGTAGTTATTGTGACAGATAGATACTAATAGCTTGAGCAGTGTTTTTGAAGTAGTTGAAACCCATTTGAGCAATCTATCTATGTTTTTTGACAATGTTTTAGATGTGTACGTTTAATGTTTAATCTTTTTTGATTATCTTGTTTCTTGTCATTTATTAACCTACCCATATTTCAGAATTATTTGTTTGCTCAGGCTTGTTCTGTAAGTGGTGTCCTTATAACTTTGTGTAATAAAGGCTATTTTATTATTATTTTTATTTTACTAAAATCTAGAATTTAAAGGACAGTCTGACTAATATGCAGGCTCTATTTTGTTTATCAAATCTAGGAGGATATTAAGATAATATTTTGTATGGATGTATTTTTATATATCGATAAGAGAATGAAATGTTGTACAACTGCTGTTTTGTTATTTGTGTTAACCTTAAAATGTTTACTGGACTCAATAATCATGAAATGTACCTTCAAACAAGCTCAAAATTAGCTCGCATTGCAAATAACAAAGTCCATCACCTAATTAAAAATACATTGCTACGCCTCATCTTAAAAAACATTCTTATTTAAAATTCAACCTAATAAAATTTTAATTCATAATATGATCATAAAAATTAACTTTAAATAAAACAAAGTTAAATTATATTACTTGTATAACCGCAACTACTGGCACATTTTGTTCATATTTAAATCTGTACCTAAATCTAAATTACCTAAATGAAAATTCGTTAGCCTAGTATCACAACTCCATGCTCAAATCAAAGAAATTAAAGAAAATGGTCCAAACATCATTTTGAACCTTACAATAAATTTGGTTTGATACGCTTATGGTTCCTGTAGTGATTTTTGTACCGCTAGAATGGCGAACCTGTTGTTACGGGTGGCGGCCATTTTTCCATACCCCTCGCGTCCCTCCACTCTCCTAGCCCACAAACTATGGGTCGTTGATGTCGGCAATAAAATCTGTGAGAATTATGAAGTCTAAATCGACTGGGAGGTTGCCATATCTAGGACGCAATAATATATCGACTTTATATGTATTCAAATCGTATATTCTTTTACTTCCCACACCGATAGGTGAGGGGAGTATTGTGATCGCGAAAATTTTCGATTTTGAGATAATGCGTTTTTTGGACGTTTTATGATGTCTGCATAACGAAAATCCACGTCACTCATTTCCGTCGGTCTGTCGGTCTGTCTGTACGCGTCTTTCTAGCCACCTAATCTCAGTAACGCCTGGATGGATTTCTATGAAATTTGGGCAGCGATATGCTGTGGTGTCGTAGTAGGTAATGTTCCTATAATTTTGAAAATCGGTGCATGGACGACGGAGTAATTAGCAAAAAACGAAAAGTTTTAAATATGCCTCAAACTTCGTTTTTAGGCGTTTTAGGGGTTCCTGATCATTTTCTACTTTTTTTTTGGTAGGGGTGAAATTGGGGTGGTTGGTAGGTGGAGGGTTGTAAAATTGAAAAATTTGTTGCTTTCATAATAGACTGTCCACTGACCTGTAAAGGAAGACCTAGCGACATAAATAACTTTTTTAGGTCCATCCGAACATTGGCTTGCCTATACAGAAACCAAAGGGCTTAGAATTTTTTCTGATGTAAACATACGAGAGTATTGCGTTAGATCGTTGTAACGAGGAAACTGTTGAATTGATTTTAATGAAATTTTTACTACCATGGCGAAGATGGAAAACGCGTATGGTTTTGTAAAATCGTGCCAGTGGCGGCGCAGTTTTAGAGGTTCCTGATCGTTTTCTGCGTCTTTTTGGGTGGGAGTGAAATTGGGGTGGTTGGGGGGTTGGGGGTTGAAAAATTAAAAAATTTCTTGTACTCATAATAGGCTGTCCGCTAACCTGTGAAGGAATATCTAGCGACACAAATCACCTTTTTAGGTCCATTCGAACATTGCCTAGCCTGTCACGGAAATTAAGGGACTTAGAATTTTCTGTATACTATACGAGAATTTATTGGTTTAAATCGTTTTGTATTTTGCAACGTGGACACTATTAAATTGATTCTAATGAAATTTTGACTCGGTATATTGTTACCGTGGTGAGAATGGAAAACGCGTATGTTTGTTAAAAATCTTGTCAGTGGCAGCGTAGCAATAATCAAAGAACGCGACAAGTATGAAAGCAACTCAAATTCGGTTTTTAGATGTTTTAGGGGTTCCTGATGATTTCCTACCAGTTTTTTGGGTTGGGGTGAAAGTGAGGTGGTTGGGGGATGGGGGGTTGTAAAACTGAGCAGTTTGTAGTATCGATAATAGGCTGTCCATTGACCTGTGAAGGAAAGACCTAGCGGCATAAGACAATTTTAGGGGGGGGGGGGGGGCTGGCGATTATTTGATTGCAAGGGATCTTAGACTAAAGCTTCATGCTATGGGAAAATAATAAACTGATATCAGCGTAATGTGTGGGAAGTACTGAGTCAATCAACTTGACTTCATTTTTTTTGGGTGGGGGTGGAATTGGGGCGGTTGGGGGGTGGGGGGTTGTAAAACTGAAATATTTGTTGTATTCATAATAGTTTTGTCCATTGACCTGTGGAAGAAATACCGCGGCGAGGATGGAAAAGGTCTGTTTCTGAAAAAACTGATTGACTCAGTACTTCCCACACATTACGCTGATATCAGTTTTTTATTTTCTCATAGCATGAAGCTTTAGTCTAAGATCCCTTGCAACCAAATAATCGCCAGCCCCCGCCCCCCCTAAAATTGTCTTATGCCGCTAGGTCTTTCCTTCATAGGTCAATGGACAGCCTATTATCGATACTACAAACTTCTCAGTTTTACAACCCCCCATCCCCCAACCACCTCACTTTCACCCCAACCTAAAAAACTGGTAGGAAATGATCAGGAACCCCTAAAACATCTAAAAACCGAATTTGAGTTGCTTTCATACTTGTCGCGTTCTTTGATTATTGCTACGCTGCCACTGACAAGATTTTTAACAAACATATGCGTTTTCCATTCTCACCACGGTAACAATATACTGAGTCAAAATTTCATTAGAATCAATTTAATAGTGTCCACGTAGCAAAATACAAAACGATTTAAACCAATAAATTCTCGTATAGTATACAGAAAATTCTAAGTACCTTAGTTTCCGTGATAGGCTAGGCAATGTTCGAATGGACCTAAAAAGGTGATTTGTGTCGTTAGATATTCCTTCACAGGTTAGCGGACAGTCTATTATGAGTACAAGAAATTTTTTAATTTTTCAACCCCCAACCACCCCAATTTCACTCCAACCCAAAAAGACGCAGAAAATGATCAGGAACCTCTAAAACGCTTAAAAACGAAATTTGAGCTGTTTTTATATTTTTAGTTTTTTTATTATTTCTGCGCCGCCACTGGCACGATTATCAAAACCATACGCGTTTTCCATCTTCGCCATGGTAGTAATGCTGTTTCAAAATTTCATTAAAATCAATTCAACAGTTTCCTCGTTACAACGATCTAACGCAATACTCTCGTATGTTTACATCAGAAAAAATTGTAAGTCCTTTGCTTTCTTTCAATGTTCAGGTGGACTTAAAAAGGTGATTTATGTGGCTAGGTCTTCCTTCACAGGTTAGCGGACAACCTATTATTAATACAGCAAACTTTTCAGTTCTTCAACCTCCCACCCCCCAACCAGCCAAATTTCACCCCCACTCAAAAAAATGGAGTCAAGTTGATTGACTCAGTACTTCCCACACATTACGGTGATACCAGTTTATTATTTTCCCATAGCATGGAGCTTTAGTCTGAGATCCCCTTGCAACCAAATCATCGCCCCAATTTCACCCCCACCCAAAAAGGCAGAAAACGGCCAGGAACCCCTTAAACATCTAAAAACGAAGTTTGAGCTGTTTTCATATTTTTAGTTTTTTGATTATTGCTACGCTGCCAGTGACACGATTTATAACAAGCATACGCGTTTTTCATCCTCACATAAAGCAACTAGTTTCTTTCCTCGAGACATATTCAGCAGCGGACGCAACAAGCTTATGTTTCAAACGTACCATGAGCACTGGCCGTTATTCTTATAAAATCGCGGAGCGCCAATCCAAGAACGATCTGTCTATAAATAGACTGCGAGGTTGCCATATCTAGGACGCAATAATATATCGACTTTATAAGATATGTATTCAAATCGTATATTCTTTTTGTGCCTCTAGCGGAATTTCGGTGAACTAAAATTATTCAATCTCTTATAAAGTAACACCATTATTGCGTCCTGCTAGTTTCAGTTATCCTCAAATATCTTTGCAACCTCAATAGATGTCGTCACTGTTAACTTAGCTCTGAGCACATGAAACTTCTTACTTCTATTTCTTCAATGTAGTTCAAGAAAAAAAGTGCGGGAAAGTGAAAATAAACGGCTTGACATTATTGCGTCCGATATTCGGACGCAATAGAGAGAAGGACGCACTAGTGTATGTACCGGTGGAGTTCACAGACGCAACAATGATAGCGTTTTGTATATATATATATATATATATATATATATATATATATATGTGGTGTATTGAATTAAATCTAAGAAATTTATTTTGTTATTTTCTTTTATTTTTATAGTAAATTTTAGGTTTGGATGATAGGAATGGAATTGTTCTAAAATGTAGTCATCTGTATCATTTGGAATTGCTGTTAGTCATCAACATATCTGATAAAGAAAGGTAATTGACACTTTAAATTTGGTATTACTTGATTTTCTTGATCTTCCAAAACTAATGTGCTATGCAACTGTAAAGAGAAGAACCCATTGTGTAACCATAAATTTGTTTATAGAACGCATCTTGAAAAATAAAAATTGTGGAGTACAAAGCAATTTCTACAGCTTTCTTGAATTCATTTAGTGGAATATTTGTACTAATTCAATTGTACGGAGAGCTAACCTATTGGAATATTAGTACAGACTGAGACCACATCAAGTGAAATGATTTTATAATTATTAGGAATATTGATATTTTTAATTTTTTCTTAAAAATTAACAAAAATCCCTCTTACATAAAAGATTCCTGGGAAAGTGGTTTAACTTTATACGCAGCTACCTCCAGGGATATTTTTATTCGCACAATCTGTAAAGTGCGTTCTTATACATATAACTTACCATTTACTATTAGGTATCCACTCAGTTTTCTGTTGATCTACCTTCGGATATCGATTTCGATGTACTTTTCTAGTTTCTTCGGATACCCTGCAAATATGAATTTACCTTTTTAGTAACCTCATCATAATCAGTATACAGATTGGAAAATGTCGACCCAGGTAAAAAATATGTACTCACGCGTTCGTAAAAAAAAAATACTAAAATCCTTTATATGCAGAAAGGTTTGACTTTATTCGCTCTCTAAAATTGAATGTCATTGCAATCCTCAATTTCTAATGTATTTAATCAAACACTAAGTACAGTTGGCAACCGCGTAAGATGCCAGGCTGTCCTATTCAATTTTACCAATAGCAAATATAACACCAATCAATCCTGCAAAGCATACTGTTATATGGGTCAGAGGTATGGGAACAACAAAACGGGACAGACAAAGACTGGAAACTTTCTGCGAAGAAGGTCAAAAACGAAGAAATCAGACGAAAAATGAATTTTATATCGGTAACAGAAGAATTCGAAAGACGTAGGCTGAAGTGGGATGGACATGTCAACCGAATGTGTGAGAGTCGATGGCCGAAGAAGATTTTAGATTGAAAACCAGACAAAGAGGAGAAAAGAGGTAGACCGCCAGAGGGGGAGAAACAAGTGAAAAAGGATATGTTGAAAAGAGAAATGGCAGGGAGAAGAGGATGCGAGCGAGAGACAGCCACGGGAGCTGTAGAAAACTCGCCCCGGTTCCATTACCCAGCGGCTAGTCCTCACACTTGATAATATTCGTGTCGGCAATACTCTAGCTCCGACTTAATGCATTTACGAGTTCACAACATGTCTGTTAAAACATTGTGACTGTGATGATGACTCCTCACACCGTAAGGTGAGCAATCACTGGATTCGCGAATCGTGCGTCCTAAGTAGACGAAGAGGCCCATGGATGACTGTCTTCTGCATTCTGGCGGCTAAGATGTGAGCCGCCGCACGACACACCGGTATTTTGCGCAGTGCGTAGAGCAGTGTATCTCTCATACCACCTAGAGATCCTTTGACCATTACTAGCAGACTCACAGTGTAGTCCGGCCAGAGTCTGCGAAGTTGTCCGAGGAGCTCCTGATACTTGGTCCGCCTTACCTCCTTAGAGACGATGTTCCCCTCGGCAGGTGCCGAGAACTCGATAACGAACATCGTCTTCAGTTGGTAGTCGAGGAGGACTATGTCAGGCTTATTTGCTTGTATAAGCTCGAGCGTGGAGAATGAGTAGTTCCAGTAAATTCGGCACCTCTCGTTCTCCACAACGGACTCTATGTCCACTAGAGCGTATGGCAGCACCGGTGTCTCATCTATACCGTATGAGTGCCTTAAATGGTAGTATAGCACTCGTGCCGCGTTGTGCCGATAGACGTAGGCTCTGCCAGCGGACACCTTACACACCGACAAGAGGTGCATAAGGATTTCTGGCGCCTGTGAGCAAGCTTTACAGCGGATATCGGTCAGATCCATACCCATAATTCGGCCACGGTATACTAAGTTGATAAAGACACAGCCTTAGCAAGCCATTATAGAGCTCTCAGTCTCCGACTTCAACCCATTACACCTTAGGAACATGCATTCTAACAAAGGCGTTGACTAACCAGCCTATTCAAGAACATGCATCTGTCAAAGTTTTCTGAAAATTATTGATTTCTTTGGAAGTTTATATAAAAAAGGTGAAAAAAGACATGCTTTATATATAATGGACCATTATAAACCCTCTAGTATCTTTACTAGTCTGATTTTCCATCCTAAATGGGTGAAAATTGCATTTTCTTGTATAACGAATTGTTGAACGAACAAATGATCTAGACCAATCAGATTCCACCATCTGATCACTGGATTGTTGATGTATTAAAAAATTATGATGAAGAGTAATTCAATTACTGCATTATTTTGATTAAAAAAAAATGTTACTAACTATAACAATTATTATGAATACTTGCAATATACCTTTGTATTATAGTAAAAATGGGTAAACAACATTTTGTTGCCTTTTTTCAAAGCTAAACACACGATTTCAACTGTTGGCTAATCACAGCTCACAGAAGTAGAGGATAAATTTTATGGAGTGCACTTTTATATGAATATGCTGATGTGAAGAAAATCTAATTATTACCTACTGCCTAATTCTGATAAAACAAGAGTGTTACTATCTACTATAATTATAAATACCTGCGAGATACCTTTGTATCATAGTAAAAAAGGATATATGGAGGTACTTCACCAACTTCATGTTTGTCCTATTATACCACCTTGCCAGGTTCTCTTTTTTGAATAATCATATAAGTCCTACCTCAAATATTTTGAAACGGTGTTGACCTGTTGATTTTCCAAGGCAAACATTTGCATATTTAAAGCCCTACTGGAAACGCAGGTAAAGCAAACACGATGTCAGTTGGAACACGGCGATGTGACGGCGATATACGAGGTAGTATCAATTCCCCGGTATTTGCGGTGCTATTCCACTGGTGAAAATACTCGAGAATGCACGTGATAGTGTGGCAGATGTGGATGCGGATCCTATTCGGGATGACTTTTTTCACAAGGATTTAGAAGAACAGACACAAAAAGTAATATTAAATATTTACGATTGTCTAAAAAATGAAAACCGTGATGCCTCAAATGTGTTCACAAGATGCGGGGGTGGTGGAGGGACCGAACAGGGGTGAGAGTCGTCGATCGTCCGTCTTTTGACATAAACATAGTATCCTAAACGAATTACTTTTATTTCAGCGTTTGACAAAAAAATCCTGGAATCTAAAAAAAATGAGCGATGCCGTCTGCGTCGTCTGTAGAGAAAATAGTGCTGTTCGGGTTTTTAGGTCGTTGTTTGTTAAAATTTCTTCTTCACGCTTCACAAGCACGGGTGACTAGGATCTTCAGATATCTGACGAGTCTTCACTACGAGAGCTACCCGACAATTATTGTTATATGTTGCGCTCTTGAGTTGTTAGTCAGTTCTCGTGATGAAGACAGCGATCTCTGAAGATCCCAGTCATTCGTGTTTGAAAATCGTTAGGATTTTTTATAAGACACTATAATAATCGATTTTATTTGAGGAAAACGTAATAATTCGTTCCTTGGAGGAAAAATACTTTAGGATTACCTCAAAAAAAGGTGCTCAAGGCAAATCTTCCGTGTTTCGAATTAAGCCTGTTTTTTTTTATTATACCTAATTCAGTCTTTTGCAAACTTTGAATATTCTCTCAAATGAATTTGCTGAAAAAGAGCCATTGGAATATTCTATTTACGTCTTGTTTTGCAGTTTTGCGCTGTTTCTTTGCTTCACATCAACCCTTGTTAGTTAGAGCTCGAAAGAAGAATTAGGTGCGCCTTTTGATTCCAAAGAATTGTTGGAGCTACATAGGAGATTCGAAAATGCACGAAAAAATTTCAGAAATCGAATAAAATTTTTTAAATAAATAAAAGTTTTTTACCACAGTTGATTTTTATTCGTGTATACCACAGCACATACACAGAATATACAGCAGCAGCCGCGGTACTCTGGTATTTGCTCTGCCTATGCGGTCTGCTCAGTTATAAAAAAAGCTCATTTGTTTGATTGGTCATATTTTCTGTGTTTATTTTTTGCGTTATATTTTGTCTGCTTTACGAAAAAACACATTCAAGAAAAAGTACTGTTGAGATTGACAAAGCTCCATCTGCCTTATCCTACTAACTGATAAGTAAAAAGTAAAATATACATCTGGCAACTCAGGTCCCAGGCATCCCAACGTCCGCCTCCCAACATTTTGACTTGACAAGAAAACAGACGTGAAAATACAAAATATACAATAATTGTGAAGATTGTGAATTTACCATCGTATAAGAAACTTTTTTACGGTTTATTATTAGTTTTTTTAGAAACAAGTGTGGATAAAGCCAAAAACCGTTCCTTGTTTTGACGGGAACAGATGGTTACAGAGAATACACAGGGTATTGAATTATTTATAAATTATTAGACCTTAGATGGAGAAAGGAATCATTTGATATAAATTGGAAATATACGATAAAGAACTTCAGCTGCACCTTTACATCCTTTGCGAATATTTATGTATGAAGATCTATAACAAACATGCATCCAGTAGACATAAAAGTATGTATGTGTTTATAATCAATTATTTCTAACTGACGATGACATTTTTTTTTGTTTTCACCCCCGAGAGCAGTCAGCAGTGCAGCTCCTGTGGGCTTATTGTGTATAACTCTCAAAGGGGGGACGATATGCGCGGTCAGCAGACGGCGTGTCGTTTCATCGGCCCACCGACTGCCTATGCGCGGTGCTGTGAAAACTGTCGAGTCTAGAGTGTGACCAAGAGCGACCGAACGCGGCCGGTGCGACGAGCAAGCGTCGGAGGATTTATCCCCACTTGACGCCTGCCGTCCATGAACTGACTCGACCTAACATGTGAAGGGAGTTCTTCTGAACTCTAAAAGTCCCTCCCCCACTCACACGCCAGCCAGCCGTTCATGTACTAGCCACGCCCGACACTGCTTAGTCTCCGACTCGACAGCGGGCCGCCTTACCCGCACAGCTAGCTGGGTCCCCGACGATGACATGAGGTGATATTATTATTAATTAAGGTGGCTGTGATTGATAGTACTTTTATTATTGTGTCACAAACTAGCGCACTTCGAAATTAATAATTATACAATAATTATATAGGCCAATCAAATAGAGTCGAAAAACACCGGATTCTGGAATTAATTCCCAGCAGGCTGGAAATGATCTTAATACATTTATTGGGTACTAGATACGTATAATCTGAGTTTGCACCGTCACAGGTGGTCAGCTTAACTTTTGACAGCCAAAAAACTGTCAAATTTTTGCACTTTTTTTAGTTTTTGTGTTATAGCTGGAAAATGATGCGTCGGATGCAAAATATTGAAAAGGACTAAATTCTACGTCGAATGACACCTAAAACTTCTAAGTGAGTTTAGCGGTACAGCCTTAATCTATAGTTTCACACCCTAAAAACTGCCAAATGTTTACACTTTTTTTAGTTATTTGGTTGTAGCTGGGAAATGATGTGTCGGACGAAAAATGTCGTTCTGTACAATATTATAAAGGACTAAATTTTGCGTCAAATGACATCTAAAACTTTTAAGTCGGTTTAGTAGTGGAGCCTAAATCAATAGTTAGAGCGGTAAAAATGAAACTGTCAAATTTTTGCGCTTTTTTTTTGTTTTTTGCTTGTAGCTGGAAAATGGTGCATCGGACGTAAAATTTCGTTCCATTCAATAATAAAGAAGACTAAACTCTGCATCAAACGGCATATAAAAAATCAAGTCTGGTTCAGTCGAATAGCCGAAATCTAATGCTAAAGATGATAAAAAATCGTATTTTAGTGCAAACTTACATTTTGCGGCTTTCCAAGACCACATATCTTGAAAAGAGATGCATCAAAAAATACATAAAATTAAAGTTGCAGAGAATAAAATTTCACGTTAAATATATACCATAGTTGTTAAATTTAGCCATTTATAATTCCAAATTTGGAATTAATTTAAAATCGGGTTTTTCATTATTTCGAATCATTCGAAGTAATGTAAGGTAAAATCACATCAAAATTTTGTACAAAAATTGCAAGACTATTAAGTTTATTTATGAAATATAAATGTAACCACAGTATAAATAAATAAATATATAAATAACTAAACAGGACTAGCGGTAATATCTGATATTAATGTCAGCCAGGGCCAGAAATCCGTGGGCACACAGAAAAAAAATTTGCTGTGCTATCAACTAATTATTAGTATTTGGAAGCCTTTCTGTCACTTCTACTATATTTACAGTTGTTTAAAAACCGTGACATTTAAGCAATTTACCTTTCAGGATTGAGGCAATTGCAGGTAAGCTAATAATTTCAAGATAGGTTATATTCGTTCTAATGATATCTTCTATCATTCCAATAGTAATATCAGCGTATAATGCATTTAAAGTATACTTTTGTTCTCCCAATATACACCTTAAAATTATTGTTACAATAGCATTTCTTGATAATTAGTTCAATAAAAAGGTTCATCTTGTCTAAAACGCAACTTTAATAGATACAACAACTCATGCCTTTACCACATTGTCTATACTATTTGCGACATTAGTAAGCAGTATTTGAACTAAAAGTGTCCTATACTGAATTCAAAGATCCTTGTCGTTGGATCAACAACAGGCTATAGTTAGTTATGAGATACTCTTCCCATTGGATAAAACATTGTTGTATTTTAAGGAATAGTCGATGGAGTTGGCCGTTACTTGATGGAGATCCATTGATACACAAAGTATTCCAGATGAATAATCACCACGACGATCGTTTCGACACACAGTGTCTTTTTCAAACAATGACTCTAAACTTACAATCCTAGGCTATTTATATAAAATATACATGCTTAATGGTATAACTATTATGGCTAACCGTTTGTTCTCCGAAAACCATGGGACAGATTTAGTAGGGGTGAATTATTTAAATCCGTTTGGTCGTTAAGTAGGTTACCTGAACATTTGAGCTTGTTGATTTCTAATGCTTCTAAAAAATTTAATTTGCGTCCTTTTTGTTCTACGTGTAATATTTGAAAATCTTCGTTAAAATGATGGTTTTCGGAGATCAAATGATTGGCGTAATTTGAATTACAAAGTTCGTTAACAAATGATTTCTTGTGTTCATTGATGCGGTTCTTGAAAGCTCTCCCACTTTGTCCAATATATACTTTAGGACAATCCACACATTCTAATTTGTAAACACCAGACTTTTCGTTTTTATTTGATTTCGTTTTGTTGTTTTTAATTAAGTTGCCTAGTGTCTCTTTGCATCTGAATGATATATTGCGGTCCAATTTCTTGAGTTTAAGAGCAATGTTTTCCGATAGCTGTCCTGTGTATGTAATTGAGTTATATGCTTTATTAGATAGATTGTCGGTGATCTTAGGGTAAACTAAATTAACTGCTTTTTTGAATTGCTTCTTGCTTACTACAGAATCAATTAGAGAAGGGTTATAACCGTTGTTGGAGGCAATTTGTTTTATTATATTTAGTTCTTTATTATAATTTTCGTCATTCATGGGCACGTTAATTAGTCTATTGACATAACTGTGATATGCTGCAATTTTATGTGAGTATGGGTGGTTGGAACTGCTGTGTATTGTGGTATCTGTGTGTGAGGGTTTATGATAAATTGAATATGTATGTTTGTTTTGTTGTAATTTAATTGTTAGATCTAAGAAGTTAATGGCATGATCTATTTCTTTTTCAAGTGTAAATTTGATTGCAGGATTTAATTTGTTAATTTCGTTCAGGAGATTATGCAGTTGTCTGTCAGTTCCGGTAAAACAGATTATTATGTCGTCTACATAATGATACCAATATATACATTTATTGAAATATGGTAATAGTTGAATCTTTTGTTCAAGGCTGTCCATAAACATTTCCGCGAGCAAAGAACTTAGTGGGTTGCCCATTATTAGTCCTTCTTTGGATATGTAGATTTTTTCGTTAAATTCGAAATAATTTTGATCCAAGCAAACTATTAGTGTATCGAGGATGTCCTGTTTTATTATGGGGTTTATGTTGTTATTTGATAAATGCTCGTCGACTATATTTATTACGTCTATTGGTGGTATACTGGGAAAAAGGTTTTGTGCATCAAATGAGGCTAGGATAGCTTTATTAGGAGTTATAATATCTTTTGTTCTCTTTATAAGTTCTTGGGAGTTGTTTATGCTAAATTTTGGTGTGAATTTGCAGTGCTGTAGTAATAGACTACTTAGTTTCTTTGATAGTTTGTATGCTGGTGCTGTAACGTATGATACTACAGGTCTTATAGGGCGATCAGGTTTGTGCAATTTGATAAGCGAATATAACTTTGGCGTTTGAGAATTCATACTGATAAGGTAGTTGTTATATGTATCTTTGAAGAGGCTATTGTCTCTTATTATTTCTTTGATTTGTTTTTGGAATATGTTTGTTGGGTTTCTGTTGATGATTTTAAATTTGTCGGTGTTTAAGAATTGTGTTGTTTTCTCTATATATTTGGTTGTGTTCATCGCAATCACGGTTTTCCCTTTATCTGCTCGTATAAATGTTATGTTGTTTGTAGTTGCTTTGTTTTTTATTGATTTAACTAACTTAGCTTCGGTATCTAGTCGTGATGGATTATTGTGGGAATTTGATTTTATGTATTTTGCAAGAATGTGCTTTTCGGAAATATTATTGTCTACGTTAGTTAGAGCTATTTCGCATTCGACGCCTAGGTAGTCTATTTTTGTCTGATTGTTACTGGTATGAATATTATAGTTAAAGCCTTTTTGCAATAGCTGTGTTTCATGATTTGTAAAGACAGTTTCTGTAGTATTAATAAATCTATCATAAAAAGTATGCTCGGAGAATTTGTTAGGATTGGCGTTTGTTTTTGGTTTTAAAGCTATTAATCTATTGAATTTATTTCTTTGTGTTTCGTATTTATTTTCTATGCGTACTGCAACTTGTGATCTAACATTTGTATCAAATAAATCAAATTCTATATTGGTAAGTCTGAATAGTAATTCTGTGTGGATTAGCTTAAGGTATATGCCCAAAGTGTCACGTTTACTATATTGTGTTTTTCTATCTTCGATGATCTATTTTCGTGTTCCTAGTCGAACTGCACGCTGCGCAGCTTGGCTTCTGTTGTGTGTCTTCAATTTTATGTAATTCGGTGTCACTTGATGTTGTCAGCACATATTCAGAAACCAAATGTTTTGAGTCGATGTTTTGACTCGCATTTTGAATCTCCTGAACGAAATTAACAAATTACATCCTGCAATCAAATTTACACTTGAAAAAGAAATAGATCATGCCATTAACTTCTTAGATCTAACAATTAAATTACAACAAAACAAACATACATATTCAATTTATCATAAACCATCACACACAGATAACACAATACACAGCAGTTCCAACCACCCATACTCACATAAAATTGCAGCATATCACAGTTATGTCAATAGACTAATTAACGTACCCATGAGTGACGAAAATTATAATAAAGAACTAAAGTTAATAAAACAAATTGCCTCCAACAACGGCTATAACCCTTCTCTAATTGATTCTATAGTAAGCAAGAAGCAATTCAAAAAAGCAGTTAATTTAGTTTACCCTAAGCTCACCGACAATCTATCTAATAAAGCATATAACTCAATTACATACACAGGACAGCTATCGGAAAACATTGCTCTTAAACTCAAGAAATTGCACCGCAATATATCATTCAGATGCAAAGAGACACTAGGCAACTTAATTAAAAACAACAAAACGAAATCAAATAAAAACGAAAAGTCTGGTGTTTACAAATTAGAATGTGTGGATTGTCCTAAAGTATATATTGGACAAAGTGGGAGAGCTTTCAAGAACCGCATCAATGAACACAAGAAATCATTTGTTAACGAACTTTGTAATTCAAATTACGCCAATCATTTGATCTCCGAAAACCATCATTTTAACGAAGATTTTCAAATATTACACGTAGAACAAAAAGGACGCAAATTAAATTTTTTAGAAGCATTAGAAATCAACAAGCTCAAATGTTCAGGTAACCTACTTAACGACCAAACGGATTTAAATAATTCACCCCTACTAAATCTGTCCCATGGTTTTCGGAGAACAAACGGTTAGCCATAATAGTTATACCATTAAGCATGTATATTTTATATAAATAGCCTAGGATTGTAAGTTTAGAGTCATTGTTTGAAAAAGACACTGTGTGTCGAAACGATCGTCGCAAGTTTAAATAAAAGTGGTGATTATTCATCTGGAATACTTTGTGAACCTTATCTGAGGGTACCTGTTGCTTTAGAGTATTGAAATATCATAGTGAGCTTTTTCTGCGGACATCTGGACCTCCAGGTATTTAGTAACTGCGCCTGCATAAGCCAAATTCAAACTAAACTAATCTGATGTTGTTTATCTACATTTCCCCAGTAGATTTAGCATAAAAAATGGAAAATATCTTATTTTTTTATCTTTCACTTGCAGGAGTTGCGATTGGAGTCGTTACTTATCTTTTCCATAGATATGTACGATGAGTGCTGTAAAGTAAATACTTAGAAATTCAAAGTAGCATAACTTTTTCATATTTACTTTCAGATGTTACGTCTGGTATCATTGTACTATACTCGTAAAATGCTTTCGAAATATATATAGCTTGACCATATACCAGAGGTGAAATGAAGTCCGGCCAAAAGGGTAAAGTAAAAGTAAAGTAAAACTGGGGTATCTATGTAACGTAAAATTCTATTTACTACATCTCTTATTCCATTGGCTTTTTCAATAGGAGTATCAGCTTTAAATATATGTAGTCTTAAATAGCCGCAGAAATGAAAAAAATTCACCGCTCTAACTATTGATTTAGGAGTAAGACAGAAGGAATTCTGCCGAGCAACCCTCGTATTGATTTAGGCTCTACTGCTAAACTGACTTAAAAGTTTTGGATGTCATTCGACGCAACATTTAGTCCTTTTTAATATTGCACACAACGACATTTTCCGTCCGACGCATCATTTTGCAGCTGCAACTAAAAAACTAAAAAATTGTAAACATTTGGCAGTTTTTAGGCTGTAAAACTATTGGTTTAGGCTCTACCGCTAAACCCACTTGAAAGTTTTGGATGTCATTCGACGCAAAATTTAGTCCTTTTTAATACTGCACAGAACGACATTTTCCGTCCGACGCATCATTTTGCAGCTACAACTAAAAAACTAAAAAAAGTGTAAACATTTGGCAGTTTTTGGGCTGTCAAAAGTTAGGCTCACCACCTGCGACGGTGCAAACTCAGATTATACATATCTAGTACCCAATAAAGGTATTAAGCAGCCTGCTGGGAATTAATTCCAGAAAAAAACCTAATTTGATTAGCGTAATAAGGCAAAAATTAAAAATCTGACATATACTTGCAAATCAATTGCTTTGTTTTGATTTTCTACTATGATTTTGATATATACATTCTCAAATCTTTTTGACAAAAGTGTCATCCAGCTTTGAAGTTTTGTTTTCAATATTGATAAAATACTATTGGGTGATAGTTATTAACTATAGACCTCAATACCCAATAGAAAGAGCTCGTTTAACAAGGACCAATAGAATTCGTTCGTTGGACTGTTCATCAGAGTATGCATAAAAACGGGCCTAAGTTCTTCGGCTGTCAGTGTTGCTGCTCTAAAAAGGAAAGCTCCGTTACTCGCAATCTCGTGCTCTCGCACAAAGCGGTTCAGGAGATCGGTGCTCGATGTAACATATCAGGCAGTGGCTCCAGGTGTCGCGAGAGGTATATTCGCGGGACAGACGATCTAGGAAGTAGACTTCCCTCCCTCCATATTCATCCTTTTACGGGTTTTTATGTCGATTTGTCGCAGATCTTCCTTTTTCCAGTGGATAGCACCAAAGCTGTATAACAACAATGGGACCGCAAGCATGTTTGTGGCAGCGACTTTGTTCTTGCCGGACAGTTCTGATGACCAGATTTGCCGGAGTCGGTGCAAATACTTGCGGCGGAGACACTCTCTGACCAATTCTGCCTCTTGGATGTGACGCTGCGTCACTCCAAGGTAGGTATAAGTATCTCCGGCATGCAGCTGTCGCAATATGCTCCCATCAACGAGCTGCTCCTAATCCCCACTATCTCCGCAACGTCCCATTTTGAGATGAACCATGGCACATTTGAGAGCAGACGACAGAAAGGTTCTGCTGGTACGCCATTTGGTACCCGAAGGTAACGGCAACCAAAGAAAATCGCTGCTAAACAGCAGCAGACTTCTTGGCTTAACGCCACGGCGCGTCCGCTTTAGCCACCAGAGAGCGCGGTTCTATATGCTGCTGCATATGAAAGCCGATATACGAGATATAGAGCACACAGCCACATACTAGCACAACAAGAAAAAATAAACACCTGGTCGCAGAAGGCACTCCACGGCAAACATAGATACCGTGTTACACAAGACCACATTAATGAAAAGCAGTCATACACCTGGCTGCATGATGACCAGCTCTTTCCGGAAACGGAAGGTTTTATGTTTGCTATCCAGGACCAAGTGATTGCGACACGAAATTACAAGAAGTACATAATTAAAGATCCATCCATCTCTGATGATAATTGCAGAAAATGCCACCAACAGAAGGAAACAATAGAACAGTGCATTCAAAACTGGAACTGGAACTGAGTATACAGCCAGACATAACTCTGCAGCCAAAGTCGTACACCAAGCACTAGCCACGACAAACAAGCTAATTGAGAACACAGATCCATATTATAACTACCGACCTCAGTACTCCAGAACGATCAATTCAAACTATACAGGGACATTGAAATACATACAGACAAAACCATCCCAGCAAATAGGCCAGATATAGTTTTCCAGTCAAAGACAGACAAAGTGACCTAGATAATAAATATTGCGATTCCCAATGTTATGAAAATCGAAAACACCTACGCTGGGAAGATATCTAAATACACCGATCTCGCCATAGAAATAAAACGACTATCGAAAGAAAACGTTGTCATTGTCCCCCTCATTATATCGGTCGCAGGCCTTACTCCAAATACATTGAAATACATACAGACAAAACCATCCCAGCAAATAGGCCAGATATAGTTTTCCAGTCAAAGACAGACAAAGTGACCTAGATAATAAATATTGCGATTCCCAATGTTATGAAAATCGAAAACACCTACGCTGGGAAGATATCTAAATACACCGATCTCGCCATAGAAATAAAACGACTATCGAAAGAAAACGTTGTCATTGTCCCCCTCATTATATCGGTCGCAGGCCTTACTCCAAATACATTTACACCACACCTGCAACAATTGGGCCTGGATGAAAAGTTACATAAAACCTACAAAAGTCTGTAATCCTCAAGATCTGCAGCATTGTACAGTCCTTCCTGAATTCAGAATAATAATAGGTCAGGTGTTGACTTGGCATAGCCCGTCAATACTTGTTACTACCGCAACCATGCGAGAAAAAATAAAAAATCCAAAATAACGCGTGGGGGTTTGCCAATTCCTCTATCGGGCGCGGCCTCCTGCGAATGGGGGATACTCGCTAGCACTGTCTCCAGCAGTGTTGGAGGGTAGGGAGGAAATAAAATACTCCTCGTGGAACAAAAACTGGCACACCTATGAAATATGGAGAATAAGAAAATGGATCATTTAGAGCCGCTGCCTGGGGATCGCCAGGGCACGCGTGGAGCCAGCGCTGCGCGTGACAGCATGCGGGACGTCGGTGGTAAGCAGCTGAGGAGGCGGACTGCTACCGTACAAGAAGCTACAGCCTCGGAACTACATCGGGAGGTAAACACAGTGCAGATAAAGAAAGATCGTACTTCTACTGAAGCTGGGAGCTCGCAGCCCGATTCTCGAGTTGCTGCTCCCAGACCAGGATCTGGCAAGCGAATGCGTTGGACTAAAGAAATGAACAAAGATGTGATAAGGACATTTTACCACGTCAATCGCTGCCAGGATGAACCCCTCCCTGGTTGGAGACATCTATTCTATACTGAATTCATTAGACGCTATCCCACATTAAATCTGACTGATCAAAATATTGTCGATCGGAGAAATGTCATCCTGAAGAAAAAGTATTTAACCCAGTTGGAATTACAAACTTTAAAACGTGAAGTTGGAGGAGATATTTATAACCAAGACAATACTGAAGCAACTACTGACCAGCTTTGTGCCATTACTGAAGCAGAAAATGAAAACCATCGATCTGATGGTGCTGACCAAGAAGTAGCGAAAAACAAAATAGAAGAAGAATTTCGAAGTCGCCTAGCATTTTATCAGGGTATACAACCTGTATCAAGACCATTAATACCATCTCTAAAAATCGTCGGTATGACGAGAAAACACTACAAATGCTGAATGTGATTCTGGAAGAACATTTAAAAGAGACCAGTGACCTTGATTAAATCCACATTGCCATATACTGTGCAGCTGTTACAGCAGTTGAAGCGTTTGGTCTTGAGGTCAGGCCAACAATCACACAACTCCAACCCCAAAAGTTTCAGACCAAAGAGCCCAGTTGGCAGATCCGCATACAACAAAGCATCGACATACAATGCGCCCAAATTGATATTGTAAATGAATACCTCAAGCAGAATCGATCTAAAAAGGTTCTTGGAAAGCTCAGAAAGATAATATGCCATGCTAACATACAACTAGATGATCCGCAGATAGAAAACAAACTTACAGTCTTTAAAGATACACTACATCAGAAGCTTAAAGTAAAATCTGCAAGGTTGCGAAGATGTAATGAATCAACAAAAAGAAAAATGCAGAACTCACTATTTTTCAAGAACCAGAAGAAATTTAATACCATCTTGGAAAAGGATAGTGACCAAGGGAATGAGAAGTTCAAAGAAACTGACAAAGAGAACTTCAATCAGTACTGACACTCCATCTGGTCTACACCCAAAAGAGCAGAAGATCCTTCATGGTTGAGGAAAATAGAAACAGCAAGCTCCAACCTTACAGGTTTCCGAATTCAAGATCTTGTCGTGGAAGACGTTGCAAAAATAATACGTAAAACTACTAGCTGGAAAACTCCCGGAACAGACAGAATTCAAAATTTTTGGCTAAAGAAATTTACTGCTACCCATAAGAATCTAAAAAGTACTTATTAACCCAGAATATTTGCCCCTATATCTAACCAAGGGAACAACATATATGATATATAAAAAGGGGGCCCCTTGCGAAGGCAAAAATTATAGGCCCATTACTTGTCTACCAACTATATACAAGTTACTGACCTCAGCCTTAAATAATGCTCTGTACAAATACTGCGACGATAACAACCTGTTGGCAATACAACAGAAAGGCTGCGTGAGGAAGTCTTACGGATGCAAAGAACAACTTACCATTGACGCAATCTTATTAGGGCATGCTCGTAAACGAAAACGAAATCTACATGTTTGCTATATTGACTATCGCAAGGCTTTTGATTCAGTTCCCCACGATTGGCTTCTCAAAGTATTAAGACTGTATAAAGTCTGTCCTAGAATGATACAGCTAATGGAACATGTAATGGGAAGGTGGAACACCGATATATGGGTCAACCGTACATATGTAGGTAACGTTGATATACGCAGAGGGATTTTCCAAGGTGACTCGTTGAGCCCTCTGTGGTTTTGCTTATCGCTAAACCCTCTATCGACCCTCCTTAATACGAGTGAGCTCGGATACCGCCCCACAACTAAAGATCGAATGCGCTGGTCTCATCTCATGTTCATCGACGATATCAAGCTCTATGCAGAACAAGAAGCTCACCTCCAATCATTGATATCTATATGCGAAACATTCAGTAAAGATATACGTATGGAATTTGGCTTTGATAAATGCGCAACAATATCGGTGAGGCGAGGAAAGCATTGCAAACAACAAGTAAGCGACTTCCAAAGTCTAGACGAGATGGATACATATAAATACCTGGGAATCGAACAGAATTACAAGCTTGATCATACAAAACTAAAAGCTGACTTTGGAGCGAAATATAGACGAAGGCTCACAAAGCTACTCAACTCAAAACTATCAGCTAAGAACCTCTTTAGCGCTATAAACTCTTGGGCGATACCGGTGCTAACGTGTACATTCCGAGTCATAAAATGGAGTAACACTGACCTCAACAAGCTCGACTGACTCACAAGAACACATTTAACTAAATTTAGATACCTTCATCCGAACTCTTCAATACACAGGATATATCTTCCTAGAAAAGAGGGAGGTAGAGGCCTTTTAAGCATCCTAAAAATGTGTGAGAGTCAAGTTCAAAACATCACGGAGTATTTTAAAAGATCAGCCAATCCACTCATTCAACAGCTAGTAGAACTACACGATTCGTATACACCCCATTTGAACAATGAATACTCTACCCAAAAAGCGCTGTCTACAGCTAACACAATGCAGGCTTGGAAAGAAAAAACCCTTCACGGAAAGTATCCATCTGAATTGAGTCAATCTCATGTCGACAAGAATAGCTCCTTAATCTAGTTAACAAGCCCTGTACCCAGAAACCGAAGGATTTATCAGTGCTATACAAGATGGCGTCATAAGAACGAGAAATTATGAAAAGCACATATTGAAGCTCTCGCATGAAGACCGCTGCCGTATGTGTAAAGGACCAGGGGAAACAATAGAGCATATAAGCGCTGGATGTCCTGCGCCATCAGAAACAGAACACTTGGGAAGGCACAATGAAGTATGTAAGATAATTCACCAGCAGTTGGCCCACCAGTATAATCTGTGTAAAGACTCTACCCCTTACTATAAGTACCAAAGGAGCGGTACTCCGACAGCGTCTGACTCCATGTTAGGGGCGGCTGATAACACACCCCCAGGAAGCCACCCAACATCAGTAGGCTATCCGGTGCTTGGCGACACCGCAGGGTGTACCGAAGCCCAAGGCTGTAATCCAGCCGGCAACCTTCGCAGGTGCATCCTCAGGAGGCAATTTGGACGGCTGCCTCCGGAAATGTCGTCTGGGGGCCCTAAGGCCAACCACCTGACGGGCCCTATCTTCGGGTTCGACCACCCCGAAAGAAAAGCACCCACACCGAGCCGGTTTCGGAAGCCGGCGTTGGGCAAGGTGGCGGTGCTTCGAATGGCCCTGTTGACGACCCCCGCAATGACATGGACCGTTTTAGGTGGACGACGGAGCTCAAGGATGAGCTGCTACGAGAGCAGTAGCCCGCGCCGTAGGGATACATGTCCCGCATGTATGAGAGGTGGAGTGAAATGCACGCAGAGCATAGCACGCTTACCTCTCAGAATTTGCGAGATTATGTATCGTACCTCCAGAGGTAGGGATATGTTCGTGCTCCAGCTCAGCCTGCACCTGCGGCGGACGGGAGGCCTGTTAACCAGGCTGAAAGTTCGCCAATAAGGCCCGCTGAGAGGGAAATCGACCAAGTCGTTTCACCTGGGGATTTCAGAGACCGAAGGGCCTTGCATAACAACGGAAGGTCCTTGAAGCTGGCAGATTTGAAGAGAGAGGATGAGGTTATGGGTGAACGTCTATCGGAGGCCTCTGACATTTGGAGCATCAATTGCGAAATTTACGCTGCGACTCTGAGGCTAGCTAGACAGGGGAGAGTGAGAGACTCTCCTGTTGAGAGAGCACAGAGACGAGTGCGCCAAATGGAAGCGAAAATCCAGTTGTCTCGCCAGGAAGGATCCCGTATCCAGTGTGTGATAGAATATAGAGCGGCTGGGAAGCCTTTTACGCGCCGAGTGCGCCAGATAGCCTACGGGTTGAGGCACGACCATCATACACTCAGTCAAGCGGTACTGGTTGTTGTCAAGCAATACTGTATTGACAGGATACGGATGCTAATCGCTGCTAAGCGATCGTTGGTGGCGCGGGCGAGAGGTCTGGAGCAGAAAAGAATGTTCTACGAAAGACCTTCTCGCCTTTTCCAACAGCTGCCTCCAGCCATAGAGCAGCCGCCAACTGTTGATCGCGTGGAGGCCCACGGAAGAAATTCTTGACGCCTTACGAGGGGCGCAAAGAGTTTCGCAGCTCCTGGCCCGGATGGCATAAACACCTACTGGTGGAAAAAATTTCCCACTTGCCACCGGCATTTAGCTAGAGTTTTTAACTCGTGGCTAGATCAGGAGCATCCAATTCCGGCTTGGTTTGTCGAGGGTCGAACCGTGCTTCTCCCGAAGACCGGAGATTTGTCTGATCCCAAAAACTACAGGCCAATAACATTTCTGAACGCATGTTACAAGCTGTTCACCAGAATCTTGTACATGCGTATCCTTCAAGCTGTGAATCCTGTATTTCTCGACGTGTATGAACAGAGAGGGCCAAAGGAAGGAGTAGCTGGCTGCAAGGAGAACCTGTTGATTGACCGATGTGTCACGCAGGACTCCGTGCAGTACAAGCGAAACCTTTCTATGGCCTGGATTGACTATCGCAAGGCATTCGACAGCACGTCTCATGAGCTCATTGTGCGGCTGTTGGAATGCCTTTCGGTGGATAATCAGATAGTGGGATGCATCAAACAACTGATGCCACTCTGGAAGACCTGGTTCACTATAACATCAGGTGAAACTCGGGTTCAGACAGAGTTGGTGTCATTGAAAAGAGGTGTCTTCCAAGGAGTCTCCTTGAGTCCCTTGCTCTTTTGCATCTCACTTTTGCCTTTGTCCATAGCGCTGAGAAATACTAAAGGATACAGCTGTGGCACGCCCAACAACCGGAGGCACAAGGTCACCCATCTGTTTTATATGGATGACCTAAAACTTTATGCCTCCGGCCAACGCGAACTACAACAATCGCTGAGTACAGTCATGCTATCGGAATGGAGTTCGGGACAGACAAATGTGCATTGGTTCATCTCAAGAAAGGACGAAGCGGAGATAGTGGTGATGAAGAACAGCTCGTTGATGGGAGCATTTTGCACCAACTGCATGCCGGAGATAACTATACCTACCTTGGAGTGGCGCAGCGTCATGTCCAAGAGGCAGAATTGGTCAAAGAGTGTCTCCGCCGCAAGTATTTGCACCGACTCCGGCAGATCTGGTCATCAGAACTGTCCGGCAAGAACAAAGTCGCTGCCACAAACGTGCTTGCGGTCCCATTGTTATTATACACCTTTGGTGCTATACACTGGAAAATGCACGAGCTGAAGGAAATCGACACGAAGACACGCAAAAGGATGAATATGGAGAGAAGTCTGCATCCTAAGTCCTCTGTCCCGCGAATACACCTCCCGCGACACCTGGGAGGGCGTCGACTATTGAGTTTGGAGCGTCTGCACAACAGGGTAGTATTGGCCACAGCCTTCTATGTAACGAACAGCACCGATCCCCTGATCCGCTTTGTGCGAGAGCACGAGAATGAGGGTAAAGGAGCATTTCCTTTTAGCGCAGCTAAACGAGCAGCCGATGAGCTCAGCCTCACACTCGACTTCAAGCGGAGATGTCAGCAGTCCATTACGGGACTTGAAGTCGGAGACAGAGGGCTTTATAATGTCTTGCCAAGACGGTGTATTCCACACCTTGGTGTACCGTAAAAGGGTTATGGGTGTAGATGTACCCGACACCCTTTGTAGAGTTTGCCGACAGGCGCCAGAGACGCTTATGCTTCTCTTGTCGGCGTGTAAGACGTACGCTGGGACGGCTTACGTCCATCGGCACAACGCGGCTCTACGAGTGCTCTATTATCATTTAAGGCACTCATACGGTATCGATGAGACACCGGTGCTGCCATACGCTCCAGGGGATATAGAGTCCGTTGTGGAGAACGACAGGTGCCGGATTTACTGGAACTACTCGTTCCCCACGCTCGAGCTTGTACAGGCAAACAAGCCCGACATAGTCCTTCTCGACCACCAAGAGAAGACGATGTTCGTTATTGAGCTTTCGGCGCCTGCCGAGGTGAACATCGTCTCTAAGGAGGAGGAAAAGCGGACTAAATATCAGGAGTTCCTCGGACGACTTCGCAGGCTCTGGCCAAACTACACTGTAAGTCTGCTGGTTATGGTCATTGGATCCCTAGGTGGAATGAGGAATACGCTGCTCTGTGCACTGCGCAAAATACCGGTGTGCCGTGCGGCGGCGCACATCTTAGCCGCCAGAATGCAGAAGGCAGTCCCTTCGTCTACTTAGGGCGCACGATTCGCGGACCCAGTGATTGCTCACCTCACGGTGTGAGGAGTAGTCATTGGGTAATTGAACAGCAGCTCGGTGTGTCGGAGCCCGGGCTGCACTTTTTTGTTTTTTGTATATAATAATAAAAAGTCTGTAATCCTCAAGACCTGTGGGTAAGATACATTACTATTAGATGGCGCAATAATCCAAGTTTTAGGAAAAATGGAGTTACGCTCTTTGCGACTTACCCTAACGATATTGACGATTATGTTTTTCAGATATATAGTGTATTTCAATGAACACTATATATAAAATTAATGGTACATAGCAAAGCTACAGATCCTTTTGGTACAATATTGAAATTTAACCAAACTTATCTCAGTGCAAAATTTGATAATAATTGAAATACAGGGTGTTGAAGCTGTAACTAGCATTTCGTTTTTGCTTATTAATTGATCAACAGGATGACGTATCCATGCGAAATTAGGGAAGTCGGAAGTTTTTCTGAGGCAAGAAATTCAAATCCATTCTGAGTTTGGATGCCACTTGTAGAGTGCGCCGCGTACTATACATTAGGCCATTAAAAAAAATATGTCACGGTGTATTAGCGTGTATGTTGGAGATTATATTTTTACAAGCATTTTTACGTGAGTCAAACAAACAAATTTACATCGAGCAATAGTAAAAGCAGACAAATACTATACACCACTCAACCTATCATGTCCAGACCACGTCGCAGACACACACAATCCCACACAAACTATACTGGGACGTTGAAATACATACAGACAAGACTATCCCAGCCAATAGACCAGATATAGTTTTCCAATCAAAGGCCGACAAAATTACCTATTTGATAGATATTGCCATTCCCAATGATGTGAATATCCAAAACACCTACGCTGGGAAGATATCTAAATACACGGACCTTGCCACTACACGGCAAACATAGATACCGAATTACACAAGATCACATAAATGAAAAACAGTCATACACTTGGCTGCAGGATGGCCAGCTCTTTCCAGAAACGGAGGGTTTAATGCTTGCTATTCAGGACCAAGTAATTGCGACGAGAAACTACAGAAAATACATAATTAAAGATCCATCCGTAACCAACGATAATTTTAGAAACTGCCACCAACAGAAGGAAACAATAGATCACATAACAAGTGCATGCAAAACTCTCGCTGGAACCGAGTACACGGCCAGACATAATTCTGCAGCCAAAATCATACACCAAGCCCTAACCACCACTAACAAATTAATCGAAAACAGATCCATATTATAATTATACACCGACATCAGTACTCGACAACAATCAATACAAACTATACCGAGACGTCGAAATTCACACAGACAAAACTATCCCAGCCAATAGACCAGATATAGTTTTTTAGTCGAAGGCAGACAAAGTTACCTATTTAATAGATATTGCTATATGCCTAATGATACGAATGATCAAACCACCTACGCCTACGCTGGGAAGATATCTAAATACACAGACCTTGCCATAGAAGTAAAACGACTCTGGAAACAAAACAAACTTGTTATTATCCCCCTAATTATGTCGGTATCAGGCCTTACACCCAACACATTCACACCACACCTGCACCAGCTAGGCCTAGACGAAAAGTTACACAAAGTATTCCAAAGATCTGTCATCCTGAGGACCTGTAGTATTGTTAGATCCTTCCTAAATTCAGACCAGTAATAGTTCAGGTGTCGACTTGGCACAGCTCGTCACCACTTGTTGTTACCGCTATCATGCGAGATGAACTTAGCAAATCAGAATAATAATAATGACGTTGAGATACATACAGATAAGACTATCCCGGCAAATCGGCCAGATATAGTTTTCCAGTCGAAGGCAGACAAAGTCACCTATTGCTAGATATCGCTATTCTTAACGATACGAATATCCATAACGCATACGCTGGGAATATATCTAAAAACACTGACCTTGCAATAGTGATAAAACGACTCTGGAAGCAAAACAAAGTTACTATTGTCCCCCTAATTATGTCTGACTCAGGCCTTTCACCAAACACTTTTACACCACACCTACAACAGTTAGGCCTGGACGAAAGGTTACACAAAATATTTCAAAAGTCTGTAATCCTGAAGACCTGCAAATTGTACGATCCTTCCTAAATTCCGATTCGTAATAGTTCAGGTGTTGACTTGGCATAGCCCGTCACCATTTGTTGCTACCGCAGTCATGCGAGAGGAACTTGGAAAATCAAGATAATAATAATAATAATATATAATATATACAGATAAGACTATTCTGGCAAATCAGCCAGATATAGTTTTCCAGTCGAAGGCAGACAAAGTTACCTATATGATAGATATTGCCATTCCCAATGATATGAATGTTCAAAATGCCTACGCTGGGAAGATATCTAAATACACTGATCTTGCGATAGAAATAAAACGACTCTGGAAACAAAAGAAAGTTACTATTGTCCCCCTAATTATGTCGGTCTCAGGCCTTACACCAAACACATTTACCCCACACCTACAACAGTTAGGCCTGGACGAACGGTTGCACAAAATGTTCCAAAAGGCTGTAATCCTGAAGACCTGTAATATTGCTCGATCCTTTCTAAATTCAGACCCGTAATAGTTAAGGTGTTGACTTGGCACAGCCCGTCAACATTTGTTGCTACCGCGGAGGTGTCAGCAGTCCATTACGGAACTCGCTCCCGCAGAATTAAAATCCCACATTAAAACTGCCGAAGTCGACTTCCTTTTAAGACTTCATAAAGATAAGCCAATGCATGGAATCTTCTACAAACATCTGGAAGAGGACGGCTTGTCTGAGCAGTTGACCTTCTCTTTCCTAAGGTCTAGTGGGTTGAAGTCGGAGATTGAGGGCTTTATAATGGCTTGCCAAGACGGTGTCTTCAACACCTTGGTGTACCGTACCCGACACCCTTTGTAGAGCTTGCCGACAGGCGCCAGAGACGCTTATGCATCTCTTGTCGGCGTGTCAGACGTACGCTGGGACGGCTTACGTCCATCGGCACAACGCGGCTCTACGAGTGCTCTATTATCATTAAAGCCAGTCATACGGTATCGATGAGACAGCGGTGCTGCCATACGCTCCAGGGGATATAGAGTCCGTTGTGGAGAACGAGAGATGCCGGATTTATTGGAACTACTCGTTCCCCTAGCTAGAGCTTGTACAAGCAAACAAGCCCGACATAGTCCTTCTCGACCACCAACAGAAGACGATGTTCGTTATTGAGTTTTCGGCGCCTGCCGAGGTGAACATCGTCTCTAAGGAGGAGGAAAAGCGGACCAAATATCAGGAGTTGCACGGTCAACTTCGCAGGCTCTAGCCAGACTACACTGTAAGTCTGCTGGTTATGGTCATTGGATCCCTTGGTGAGGAATACGCTGCTCTCTGCACTGCGAAAAATACCGTGTGCCGTGCAACGGCGCACATTTTAGCCGCCAGAATGCAGAAGGCAGTCATCCTTGGGTCCCTTCGTCCACTTAGGGCGCACGATTCGCGGACCCAGCGATTGCTCACCTCACGGTGTGAGGAGTAGTCATTGGGTAATGGAACAGCAGCTCGGTGTGTCGGAGCCCGGGCTGCACTTTTTTGTTTAAAAAATAATAATTGACATTGAAATACACACAGACAAAACCATCCCAGCCAATAGACCAGATATTGTTTTTCAGTCAAAGGTAGATAAAGTGACCTATTTGATAGATATTGCGATTCCCAATGATATGAATATCCAAAACACCTACGCTGGGAAGATATCTAAATACACAGATCTTGCCATAGAAATAAAACGGCTCTGGAAACAAAACAAAGTTGTCATTGTCCCCCTCATTATGTCGGTCTCAGGCCTTACTCCAAATACATTTACACCACACCTACAACAATTGGACCAGGATGAAAAGTTACATAAAACCTTCCAAAAGTCTGTAATCCTCAAGACCTGCAGCATTGTACGGTCCTTCCTGAATTCAGATTTAATAATAGGTCAGGTGTTGACTTGGCACAGCCCGTCAATACTTGCTACTACCGCAACCATGCGAGAAAAAATGAAAAATAAGAAATGCATAATAATAATAACTACAACAATCGCTGAGGGTGGTACAGGATTACAGTCATGCTATCGGAATGGAGTTTGCGACAGACAAATGTGCACTGATTCATCTCAAGAAAGGACGAAGCGGAGATAGTGGATATAAGGAACAGCTCGTTGATGGGAGCATTTTGCATCAACTGCATGCCGGAGATACCTATACCTACCTTGGAGTGGCGCAGCGTCATGTCCAAGAGGCAGAATTGGTCAAAGAGTGTCTCCGCCGCAAGTATTTGCACCGACTCCGGCAGATCTGGTCATCCGAACTGTCCGGCAAGAACAAAGTCGCTGCCACAAACATGCTTGCGGTCCTATTGTTATTATACACCTTTGGTGCTATACGCTGGAAAGTAAACGAGCTGAAGGAAATCGACACGATGACCCGCAAAAGGATGAATACGTCATACGCTCCAGGGGATATAGAGTCCGTTGTGGAGAACGAGAGATGCCGGATTTACTGGAACTACTCGTTCCCCACGCTCGAGCTTGTACAGGCAAACAAGCCCGACATAGTCCTTCTCGACCACCAACAGAAGACGATGTTCGTTATTGAGTTTTCGGCGCCTGCCGAGGTGAACATCGTCTCTAAGGAGGAGGAAAAGTGGACCAAATATCAGGAGTTGCTCGGACAACTTCGCAGGCTCTGGCCAGACTACACTGTAAGTCTGCCGGTTATGGTCATTGGATCCCTAGGTGGAATGAGGAATACGCTGCTCTCTGCACTGCGCAAAATAGCGGTGTGCCGTGCGGCGGCGCACATCTTAGCCGCCATAATGCAGAAGGCAGTCATCCTTCGGTCCCTTCGTCTACTTAGGGCGCACGATTCGCGGACCCAGTGACTGCTCACCTCACGGTGTGAGGAGTAGCGATTGGGTAATGGAACGGCAGCTCGGTGTGTCGCAGCCCGGGCTTCATATTTTTGTTTTTTAAAAAATAATAATAGACACTCCGGCCTTGGCGCAGTTCGAGTCCGTTTGTAGGAGGACTCCTAACTTAAATGTACTGCGTCATCCGATAAACATGGAAGAAATTATTGGCGCCTTACGAGGCGCGTCTGTGTACCTAATACCGTCGATACGTGGCTGGATTTGCTACCATCGCCAAGCCGCTGACTAGGCTTACGGAGGAAGGCCGCAGGTTCCAGTGGGGAAATGACTGCCAGCAAGCTTTCGACCTGCTGAAGAAGGCTCTCTCGACGGCTCCAGTGCTAAGCTATCCCCTGCCTACTGGCAAATTTGTGTTAGACACTGATGCGAGCAACGTGGGGATAGGTTCAGTTCTGTCGCAGATACAAGATGGTCGAGAGGTGGTGATCGGCTATTTCAGCAAGACGCTATCTAAACCCGAGAGCTACTATTGCGTCACTCGGAGAGAATTGCTAGCCATCGTCAAGTCCGCGGAGCACTTTTACAAGTACGGGAGGAAGTTCCTGCTGAGGACGGACCATGCATCCCTGACATGGCTACTTCGGTTCAAGAATCCAGAGGGACATGTAGCCAGGTGGATCGAGAGACTGCAGGAATTCGACTTTGACATTGAACACTGTGCTGGCAAGCCTCATGGGAATGCGGATGCATCTTCGAGGAGACCGTGTCCCGACGACTGCGCTCACTGCAACCGAGCCGAGACGAAGGACGCTATGACCAGGAGAACCACCGTTGTGGATGATCGCTGGCAGCCTAGCGAACTCCAGAAAGACCAAGAAGAGGTGCCCAGCCTGAAACTGATCATCGAGTGGAAGAGGGAAGACCAACGACCGAGTTGGCAGGAGGTTTCACCTTACTCGCCTACCGTCAAGTCCTACTGGGCTCAGTGGGACAGTCTGGTGATGGAGGACGGCATCCTGCGACGAATACTTGAGGACAAAGAAGGGGCCCAGGAAAGAAGACAGACCGTGGTGCCTAGGAACCGCGTGGCCGAGGTACTCGGGGAGATTCACAGCGGAACCAGTGGAGGTCATCTGGGCGTGGCCAAGACTCTGGAGAAGGTTCGGGAGCGGTTCTACTGGTTTAGGTGCAAGGAAGACGTCAAGGAATGGTGCAGGAAGTGTACAGTTCGTGCCCCCAGCAACGGCCCACAGAGGCGTAAGAAAGCTCCTATGCGCCAATACAATGTTGGAAGTCCCTTCGAGAGGATCGCTATCGACGTAGCAGGACCTTTTCCGGAGAGCGAAGCTGGGAACAAGTACATCGACTACTTTAGCAAATGGGTCGAAGCTTACGCTCTGCCAAACCAGGAGGCCGCAACCGTTGCTGATGCTCTGGTAAAGGACTGGATTTGCCGTTTTGGAGTTCCGCTCGAGCTGCATTCGGACCAGGGAAGGAATTTCGAGTCTGCGCTCTTCCAGAACGTGTGCAAAGCTTTGGGAATTAGGAAGACTCGGACCACGGCATTACATCCTCAGTCGGACGGCATGGTGGAGAGGATGAACAGGACGGTGAACTACTATTTGGCCAAGGTTGTCTCCAGTGTTTATTTGCCCAATCGGACTAAAGACTTGTAACAGTT
Organism: Callosobruchus maculatus; assembly: GCA_951848785.1. Classification (NCBI taxonomy): domain Eukaryota; kingdom Metazoa; phylum Arthropoda; class Insecta; order Coleoptera; family Chrysomelidae; genus Callosobruchus; species Callosobruchus maculatus. Next base: position 8,209,404 of record CATOUR010000158.1, on the reverse strand, counting down.
TATTGTGCGGTTTCCAATAATACCACACCAAATGCTTATACTCCATGCTGGTTGTCAACAAACTTCTCAATATTTGGATTTACGTGGGCGTAAAATATGAGAGAATGAAGCATGTAGCAGTAATACATGAAGATACTGAGTTTGGCATTCTCGCAATTGTAGCTTCCGCATAGCAGTGGTACAGCAGAAATTAGTCGCTATTTGGGCATTGGTCAAACATCTGTGAACATGATATTAACGGAGTACATATATCATCCTTATCACGTGCAGCTAAATCAAGCAATTGAAAGACAAGACTTTGAAAACTGAATGAATTTCTGTAACTCGAGTCGTGCTCGAGCCCAAGAAGATGCACTCCTTTTCAACAGTGTGTTGTTTACGAATGAAGCTTTTCATTTCCTTTTTTATGAAATGTAGCTACAGCGTTATCGTTAGCGGCCATGTAAACTGGCATAATTTACATTTTTATGCCCACGTAAATCCAATTTTTGGGAGGTTTGTTAACAACCAGCATGGAGTCTAAGCATTTGGAAACCGCATATTAAACTAATGTTTTCTAAAATTTTCTTAACGAAAATTTGGAAAACCTGTTGGATAATTTACCACTGGAGTTTTTAAGAATAATGTGGTTACAGGTAGATGGAGCAAAAGCACGTTTTAGTGTCAGGGACCGAAGCACTTTGGATGAAAGGTTTCCTGCCAATTGTTTCGCCTGCGAGCCACGCCACCTACGATTTTTCCAATTTCTACGCGATAATTACAAAACCGTAAATATCTTGAAAACCATAAAAGGTAGAACCGCGTGTGCCTAGATAAAAGTGAAAGAGAATTTAATTTCGCATCCACCGATGTGAAACTTATGATATCATCCCATTTGAAAAAAAAGTTTTTAACGTTTTTAGCTTCTCAAATTTGAAAATTACTAGTCTATTGATTTAATATTCTTTTGAAACAACGATCGTACTGAAACACAAATACGTTCCTTGCTTGTTTCAAAACCGAAAACCATATCTTTCTGTCGCGTTTAGTTTCCGAGATATCAACGTTTCTTGTAAAGTACTACAAACGTCAAATTTTGTAAAAATTGCTGAATTTCTCCGAAAATAGGCTTCGTAGACATAAACAATGGTTAACAAGCTGGACCTAAAAATCGATGCTGAATTCAAAACCGTAATAATATACATGGTGTTCCATTTAAAATAAGGAAGTTGATGCCTACTTTCGGTATATCCGGAAGTCCGCCATCGTTGAAATAATTTTCTAAATGTAGAGCAGTTGAAAAGAAACGTTTTTTATCTCAAACATTTTCGTCTAATTAAAGCGGTATGGCCGCTAGGGGGCACCGCGCGCTTATTGGACCACTCTGTATGTAATATAAATCAATGACGCATTTGCGGCTTCGGCTGGATACACCCTCTACTTTGGAGAGCCAGAGTACCAGTGTCGCCACGGAGATCACTATAATCCACCTGCTCGGCGAATCCTAAAGCCAGAACGTAGTGACAAACTACACTAAGCGAAAAATATTTGGTGCGTGAAATGGTTATAAAACCAAAGAAATGAAAAATAGTTGGCCATACACGCATAAGGAAACAACGGTAGCTGCCGACACTTGTTTCGAACTAATTGGACTACCCTGTTACGACACCCTGGAGTTTGTCATCACCTGAGTCCTCCCATCCTTGACTTAGATTACGTTGTCCTGATGAGGTCCAATTAGTCCGAAACGCGTGTCGGCAGTTATCGTTGTTTCCTTTTGTGTGTATAGCCAGCTATCTTTCATTTCTTTGGTTTTATAACCATTTCACGCACTAAAGATTTTTCTTTTTTTGTAAGTATACATTCCACACATAATGGGCACCTTGTATAATGGACTAAACAAAAACCATATGTAAAACCGGTGTAACATGAAGGTAACGATGAAAGTTGGAAATATGCGAGACTGATCATGTTGTTTAATGCACTTTTTTTAAAAAAAATAAGCATATTAAAATAAGGCTTAAGACTTATTAATTTGTAGCAGCACTAGCCATAGTTTTTAGATAACATACCATGTACTACTGGGAATGTATTCAGTTTCCTGTTGATCCTTCACCGGATATCGTTCCTGTCGACATACTCTTCTAGCTGCTTCAGACACACTGCAATATACGTGTAAGTTTATAATTTGAGTAATCTCGGTAATCATTAAGATTTGATCATGTAGATTTTTTTATAGATCGATGACCTACGAAACAGGAAGTGTTAGGATAGTATACCACACTTTAATAGAAAGGGCGCATAATTTGAATTGCAATTGTTTTCCAAATAAATACCTAACGATGTAAGGTTGAAATAATTTGGAATGATCTAAGTTCTACTTTAGTATATATTCTCATACTTTTTTCAAATTCACAAAGCATGCAATAAATACTTTAACTTTATATGAAAGTTGATTTGCATAGGTATATTTTTATTCCAACGATCTGCAATGTGAGGACATATGCACATCGCACATCGATTAAGTAGTTATAATGTTGTTGCAGTGACTTTACTTTCATAAAAATACACGTCTGGCCTGAACGATAGCCTTCTTGTGAAGTCTCGTGAGGCTAGTATAAGGCAAGGTAGTTCGGTAAAATTTCTGGCGGTCCACCTGTCATATAAATGTAGATGGAATATGAATTTTTTTAGTGGAAATATCGGTATTTTTGACTTATTATTAGGCATATTTTTAATCCACTGCTTCTTACGGTATACTGGGGGGCTAAGGGAGTGCGGAGGTTCTTCGAGCCTCTTCATTATCAGGGGGGGCCGTAAGGCCCCCAAGACCATCCAGGAGTGGTTAGGAGACGAATTTGTCGCCTGCCCCGTGTAGACATTTCTTATTTCTGCACCTTTCACGTAGTGGTCCCCGTCTTCGTGCAATACGAAGCAGTCCTGGCGGATCGACCAACCCAAGGTGTGATGCGACCCGTGCCGAAGGGTGTGTGGCGGTGGGTATGCACCGTCGCGAACGAAGCCTCTGGGATAGCGGGCAACCTCCCAGAGTACTTTGTCTTACAGCTGTGAAGGGGGCACCGCAGGTGCTTACTGAAATTTCCCCCTTACTCGTGGGATTTGTATGGAGAAAGCCAACAAATTCAATTGCCGACACCTACTGGGAATGGTGTCGCTATTCAGGCTCCCACCCAGAGGCCTGAAGGGGGGAACCAGACCCAGATAGACACGGTACAGGCCGCAACACAGGCAGCTGCGGGACCCAGTAGTCTGACGGCTACTGGAGACAGAGTGAGTGAACACGGAAAGGAGGACTCGGGCAGCGGGAGACTGGAGAGTGTCCGAGTCCTTTGGAGCTCCACCAGGGGCAGCGGCGGAAACCGGAGCAGTAGCGAGGTTAAAAGCCGCGGCTCCGAGGAGGATATGTAGATCGCATCTGCATGCGGCAGGGAAAGCAAGGCGCGATCTTCTATGGTAAGTGAAATTTCTTTCGTTCAAATTAACTTACAACATTGCAGAGCGGCCTCTAGGATTCTAACTCAAACGATCAGTAGATGCGGCTATGACATTGCCCTCATCCAGGAACCCTGGCTGAGAGACGGATTTATTAACGGGCCTAATATTCCGTGCTACACGGTATATAGCGACGTTCCGGCAAGCAAGCCCAGGGCACACGTAATGGCTAGAGACATTAACACATGCCAGCTGAAGGACTTTACCTCTAGAGACTTAGCTGCTGTGAGAATTAAATATCTAAAGGGCGGGGTCGAGAAAGCCTTGGTGGTTTGTTCGGTATATCTTCCTTATGATTCAAGGGATCCTCCCCCGTCGAGGAAACTGGAGGACCTAGTGACATTTTGTAGAGCATCAGGGCTTGATCTTTTAGTCGGGTGTGACAGAAATGCCCATCACAATCTGTGGGGCAGCTCTGATACCAACCGACGAGGTGAAGAGCTCTGGAATTCGTGAGTTCCACTAATTTGGAAATTGTGAATATTGGTGACACTCCGACTTTTTGTAATAATGTGAGAGAGGAGGTCATTGATCTAACATTGGGTACACTCGATATTTGCAATGAGGTGAGAGACTGGAGGGTTTCTTTGGAACCACCCTTTTCTGACCACAGGCACATCCTGTTCAAGATATGTGTAAAGGACCAGGGGAAACAATAGAGCATATAAGCGCTGGATGTCCTGCGCCATCAGAAACAGAACACTTGGGAAGGCACAATGAAGTATGTAAGATAATTCACCAGCAGTTGGCCCACCAGTATAATCTGTGTAAAGACTCTACCCCTTACTATAAGTACCAAAGGAGCGGTACTCCGACAGCGTCTGACTCCATGTTAGGGGCGGCTGATAACACACCCCCAGGAAGCCACCCAACATCAGTAGGCTATCCGGTGCTTGGCGACACCGCAGGGTGTACCGAAGCCCAAGGCTGTAATCCAGCCGGCAACCTTCGCAGGTGCATCCTCAGGAGGCAATTTGGACGGCTGCCTCCGGAAATGTCGTCTGGGGGCCCTAAGGCCAACCACCTGACGGGCCCTATCTTCGGGTTCGACCACCCCGAAAGAAAAGCACCCACACCGAGCCGGTTTCGGAAGCCGGCGTTGGGCAAGGTGGCGGTGCTTCGAATGGCCCTGTTGACGACCCCCGCAATGACATGGACCGTTTTAGGTGGACGACGGAGCTCAAGGATGAGCTGCTACGAGAGCAGTAGCCCGCGCCGTAGGGATACATGTCCCGCATGTATGAGAGGTGGTGTGAAATGCACGCAGAGCATAGCACGCTTACCTCTCAGAATTTGCGAGATTATGTATCGTACCTCCGGAGGCAGGGATATGGTCGTGCTCCAGCTCAGCCTGCACCTGCGGCGGACGGGAGGCCTGTTAACCAGGTTGAAAGTTCGCCAATAAGGCCCGCTGAGAGGGAAATCGACCAAGTCGTTTCACCTGGGGATTTCAGAGACCGAAGGGCCTTGCATAACAACGGAAGGTCCTTGAAGCTGGCAGATTTGAAGAGAGAGGATGAGGTTGTGGGTGAACGTCTATCGGAGGCCTCTGACATTTGGAGCATCAATTGCGAAATTTACGCTGCGGCTCTGAGGCTAGCTAGACAGGGGAGAGTGAGAGACTCTCCTGTTGAGAGAGCACAGAGGCGGGTGCGCCAAATGGAAGCGAAAATCCAGTTGTCTCGCCAGGAAGGATCCGTATCCAGTGTGTGATAGAATATAGAGCGGCTGGGAAGCCTTTTACGCACCGAGTGCGCCAGATAGCCTACGGGTTGAGGCACGACCATCATACACTCAGTCAAGCGGTATTGGTTGTTGTCAAGCAACACTGTATTGACAGGATACGGATGCTAATCGCTGCTAAGCGATCGTTGGTGGCGCGGGCGAGAGGTCTGGAGCAGAAAAAATGTTCTACGAAAGACCTTCTCGCCTTTTCCAACAGCTGCCTCCAGCCATAGAGCAGCCGCCAACTGTTGATCGCGTGGAGGCCTTTTAGAGGGACATTTACGAACAACCCAAACCTCTCTCAGCAGACACTCCGGCCTTGGCGCAGTTCGAGTCCCATTGTAGGAGGACTCCTAATCTGAATGTACTACGTCACCTGATGAACACGGAAGAAATTCTTGACGCCTTACGAGGCGCAAAGAATTTCGCAGCTCCTGGCCCGGATTGCATAAACACCTACTGGTGGCAAAAATTTCCCAGTTGCCACCGGCATTTAGCTAGAGTTTTTAACTCGTGGCTAAATCAGGAGCATCCAATTCCGGCTTGGTTTGTCGAGGGTCGCACCGTGCTTCTCCCGAAGACCGGAGATTTGTCTGATCCCAAAAACTACAGGCCAATAACATTTCTGAACGCATGTTACAAGCTCTTCACCAGAATCTTGTACATGCGTATCCTTCAAGCTGTGAATCCTGTATTTCTCGACGTGTATGAACAGAGAGGGTCAAAGAAAGGAGTAGCTGGCTGCAAGGAGAACCTGTTGATTGACCGATGTGTCACGCAGGACTCCGTGCAGTACAAGCGAAACCTTTCTATGGCCTGGATTGACTATCGCAAGGCATTCGACAGCACGTCTCATGAGCTCATTGTGCGGCTGTGGGAATGCCTTTCGGTGGATAATCAGATAGTGGGATGCATCAAACAACTGATGCCACTCTGGAAGACCTGGTTCACTATAACATCAGGTGAAACTCGGGTTCAGACAGAGTTGGTGTCATTGAAAAGAGGTGTCTTCCAAGGAGTCTCCTTGAGTCCCTTGCTCTTTTGCATCTCACTTTTGCCTTTGTCCATAGCGCTGAGAAATACTGAAGGATACAGCTGTGGTACGCCCAACAACCGGAGGCACAAGGTCACCCATCTGTTTTATATGGATGACCTAAAACTTTATGCCTCCGGCCAACGCGAACTACAACAATCGCTGAGTACAGTCATGCTATCGGAATGGAGTTCGGGACAGACAAATGTGTATTGGTTCATCTCAAGAAAGGACGAAGCGGATATAGTGGAGATGAAGAACAGCTCGTTGATGGGAGCATTTTGCATCAACTGCATGCCGGAGATAACTATACCTACCTTGGAGTGGCGCAGCGTCATGTCCAAGAGGCAGAATTGGTCAAAGAGTGTCTCCGCCGCAAGTATTTGCACCGACTCCGGCAGAGCTGGTCATCAGAACTGTCCGGCAAGAACAAAGTCGCTGCCACAAACGTGCTTGCGGTCCCATTGTTATTATACACCTTTGGTGCTATACACTGGAAAATGAACGAGCTGAAGGAAATCGACACGAAGACACGCAAAAGGATGAATATGGAGAGAAGTCTGCATCCTAAGTCCTCTGTCCCGCGAATACACCTCCCGCGACACCTGGGAGGGCGTCGACTATTGAGTTTGGAGCGTCTGCACAACAGGGTAGTATTGGCCACAGCCTTCTATGTAACGAACAGCACCGATCCCCTGATCCGCTTTGTGCGAGAGCACGAGAATGCGGGTAAAGGAGCATTTCCTTTTAGCGCAGCTAAACGAGCAGCCGATGAGCTCAGCCTCACACTCGACTTCAAGCGGAGATGTCAGCAGTCCATTACGGAACTTGAAGTCGGAGACAGACATGGCTACTTCGGTTCAAGAATCCAGAGGGACATGTAGCCAGGTGGATCGAGAGACTGCAGGAATTCGACTTTGACATTGAACACTGTGCTGGCAAGTCTCATGGGAATGCGGATGCACCTTCGAGGAGACCGTGTCCCGACGACTGCGCTCACTGCAACCGATGCCGAGACGAAGGACGCTATGACCAGGAGAACCATCGTTGTGGATGATCGCTGGCAGCCTTGCGAACTCCAGAAAGACCAAGAAGAGGTGCCCAGCCTGAAACTGATCATCGAGTGGAAGAGGGAAGACCAACGACCGAGTTGGCAGGAGGTTTCACCTTACTCGCCTACCGTCAAGTCCTACTGGGCTCAGTGGGACAGTCTGGTGATGGAGGACGGCATCCTGCGACGAATACTTGAGGACAAAGAAGGGGCCCAGGAAAGAAGACAGACCGTGGTGCCTAGGAACCGCGTGGCCGAGGTACTCGGGGAGATTCACAGCGGAACCAGTGGAGGTCATCTGGGCGTGGCCAAGACTCTGGAGAAGGTTCGGGAGCGGTTCTACTGGTTTAGGTGCAAGGAAGACGTCAAGGAATGGTGCAGGAAGTGTACAGTTCGTGCCCCCAGCAACGGCCCACAGAGGCGTAAGAAAGCTCCTATGCGCCAATACAATGTTGGAAGTCCCTTCGAGAGGATCGCTATCGACGTAGCAGGACCTTTTCCGGAGAGCGAAGCTGGGACAAGTACATCGACTACTTTAGCAAATGGGTCGAAGCTTACGCTCTGCCAAACCAGGAGGCCGCAACCGTTGCTGATGCTCTGGTAAAGGACTGGATTTGCCGTTTTGGAGTTCCGCTCGAGCTGCATTCGGACCAGGGAAGGAACTTCGCGTCTGCGCTCTTCCAGAACGTGTGCAAAGCTTTGGGAATTAGGAAGACTCGGACCACGGCATTACATCCTCAGTCCGACGGCATGGTGGAGAGGATGAACAGGACGGTGAACTACTATTTGGCCAAGGTTGTCTCCAGTGTTTATTTGCCCAATCGGAGTAAAGACTTGTAACAGTTTATTGTGCGGTTTCCAATAATACCACACCAAATGCTTATACTCCATGCTGGTTGTCAACAAACTTCTCAAAATTTGGATTTACGTGGGCGTAAAATATGAGAGAAGGAAGCATGTAGCAGTAATACATGAAGATAGTGAGTTTGACATTCTCGAAATTGTAGTTTCCGCATAGCAGTGCTACAGCAGAAATTAGTCGCTATTTGGGCATTGGTCAAACATCTGTGAACATGATATTAACGGAGTACGTATAGCATCCTTATCACGTGCAGCTAAATCAAGCAATTGAAAGACAAGACTTTGAAAACTGAATTAATTTCTGTAACTCGAGTCGTGCTCGAGCCCAAGAAGATGCACTCCTTTTCAACAGTGTGTTGTTTACGAATGAAGCTTTTCATTTCCTTTTTTATGAAATGTAGCTACAGCGATATCATTAGCGGCCATGTAAACTGGCAAAATTTACATTTTTATACCCACGTAAATCCAATTTTTGGGAGGTTTGTTGACAACCAGCATGGAGTCTAAGCATTTGGAAACCGCATATTAAACTAATGTTTTCTAAAATTTTCTTAACGAAAATTTGGAAAACCTGTTGGATAATTTACCACTGGAGTTTTTAAGAATAATGTGGTTACAGGTAGATGGAGCAAAAGCACGTTTTAGTGTCAGGGACCGAAACACTTTGGATGAAAGGTTTCCCGCCAATTGTTTCGCCTGCGAGCCACGCCACCTACGATTTTTCTAATTTCTACGCCATAATTACAAAACCGTAAATATCTTGAAAACCATAAAAGGTAGAACCGCGTGTGCCTAGATAAAAGTGAAAGAGAATTTAATTTCGCATCCACCGATGTGAAACTTATGATATCATCCCATTTGAAAAAAAAGTTTTTAACGTTTTTAGCTTCTCAAATTTGAAAATTACTAGTCTATTGATTTAATATTCTTTTGAAACAACGATCGTACTGAAACACAAATACGTTCCTTGCTTGTTTCAAAACCGAAAACCGTATCTTTCTGTCGCGTTTAGTTTCCGAGATATCAACGTTTCTTGTAAAGTACTACAAACGTCAAATTTTGTAAAAATTGCTGAATTTCTCCGAAAATAGGCTTCGTAGACATAAACAATGGTTAACAAGCTGGACCTAAAAATCGATGCTGAATTCAAAACCGTAATAATATACATGGTGTTCCATTTAAAATAAGGAAGTTGATGCCTACTTTCGGTATATCCGGAAGTCCGCCATCGTTGAAATAATTTTCTAAATGTAGAGCAGTTGAAAAGAAACGTTTTTTATCTCAAACATTTTCGTCTAATTAAAGCGGTATGGCCGCTAGGGGGCACCGCGCGCTTATTGGACCACTCTGTATGTAATATAAATCAATGACGCATTTGCGGCTTCGGCTGGATACACCCTCTACTTTGGAGAGCCAGAGTACCAGTGTCGCCACGGAGATCACTATAATCCACCTGCTCGGCGAATCCTAAAGCCAGAACGTAGTGACAAACTACACTAAGCGAAAAATATTTGGTGCGTGAAATGGTTATAAAACCAAAGAAATGAAAAATAGTTGGCCATACACGCATAAGGAAACAACGGTAGCTGCCGACACTTGTTTCGAACTAATTGGACTACCCTGTTACGACACCCTGGAGTTTGTCATCACCTGAGTCCTCCCATCCTTGACTTAGATTACGTTGTCCTGATGAGGTCCAATTAGTCCGAAACGCGTGTCGGCAGTTATCGTTGTTTCCTTTTGTGTGTATAGCCAGCTATCTTTCATTTCTTTGGTTTTATAACCATTTCACGCACTAAAGATTTTTCTTTTTTTGTAAGTATACATTCCACACATAATGGGCACCTTGTATAATGGACTAAACAAAAACCATATGTAAAACCGGTGTAACATGAAGGTAACGATGAAAGTTGGAAATATGCGAGACTGATCATGTTGTTTAATGCACTTTTTTTAAAAAAAATAAGCATATTAAAATAAGGCTTAAGACTTATTAATTTGTAGCAGCACTAGCCATAGTTTTTAGATAACATACCATGTACTACTGGGAATGTATTCAGTTTCCTGTTGATCCTTCACCGGATATCGTTCCTGTCGACATACTCTTCTAGCTGCTTCAGACACACTGCAATATACGTGTAAGTTTATAATTTGAGTAATCTCGGTAATCATTAAGATTTGATCATGTAGATTTTTTTATAGATCGATGACCTACGAAACAGGAAGTGTTAGGATAGTATACCACACTTTAATAGAAAGGGCGCATAATTTGAATTGCAATTGTTTTCCAAATAAATACCTAACGATGTAAGGTTGAAATAATTTGGAATGATCTAAGTTCTACTTTAGTATATATTCTCATACTTTTTTCAAATTCACAAAGCATGCAATAAATACTTTAACTTTATATGAAAGTTGATTTGCATAGGTATATTTTTATTCCAACGATCTGCAATGTGAGGACATATGCACATCGCACATCGATTAAGTAGTTATAATGTTGTTGCAGTGACTTTACTTTCATAAAAATACACGTCTGGCCTGAACGATAGCCTTCTTGTGAAGTCTCGTGAGGCTAGTATAAGGCAAGGTAGTTCGGTAAAATTTCTGGCGGTCCACCTGTCATATAAATGTAGATGGAATATGAATTTTTTTAGTGGAAATATCGGTATTTTTGACTTATTATTAGGCATATTTTTAATCCACTGCTTCTTACGGTATACTGGGGGGCTAAGCGAGTGCGGAGGTTCTTCGAGCCTCTTCATTATCAGGGGGGGCCGTAAGGCCCCCAAGACCATCCAGGAGTGGTTAGGAGACGAATTTGTCGCCTGCCCCGTGTAGACATTTCTTATTTCTGCACCTTTCACGTAGTGGTCCCCGTCTTCGTGCAATACGAAGCAGTCCTGGCGGATCGACCAACCCAAGGTGTGATGCGACCCGTGCCGAAGGGTGTGTGGCGGTGGGTATGCACCGTCGCGAACGAAGCCTCTGGGATAGCGGGCAACCTCCCAGAGTACTTTGTCTTACAGCTGTGAAGGGGGCACCGCAGGTGCTTACTGAAATTTCCCCCTTACTCGTGGGATTTGTATGGAGAAAGCCAACAAATTCAATTGCCGACACCTACTGGGAATGGTGTCGCTATTCAGGCTCCCACCCAGAGGCCTGAAGGGGGGAACCAGACCCAGATAGACACGGTACAGGCCGCAACACAGGCAGCTGCGGGACCCAGTAGTCTGACGGCTACTGGAGACAGAGTGAGTGAACACGGAAAGGAGGACTCGGGCAGCGGGAGACTGGAGAGTGTCCGAGTCCTTTGGAGCTCCACCAGGGGCAGCGGCGGAAACCGGAGCAGTAGCGAGGTTAAAAGCCGCGGCTCCGAGGAGGATATGTAGATCGCATCTGCATGCGGCAGGGAAAGCAAGGCGCGATCTTCTATGGTAAGTGAAATTTCTTTCGTTCAAATTAACTTACAACATTGCAGAGCGGCCTCTAGGATTCTAACTCAAACGATCAGTAGATGCGGCTATGACATTGCCCTCATCCAGGAACCCTGGCTGAGAGACGGATTTATTAACGGGCCTAATATTCCGTGCTACACGGTATATAGCGACGTTCCGGCAAGCAAGCCCAGGGCACACGTAATGGCTAGAGACATTAACACATGCCAGCTGAAGGACTTTACCTCTAGAGACTTAGCTGCTGTGAGAATTAAATATCTAAAGGGCGGGGTCGAGAAAGCCTTGGTGGTTTGTTCGGTATATCTTCCTTATGATTCAAGGGATCCTCCCCCGTCGAGGAAACTGGAGGACCTAGTGACATTTTGTAGAGCATCAGGGCTTGATCTTTTAGTCGGGTGTGACAGAAATGCCCATCACAATCTGTGGGGCAGCTCTGATACCAACCGACGAGGTGAAGAGCTCTGGAATTCGTGAGTTCCACTAATTTGGAAATTGTGAATATTGGTGACACTCCGACTTTTTGTAATAATGTGAGAGAGGAGGTCATTGATCTAACATTGGGTACACTCGATATTTGCAATGAGGTGAGAGACTGGAGGGTTTCTTTGGAACCACCCTTTTCTGACCACAGGCACATCCTGTTCAAGATATGTGTAAAGGACCAGGGGAAACAATAGAGCATATAAGCGCTGGATGTCCTGCGCCATCAGAAACAGAACACTTGGGAAGGCACAATGAAGTATGTAAGATAATTCACCAGCAGTTGGCCCACCAGTATAATCTGTGTAAAGACTCTACCCCTTACTATAAGTACCAAAGGAGCGGTACTCCGACAGCGTCTGACTCCATGTTAGGGGCGGCTGATAACACACCCCCAGGAAGCCACCCAACATCAGTAGGCTATCCGGTGCTTGGCGACACCGCAGGGTGTACCGAAGCCCAAGGCTGTAATCCAGCCGGCAACCTTCGCAGGTGCATCCTCAGGAGGCAATTTGGACGGCTGCCTCCGGAAATGTCGTCTGGGGGCCCTAAGGCCAACCACCTGACGGGCCCTATCTTCGGGTTCGACCACCCCGAAAGAAAAGCACCCACACCGAGCCGGTTTCGGAAGCCGGCGTTGGGCAAGGTGGCGGTGCTTCGAATGGCCCTGTTGACGACCCCCGCAATGACATGGACCGTTTTAGGTGGACGACGGAGCTCAAGGATGAGCTGCTACGAGAGCAGTAGCCCGCGCCGTAGGGATACATGTCCCGCATGTATGAGAGGTGGTGTGAAATGCACGCAGAGCATAGCACGCTTACCTCTCAGAATTTGCGAGATTATGTATCGTACCTCCGGAGGCAGGGATATGGTCGTGCTCCAGCTCAGCCTGCACCTGCGGCGGACGGGAGGCCTGTTAACCAGGTTGAAAGTTCGCCAATAAGGCCCGCTGAGAGGGAAATCGACCAAGTCGTTTCACCTGGGGATTTCAGAGACCGAAGGGCCTTGCATAACAACGGAAGGTCCTTGAAGCTGGCAGATTTGAAGAGAGAGGATGAGGTTGTGGGTGAACGTCTATCGGAGGCCTCTGACATTTGGAGCATCAATTGCGAAATTTACGCTGCGGCTCTGAGGCTAGCTAGACAGGGGAGAGTGAGAGACTCTCCTGTTGAGAGAGCACAGAGGCGGGTGCGCCAAATGGAAGCGAAAATCCAGTTGTCTCGCCAGGAAGGATCCGTATCCAGTGTGTGATAGAATATAGAGCGGCTGGGAAGCCTTTTACGCACCGAGTGCGCCAGATAGCCTACGGGTTGAGGCACGACCATCATACACTCAGTCAAGCGGTATTGGTTGTTGTCAAGCAACACTGTATTGACAGGATACGGATGCTAATCGCTGCTAAGCGATCGTTGGTGGCGCGGGCGAGAGGTCTGGAGCAGAAAAAATGTTCTACGAAAGACCTTCTCGCCTTTTCCAACAGCTGCCTCCAGCCATAGAGCAGCCGCCAACTGTTGATCGCGTGGAGGCCTTTTAGAGGGACATTTACGAACAACCCAAACCTCTCTCAGCAGACACTCCGGCCTTGGCGCAGTTCGAGTCCCATTGTAGGAGGACTCCTAATCTGAATGTACTACGTCACCTGATGAACACGGAAGAAATTCTTGACGCCTTACGAGGCGCAAAGAATTTCGCAGCTCCTGGCCCGGATTGCATAAACACCTACTGGTGGCAAAAATTTCCCAGTTGCCACCGGCATTTAGCTAGAGTTTTTAACTCGTGGCTAAATCAGGAGCATCCAATTCCGGCTTGGTTTGTCGAGGGTCGCACCGTGCTTCTCCCGAAGACCGGAGATTTGTCTGATCCCAAAAACTACAGGCCAATAACATTTCTGAACGCATGTTACAAGCTCTTCACCAGAATCTTGTACATGCGTATCCTTCAAGCTGTGAATCCTGTATTTCTCGACGTGTATGAACAGAGAGGGTCAAAGAAAGGAGTAGCTGGCTGCAAGGAGAACCTGTTGATTGACCGATGTGTCACGCAGGACTCCGTGCAGTACAAGCGAAACCTTTCTATGGCCTGGATTGACTATCGCAAGGCATTCGACAGCACGTCTCATGAGCTCATTGTGCGGCTGTGGGAATGCCTTTCGGTGGATAATCAGATAGTGGGATGCATCAAACAACTGATGCCACTCTGGAAGACCTGGTTCACTATAACATCAGGTGAAACTCGGGTTCAGACAGAGTTGGTGTCATTGAAAAGAGGTGTCTTCCAAGGAGTCTCCTTGAGTCCCTTGCTCTTTTGCATCTCACTTTTGCCTTTGTCCATAGCGCTGAGAAATACTGAAGGATACAGCTGTGGTACGCCCAACAACCGGAGGCACAAGGTCACCCATCTGTTTTATATGGATGACCTAAAACTTTATGCCTCCGGCCAACGCGAACTACAACAATCGCTGAGTACAGTCATGCTATCGGAATGGAGTTCGGGACAGACAAATGTGTATTGGTTCATCTCAAGAAAGGACGAAGCGGATATAGTGGAGATGAAGAACAGCTCGTTGATGGGAGCATTTTGCATCAACTGCATGCCGGAGATAACTATACCTACCTTGGAGTGGCGCAGCGTCATGTCCAAGAGGCAGAATTGGTCAAAGAGTGTCTCCGCCGCAAGTATTTGCACCGACTCCGGCAGAGCTGGTCATCAGAACTGTCCGGCAAGAACAAAGTCGCTGCCACAAACGTGCTTGCGGTCCCATTGTTATTATACACCTTTGGTGCTATACACTGGAAAATGAACGAGCTGAAGGAAATCGACACGAAGACACGCAAAAGGATGAATATGGAGAGAAGTCTGCATCCTAAGTCCTCTGTCCCGCGAATACACCTCCCGCGACACCTGGGAGGGCGTCGACTATTGAGTTTGGAGCGTCTGCACAACAGGGTAGTATTGGCCACAGCCTTCTATGTAACGAACAGCACCGATCCCCTGATCCGCTTTGTGCGAGAGCACGAGAATGCGGGTAAAGGAGCATTTCCTTTTAGCGCAGCTAAACGAGCAGCCGATGAGCTCAGCCTCACACTCGACTTCAAGCGGAGATGTCAGCAGTCCATTACGGAACTTGAAGTCGGAGACAGACATGGCTACTTCGGTTCAAGAATCCAGAGGGACATGTAGCCAGGTGGATCGAGAGACTGCAGGAATTCGACTTTGACATTGAACACTGTGCTGGCAAGTCTCATGGGAATGCGGATGCACCTTCGAGGAGACCGTGTCCCGACGACTGCGCTCACTGCAACCGATGCCGAGACGAAGGACGCTATGACCAGGAGAACCATCGTTGTGGATGATCGCTGGCAGCCTTGCGAACTCCAGAAAGACCAAGAAGAGGTGCCCAGCCTGAAACTGATCATCGAGTGGAAGAGGGAAGACCAACGACCGAGTTGGCAGGAGGTTTCACCTTACTCGCCTACCGTCAAGTCCTACTGGGCTCAGTGGGACAGTCTGGTGATGGAGGACGGCATCCTGCGACGAATACTTGAGGACAAAGAAGGGGCCCAGGAAAGAAGACAGACCGTGGTGCCTAGGAACCGCGTGGCCGAGGTACTCGGGGAGATTCACAGCGGAACCAGTGGAGGTCATCTGGGCGTGGCCAAGACTCTGGAGAAGGTTCGGGAGCGGTTCTACTGGTTTAGGTGCAAGGAAGACGTCAAGGAATGGTGCAGGAAGTGTACAGTTCGTGCCCCCAGCAACGGCCCACAGAGGCGTAAGAAAGCTCCTATGCGCCAATACAATGTTGGAAGTCCCTTCGAGAGGATCGCTATCGACGTAGCAGGACCTTTTCCGGAGAGCGAAGCTGGGACAAGTACATCGACTACTTTAGCAAATGGGTCGAAGCTTACGCTCTGCCAAACCAGGAGGCCGCAACCGTTGCTGATGCTCTGGTAAAGGACTGGATTTGCCGTTTTGGAGTTCCGCTCGAGCTGCATTCGGACCAGGGAAGGAACTTCGCGTCTGCGCTCTTCCAGAACGTGTGCAAAGCTTTGGGAATTAGGAAGACTCGGACCACGGCATTACATCCTCAGTCCGACGGCATGGTGGAGAGGATGAACAGGACGGTGAACTACTATTTGGCCAAGGTTGTCTCCAGTGTTTATTTGCCCAATCGGAGTAAAGACTTGTAACAGTTTATTGTGCGGTTTCCAATAATACCACACCAAATGCTTATACTCCATGCTGGTTGTCAACAAACTTCTCAAAATTTGGATTTACGTGGGCGTAAAATATGAGAGAAGGAAGCATGTAGCAGTAATACATGAAGATAGTGAGTTTGACATTCTCGAAATTGTAGTTTCCGCATAGCAGTGCTACAGCAGAAATTAGTCGCTATTTGGGCATTGGTCAAACATCTGTGAACATGATATTAACGGAGTACGTATAGCATCCTTATCACGTGCAGCTAAATCAAGCAATTGAAAGACAAGACTTTGAAAACTGAATTAATTTCTGTAACTCGAGTCGTGCTCGAGCCCAAGAAGATGCACTCCTTTTCAACAGTGTGTTGTTTACGAATGAAGCTTTTCATTTCCTTTTTTATGAAATGTAGCTACAGCGATATCATTAGCGGCCATGTAAACTGGCAAAATTTACATTTTTATACCCACGTAAATCCAATTTTTGGGAGGTTTGTTGACAACCAGCATGGAGTCTAAGCATTTGGAAACCGCATATTAAACTAATGTTTTCTAAAATTTTCTTAACGAAAATTTGGAAAACCTGTTGGATAATTTACCACTGGAGTTTTTAAGAATAATGTGGTTACAGGTAGATGGAGCAAAAGCACGTTTTAGTGTCAGGGACCGAAACACTTTGGATGAAAGGTTTCCCGCCAATTGTTTCGCCTGCGAGCCACGCCACCTACGATTTTTCTAATTTCTACGCCATAATTACAAAACCGTAAATATCTTGAAAACCATAAAAGGTAGAACCGCGTGTGCCTAGATAAAAGTGAAAGAGAATTTAATTTCGCATCCACCGATGTGAAACTTATGATATCATCCCATTTGAAAAAAAAGTTTTTAACGTTTTTAGCTTCTCAAATTTGAAAATTACTAGTCTATTGATTTAATATTCTTTTGAAACAACGATCGTACTGAAACACAAATACGTTCCTTGCTTGTTTCAAAACCGAAAACCGTATCTTTCTGTCGCGTTTAGTTTCCGAGATATCAACGTTTCTTGTAAAGTACTACAAACGTCAAATTTTGTAAAAATTGCTGAATTTCTCCGAAAATAGGCTTCGTAGACATAAACAATGGTTAACAAGCTGGACCTAAAAATCGATGCTGAATTCAAAACCGTAATAATATACATGGTGTTCCATTTAAAATAAGGAAGTTGATGCCTACTTTCGGTATATCCGGAAGTCCGCCATCGTTGAAATAATTTTCTAAATGTAGAGCAGTTGAAAAGAAACGTTTTTTATCTCAAACATTTTCGTCTAATTAAAGCGGTATGGCCGCTAGGGGGCACCGCGCGCTTATTGGACCACTCTGTATGTAATATAAATCAATGACGCATTTGCGGCTTCGGCTGGATACACCCTCTACTTTGGAGAGCCAGAGTACCAGTGTCGCCACGGAGATCACTATAATCCACCTGCTCGGCGAATCCTAAAGCCAGAACGTAGTGACAAACTACACTAAGCGAAAAATATTTGGTGCGTGAAATGGTTATAAAACCAAAGAAATGAAAAATAGTTGGCCATACACGCATAAGGAAACAACGGTAGCTGCCGACACTTGTTTCGAACTAATTGGACTACCCTGTTACGACACCCTGGAGTTTGTCATCACCTGAGTCCTCCCATCCTTGACTTAGATTACGTTGTCCTGATGAGGTCCAATTAGTCCGAAACGCGTGTCGGCAGTTATCGTTGTTTCCTTTTGTGTGTATAGCCAGCTATCTTTCATTTCTTTGGTTTTATAACCATTTCACGCACTAAAGATTTTTCTTTTTTTGTAAGTATACATTCCACACATAATGGGCACCTTGTATAATGGACTAAACAAAAACCATATGTAAAACCGGTGTAACATGAAGGTAACGATGAAAGTTGGAAATATGCGAGACTGATCATGTTGTTTAATGCACTTTTTTTAAAAAAAATAAGCATATTAAAATAAGGCTTAAGACTTATTAATTTGTAGCAGCACTAGCCATAGTTTTTAGATAACATACCATGTACTACTGGGAATGTATTCAGTTTCCTGTTGATCCTTCACCGGATATCGTTCCTGTCGACATACTCTTCTAGCTGCTTCAGACACACTGCAATATACGTGTAAGTTTATAATTTGAGTAATCTCGGTAATCATTAAGATTTGATCATGTAGATTTTTTTATAGATCGATGACCTACGAAACAGGAAGTGTTAGGATAGTATACCACACTTTAATAGAAAGGGCGCATAATTTGAATTGCAATTGTTTTCCAAATAAATACCTAACGATGTAAGGTTGAAATAATTTGGAATGATCTAAGTTCTACTTTAGTATATATTCTCATACTTTTTTCAAATTCACAAAGCATGCAATAAATACTTTAACTTTATATGAAAGTTGATTTGCATAGGTATATTTTTATTCCAACGATCTGCAATGTGAGGACATATGCACATCGCACATCGATTAAGTAGTTATAATGTTGTTGCAGTGACTTTACTTTCATAAAAATACACGTCTGGCCTGAACGATAGCCTTCTTGTGAAGTCTCGTGAGGCTAGTATAAGGCAAGGTAGTTCGGTAAAATTTCTGGCGGTCCACCTGTCATATAAATGTAGATGGAATATGAATTTTTTTAGTGGAAATATCGGTATTTTTGACTTATTATTAGGCATATTTTTAATCCACTGCTTCTTACGGTATACTGGGGGGCTAAGCGAGTGCGGAGGTTCTTCGAGCCTCTTCATTATCAGGGGGGGCCGTAAGGCCCCCAAGACCATCCAGGAGTGGTTAGGAGACGAATTTGTCGCCTGCCCCGTGTAGACATTTCTTATTTCTGCACCTTTCACGTAGTGGTCCCCGTCTTCGTGCAATACGAAGCAGTCCTGGCGGATCGACCAACCCAAGGTGTGATGCGACCCGTGCCGAAGGGTGTGTGGCGGTGGGTATGCACCGTCGCGAACGAAGCCTCTGGGATAGCGGGCAACCTCCCAGAGTACTTTGTCTTACAGCTGTGAAGGGGGCACCGCAGGTGCTTACTGAAATTTCCCCCTTACTCGTGGGATTTGTATGGAGAAAGCCAACAAATTCAATTGCCGACACCTACTGGGAATGGTGTCGCTATTCAGGCTCCCACCCAGAGGCCTGAAGGGGGGAACCAGACCCAGATAGACACGGTACAGGCCGCAACACAGGCAGCTGCGGGACCCAGTAGTCTGACGGCTACTGGAGACAGAGTGAGTGAACACGGAAAGGAGGACTCGGGCAGCGGGAGACTGGAGAGTGTCCGAGTCCTTTGGAGCTCCACCAGGGGCAGCGGCGGAAACCGGAGCAGTAGCGAGGTTAAAAGCCGCGGCTCCGAGGAGGATATGTAGATCGCATCTGCATGCGGCAGGGAAAGCAAGGCGCGATCTTCTATGGTAAGTGAAATTTCTTTCGTTCAAATTAACTTACAACATTGCAGAGCGGCCTCTAGGATTCTAACTCAAACGATCAGTAGATGCGGCTATGACATTGCCCTCATCCAGGAACCCTGGCTGAGAGACGGATTTATTAACGGGCCTAATATTCCGTGCTACACGGTATATAGCGACGTTCCGGCAAGCAAGCCCAGGGCACACGTAATGGCTAGAGACATTAACACATGCCAGCTGAAGGACTTTACCTCTAGAGACTTAGCTGCTGTGAGAATTAAATATCTAAAGGGCGGGGTCGAGAAAGCCTTGGTGGTTTGTTCGGTATATCTTCCTTATGATTCAAGGGATCCTCCCCCGTCGAGGAAACTGGAGGACCTAGTGACATTTTGTAGAGCATCAGGGCTTGATCTTTTAGTCGGGTGTGACAGAAATGCCCATCACAATCTGTGGGGCAGCTCTGATACCAACCGACGAGGTGAAGAGCTCTGGAATTCGTGAGTTCCACTAATTTGGAAATTGTGAATATTGGTGACACTCCGACTTTTTGTAATAATGTGAGAGAGGAGGTCATTGATCTAACATTGGGTACACTCGATATTTGCAATGAGGTGAGAGACTGGAGGGTTTCTTTGGAACCACCCTTTTCTGACCACAGGCACATCCTGTTCAAGATAAACGGAGAGAGAACAGATATACTGGCCGGGATCTACTGACCATAACCTCAGTGGCGGAGATGACATCGAGGCGGCGGTGGAGTCCCTCTGTAGGGACCTTACGGAGTCTTTTGAAACTAGCTGTCCCCTGCGCAAGGTCAGTGCAGGAGTCAATGCAAACTTTTGTACCAATAATTTGGAGAACAAAAGGAAGGCGGTGCAAAGATTGCTAAGAAAGGTTAGGGATAGGAAAGACTCTCCGGAATGGGAAAGATACAAAAAGGTACTGCAGGAGTACAAGAAGGAGATCAGAAAGGCCTATAGAGAGTCGTGGAGAAATTTCTGTAGATCCACTAACGACATTCCTGCAACTGCGGGAATGCATAGAATCCTATGCAAGGACAGTAAGTCAAGATAGGGTCCTTGACCAACTCCTCTGGTCATATTACGACCAACGAGAAAGAGACGTTGAAGCTGCTTATGGAAACACATTTCCCTGGATCGGTAGCAGCACAACCGCAGGGAAGGCAACTGCCAACACGTCGCCCCTCTAGAGAGGACTGGATGGTGGCACATACGACAGAGTAGTATGGGCAATTTGCACCATATAAAAGCCCTGGACTGGACGGTGTGATTCCAGCGATGTTACAACAAGGGCAGGGCCGTCGGCTTCACACCTGGAAGCTGGCTACTGGCCAAGATCGTTTTTATACCCAAACCGGGTAGAGGCAGTTATACACACCCGAAGGACCGATTACCCTTTCTTCATTCTTGCTGAAGACTTTGGAAAGGCTAATTGATAGACACCTAAGAGATGGACCTCTGGAAGGGTGCGCCATTCATGATTGTCAGTTTGCTTATCAAGGTGATAAGTCAGCTGAACTTGCCCTTCACCAGCTAGTCTGTAGACTGGAGAAGACGTTGGAACAAAAGTAGCCTTGGTAGCTTTCCTAGATATTGAGGGTGCGTTTAATTGCACCACTTCCGATTCAATAAAGTCTGCCTTGGAGAGGCATGGGGTGATATCCTCCCTCGTGGAATGGATCCTCTCCACCTTAGAGGGTCGAGTGGCTACTGCCATGCTGAATGACATTGCCCGCAGGGCGGAGTCTTATCTCCCTTATTGTGGTGTCTGGTGCTGAATGAACTTCTGGTCAGGCTCAACAATATAGGTCTTTACGTGCAAGCCTATACAGATGATCTTAGTATAGTAGTCAGGGGTCGATTCGTGCCTACTGTTTCGGAGATAATGCAAGGCGCTCTGCGCATTATGGAATCGTGGTACAACGAGGTAGATCTATCGGTCAATGCCGAGAAGACTGAGCTAGTTATGTTAACTAGAAGAAGGAGAGCGGATGGATACATCCGACCAACCTTCTTTGGAACATCACTTAAACTTTCCCAATCAGTAAAATATCTAGGCGTAATTCTAGACTCGAAGCTGAATTGGAGACAACATGTAGAACATAAAGTCAATAAGGCACGTAATATAACATAATTATGGGCATGCAGAAGGGTTGTAGGAGTGAATTGGGGCTTGACTCCTAAAGTGATGTTCTGGGTCTATACTACAATCGTTAGGCCGTCCTTATTGTATGGATAACTTGTGTGGTGGCCATGTGTGAGGATAGACAATCAACGCAAAGCTAAATAAAATTCAACGCTTGGCTTGTGTTACTATAACAAATGCAGTACGCAAAACTCCGTTGAACGCGTTAGAAGCACTGCTGAATCTCCCTCCACTCGACTTGGTACCTGAAGAGGAGGCAAGGGTGTCTGCGTTCCGATTGTGGGATCAAGGCAGTTGGTCCTTTGTGAATTCTGGGAGGGGTCACTCTGCCATCCTCTCGGAACTGCAAAGGGATGTCCCTATCCTTATGAGGAGTGATATAATTCCTCCTACATATCGCTTCGACTGCAAATTTACCGTGAAGTATCCTACAAGGAAGAGTGGGGGCTAAGCGGCAGGCCGCCTTTTGAGGGGAAAGGGCCAGTCTGGTACACCGAGGGCTCACTTACCGACGAAGGCTCCGGCGCTGGGGTCTATGGGCCAAAAACAAAGTTCTCCCTCTCTCTTTGGGGGAAAACACCACGGTATTCCAAGCAGAGATATATGCGATTTTAGCTTGGTTCTTTCGCATTTACGAAATTCAGGGGCCAAGCAGGCGGATCACCATCTGCTCTGGCAGCCAGGCAGCATTATAAGCATTAAGTGCTTGCAGGTTTACATCAAGGCTCGTTCTGCAATGTAGAAAGGTCTTGGATGACATTTCGGCGAGACATCAGGTGTCACTTATGTGGATGCCGAGTCATGCTGGAGTTCATCATCATAGTCACAATGTCTTAACAGACATGTTGTGAACTCGTAAAATGTACTCATTTCACGAGTTTCTCTTGGGATATCTTTAGGATCTTTAATGCAGTAGTTTCCCATTTTCTTTCTGCATCCTCATGCCGTTGACCAGATGTATCGACTGGTACATCCGTCTTTAGGGACAATTTCTCACCCCAAGGACAAGAAGGTGTCCTGACTCTTCTCAACTCGTCCACCCAAAGCTGTTGGTTGAGAAGAGGTTACTGCTTATACCGACAGTAGTTCGGTTCCTTTTAGTCGCCTTTTACGAGACGCAGGATATACGATGGGAGATATTCTAACCCGCCCCCACACGGGTGCTGAAGTTAGTGGTAATGAAATGGCGGACGCGCTCGCAAGGCGAGGGTCGAGGAAGAACTTCCTGGGTCCTGAGCCGGCTTTGGGGCTGGCAGCAGAGACCATCAGAAGGAAAACAGAGGTGTGGTTGCAAAATCAGCATCTTATCAGATGGAAAGGAATCTTCGGACTCCTCCGTCAAGCTAGAGAACTTATTTCATGACCTCTGGCTAAGGTGGGACGGTTCTGTCTCTCGCTGGACAGAAGCTGACTGGGCTACTTGTTGGCCTGCTATCCGGCCATAACACCTTCAAACGCCATTTGTATGTGATGGGGACGGTAAATGAACCGACGTGTACACGCTGTGGCGAGGAGGAAGAA
The DNA here is from genome assembly GCA_951848785.1 of Callosobruchus maculatus. Taxonomy (NCBI): domain Eukaryota; kingdom Metazoa; phylum Arthropoda; class Insecta; order Coleoptera; family Chrysomelidae; genus Callosobruchus; species Callosobruchus maculatus. The sequence continues at coordinate 8,185,978 of CATOUR010000158.1, read as the reverse complement.
TCCTCGGCACACATTCTTTGTCGTTGTGAAGCCCTTGGGTATCACAGGCAGACTATACTCGGTTCAAGGGTTCTTGAACCTGAGGATATAAGATGGGAAGGAACCAAGGCCATCCTCACCTTCGCGATGAGGGCTGGACTTGGGAACTAGGGTAAGAGGTGCAAAGGGGCCCGTTGGTAGGCCTATGCACTGGTGCTTCTAGCCACCAGATAGCCTCTCTCCCTCTTTCATTTATTCATTCATACGGTATATATGGCCTGCAGCTGCTCCCGAGAAGCAAACAGAGTTCATAATCCAAAAACGAGTAGTTAGGCTGATTCTCGGGATGCCTAATACAACTAGCTGTAGTGGTTTGTTAATCCATGTATTGTAACATACATTATGGTATTCGTGTATTGTCTATTAGTTGTCATGCATGATGTAAAGTCAAATTGTTAGGTTAGATCTTTGAAGTGTAAACGTCATCGAATCGTCTAGAGTTTTCGGGAATGACGGATGGGCATTCTCGAATGTCATCGAATTCTCTAGATGGTTCGATGAAGTATATAAGGCGCCACGAGTAGCGATATATATAAGAGATATTGTATTGAGTTGTGAAGTAAAACAGTGAAAGTTACGTCCAGTTTGATTCTTTGGTCAAGAAAAAGAGGCCGTCGTGACAATTCGTGTCAGAAGTGGGATTATCCATCGAATCAAGCCAGGAAAAGGAAAGAAGTGACTACAGTGTCAGTTAATGCCAGTTACAAGAGCTATGGCGTCCGAAATGAGTGCATTGATGGCTACGATACAAGAAATGAAGGCAGATATGAGAAACAGCGTAGTACAAACAGCCGAAATGAGAACCAGCTTAGAACACAGATTAGAACAAGGTGCAGCCGAGACGAGAACAACGGTGCAAGTCCTGGAAAAAAAGTTGAAGCACCACCAAGAGGGCCAGGCAGCCATTATGCAAGCAACCGTCGTGAACCTGGAAGAAAAGCTAAAGAACCATCAAGACGAAGCAATCTCAGATTTGAAGAGTGGACAGGAACTTGTGATGGCTAGGCATTAGAAGATCAAGACCAACGTATTAGCGCAATAGATACACAAATAGTGACAGTAGCGACATCACAAAAGAACGCTGAGGAACAGCTGCAGCAAGTGGAAGATCGTATCAAAGAAATTGTCACAGTGAAGCTGCGAGAGCCTAGTGCAGGTGAGACTAGTTTAACTGCAGTAGCACCCGCTTTACATGACAGACACAGTGACGTAGTAGCAAAGCCCTATCCATACAATGGCAAATCGTCATGGGACATTTATTACATGCAATTTGAAAACATCGTGTATGAATAACTGGTCGATGCTGAGAGACTCTGCAGCAGCTATTTTGGAAAATCCCTGCTCCTCAGATCTACGTGACTATGACAAGATAACGTCTGCACTAAAGTTACGCTTTGGAGACGCGCACTTAACAGAACTGTTCCATGGTCAACTGCACAACCGGACACAGCAAGCCAAAGAGGATCTGACCACGTTTGCATATGAAGTCCAAAGCTTAGCGAAACGAACATTTGTCAGCAGTCCCATCGAGACACAGGAATACGTTGCTGCTCGTCAGTTTGTCGAAGGCATTGCGAATCTGGACGTCCAGTGAATCGTAAGACTATCCAGTCCCAGAACCTTACAAGACGCTTTGGTCAAGGCTCTAGAAATTGAAGCTGCCACAAAAGCCACGTGAATGACACGGAGGGTGCGCTCTGTAGAACAAGATGATGAAGTAAAAGTCAGGGCCATCGTTCGTTCCAAAAAGAAGAAGCAGTGGTAGCTTCAAGAGAAACTCAGTTCACAGAAATCTAGCAGGTGGTGAGAAGACGTGTTGGAGATGTGGGCAGAAGGGCAGAAGGAGCACCTTAGAGTAGGCTGCCAACTACACGTCGATAAGATGCAGGTGAATGTAGAAAAAGCAGATAAATATGCAAGCAAAATGAAATCTATGCAAGGCACGATAAACTCAATGAGGGAGCAGTTTGACAGAGACACGAAGAATTTGCTGAAGAGGAACGAGGAAACTATCGCTAAGCTTCAAGGACAACACAGAGTAGCCATGAGGGAACTTACAGCAGACCGAGATAGGCTAAAGCAGTTGCTTGACTCTCAGAAACGGGAATGTGTGGGTATTAAGAGCAAGTTTGAAAGGGACAAAAAGAATCTGTTGAAGAAGAATGACCAACACGCGGCAGCCTTGAGAAAGCTCAACGAAAAACACGACAGAGAAGTTTATTCTTTGAAAAATGAAATCAAGAGATGAAGGCTTTGGATCAGCCGAAGAAAGCGAAGGATATATGTGACCAAGCTAAGGATGAAAATGCAATGCTCAAACAGAAGATTACCCAGCTGGACGCTGAGCACGCATTCTTAAAGAAATACCTGACCACGCGATTGTGCAAGCCAAAGAGACCGGGGTCAAGGAGGACGGGTCAAGGTTGAGTGAAAGGTTGGTGCATCATGAAGCAGAAATCAAGAATATGAAATCAGATATGTCAGATGCGTTGATAGTGTGAGAAAGGTCATGGAAGACTTGTATAAAGCAAGAGACGTTGACAGTAAGATGAAAGAGCAACTGGCGAATTTGGAAGATGAGAACGTTCCACTGAAAAAGGAGCTGGAAGACGCTTTGGCTCCAGCACAGGCTGATAGTTCTGGGATGAAACAATTGAAGTACGGACATAATAAGATAAAGCAGAAGATTACGCAGATGGAAAGCGAGGTCGATAGCGATAGGCTAAAGAAAAATTCGAACAAAGTCATTGAAAATGTAAACAAAGGTGTGTACGAAATATCAGCGATGCAAAATGACCATGTAGATTTGAAGCAAATATTGGCGCAGCTGGAGAGAGAAAACGGGAAGATAGGGGCAGAGCCTAACGTTGCGCTCAAGGACGTGTCATGGGTATCTGATCAAGCCGCGCAACTAAGGAGCGAGAATGGTAAGCAGAAGAACAGGATTGCGGAACAGGAAGACAAACTGAGCAGACTCACAGAGGAACTGGAGAGCAACCTGAGTGACGAGAAGGGAGTGTCGAGAGTTGACAGCCGTCAAGACGAAAAGGCGCAACTGAAGAGGAGAGGATAGCAGAGTTAGGAAAAGAGAACGCTGCTGGAGCAGAAAATGAGAATCACAAGTTGAGCAAAGTATGTCGCAGTTACAAGGTGATCCGCGGCCTAATTACATAAGGAATCGCACAGCGGTTGCTGGGCGGTAGCTGATAAACATCCACAAAACATCCATAAATCATCCACAGATCAGCGATTGCGACAGCAACAGCGTTTGTATCTCCTAATTCTGTGGCGTGCTGTCGCATGACAGTTCTGGGTTCTGGCCAACTACTGACTTCATTCAGCCTACATTGTAGGTTATGTCCGTGATATTATTTTGAGTGCGTCGTTTTAGAATTTAGACATGGAGTGTTAGATGGTCAAACAAACAAGCTTTTGGACATTTTGATGGAAAATATATCGTTGGCGGAAGGCGTGGGTTTGGATCTTAGGCTGCATGTGGCAAGAAATTGCAGACAGGCTTAATGCCCCTGGATTTGGGTATTCAAAAATTCAATCGACAGTGAGCCGACATCGGAGTGATCATATTTATATTGCATCTGCTTATGGTGAGTAAAAATGTAATAGAACATTAAATATTTTCAAAAGTGTAGAGGTCAAATAAACACCGACCAGTGGCGTCGTTATTACTAATAGACACTATTGACGGTATGATACGTGCTTATTTATCGGGTTAATAACTGAGCGATCATCTAAAGGGGTAGCAGCCAAAATAAAAACAATTAAAACATCATTTTTACCCCTAAGGAAATAATTCCCCAAGATGAAATTGCAGCCAAAAAATAACACCTAAATAATGTCATTTTATGAGTCCAGTCTCATCGACTGAGCGAACTTCTAAAGGGCCAGCAGCCAAAATCAAAAAAATTAAAATATCTTTTTCACCCCTAAGGAAATGATTCCCCAAGATAAAATTGATGCCAAAAATTAACACATAAATAATGCCACTTTATGAGCTCAGTCTCATCAACTGAGCGAACTTCTAAAGGGCCAGCAGCCAAAATCAAAAAAATTAAAATATCTTTTTCACCCCTAAGGAAATGATTCCCCAAGATGAAATTGATGCCAAAAATTAACACATAATTAATCACATTTTATGAGTCCAGAGACATCAACTGAGCGAAATTCTAAAGGGCCAGCAGCCAAAATCAAAAATATTAAAATATTTTCACCCCTAGATCCTCTCAGTGGCGCCTCCCCAAGGTGGCGGATAGGGGAATGCCTCCCAGATATGGGTGGTACCGGGGAAATGAAATACCCGGGGCGGACCAAAACTAGCACAGTGGAATAGCGTCTGCATCCAGAGGATCGGCTATTCCACAATTAATAGGACACGACGGATCTCCATGTGAGGAGCGGTACTCCAACAGCGTCTGTTCTTCATGTTAGAAGCGGCTGTTTTCATAAACCCCCAGGAAGCCGCCCAACATCAACAGGCTATTCGGTGCGTGGCGACACCGAGGGGTATACCGAAGCCAAAGGATGCAAGTCGGTCGGCAACCTTCACAGGTCCATCCTCTGGAGGCAATTTGGACGGCTGCCTCCGGAAATGTCTGCTGCGGGCCCTAAGGCTAACCACCTGACGGGCCCTATCTTCGGGTTCGACCACCTCGAAGGAAAAGCACCCACACCGAGCCGGTTTCGGAAGCCGGCGTTGGGCAAGGTGGCGGTGCTTCGATTTGCCCTGATGACGACCCCCGCAATAACATGGACCGTTTTAGGTGGACGACGGAGCTCAAGGATGACCTGCTGAGCTGCTACGAGAGCAGTAGCCCGCGTCGTAGGGGATACATGTCCCGCATGTATGAGAGGTGGTGTGAAATGCACCCAGAGCATAGCACGCTTACCTCTCAGAATTTGCGAGATTATGTATCGTACCTCCGGAGGCAGGGATATGTTCGTGCTCCAGCTCAGCCTGCCCCTTCGGCGGACGGAAGGCCTGTTAACCAGGCTGAAAGTTCGCCGGTAAGGCCCGCTGAGAGGGAAATCGACCAAGTCGTCTCACCTGGGGATTTCAGGGACCGAAGGGCCTTGCATAACAACGGAAGGTCCTTGAAGCTGGCAGATTTAAAGAGAGAGGATGAGGTTGTTGGTGAACGTCTATCGGAGGCCTCTGACATTTGGAGCATCAATTGCGAAATTTACGCTGCGGCTCTGAGGCTAGCTAGACAGGGGAGAGTGAGAGACTCTCCTGTTGAGAGAGCACAGAGACGGGTGCGCCAAATGGAAGCGAAAATCCAGTTGGCTCGCCAGGAAGCATCCCGTATCCAGTGTGTGATGGAATATAGAGCGGCTGGGAAGCCTTTTACGCGCCGAGTGCGCCAGATAGCCTACGGGTTGAGGCGCGACCATCATACACTCAGTCAAGCGGTACTGGTTGTTGTCAAGCAACACTGTCTTGACAGGATACGGATGCTAATCGCTGCTAAGCGATCGTTGGTGGCGCGGGCGAGAGGTCTGGAGCAGAACAGAATGTTCTACGAAAGACCTTCTCGCCTTTTCCAACAGCCGCCTCCAGCCGTAGAGCAGCCGCCAACTGCTGATCGCGTGGAGGCCTTTTGGAGGGACATTTACGAACAACCCAAACCTCTCTCAGCAGACACTCCGGCCTTGGCGCAGTTCGAGTCCGTTTGTAGGAGGACTCCTAACTTGAATGTACTGCGTCACCCGATAAACACGGAAGAAATTCTTGACGCCTTACGAGGCGCAAAGAATTTCGCAGCTCCTGGCCCGGATGGCATAAACACCTACTGGTGGAAAAAATTCCCCAGTTGCCACCGGCATTTAGCTAGAGTTTTTAACTCGTGGCTAAATCAGGAGCAGCCAATTCCGGCTTGGTTTGTCGAGGGTCGAACCGTGCTTCTCCCGAAGACCGGAGATTTGTCTGATCCCAAAAACTACAGGCCAATAACATGTCTGAACGCGTGTTACAAGCTCTTCACCAGAATCTTGTACATGCGTATCCTTCAAGCTGTGAATCCTGTATTTCTCGACGTGTATGAACAGAGAGGGTCAAAGAAAGGAGTAGCTGGCTGCAAGGAGAACCTGTTGATTGACCGATGTGTCACGCAGGACTCTGTGCAGTACAAGCGAAACCTTTCTATGGCCTGGATTGACTATCGCAAGGCATTCGACAGCACGTCTCATGACCTCATTGTGCGGCTGTTGGAATGTCTTTCGGTGGATAATCAGATAGTGGGATGCATCAAACAACTGATGCCGCTCTGGAAGACCCGGTTTACCATAACATCAGGTGAAACTCGGGTTCAGACAGAGTTGGTGTCATTGAAAAGAGCTGTCTTCCAAGGAGACTCGTTGAGTCCCTTGCTCTTTTGCATCTCACTTTTGCCTCTGTCCATAGCGCTGAGAAATACTAAAGGATACAGCTGTGGCACGCCCAATAACCGGAGGCACAAGGTCACCCATCTGTTTTATATGGATGACCTAAAACTTTATGCCTCCGGCCAACGCGAACTACAACAATCGCTGAGGGTGGTGCAGGAGTACAGTCATGCTATCGGAATGGAGTTCGGGACAGACAAATGTGCATTGGTTCATCTCAAGAAAGGACGAAGCGGAGATAGTGGAGATGAGGAACAGCTCGTTGATGGGAGCATCTTGCGACAACTGCATGCCGGAGATATTTATATCTACCTTGGAGTGGCGCAGCGTCATGTCCAAGAGGCAGCATTGGTTAAAGAGTCTCTCCGCCGCAAGTATTTGCACCGACTCCGGCAGATCTTGTCGTCAGAACTGTCCGGCAAGAACAAAGTCGCTGCCACAAACATGCTTGCGGTCCCATTGTTATTATACACCTTTGGTGCTATACACTGGAAAGTGAACGAGCTGAAGGAAATCGACACGAAGACCCGCAAAAGGATGAATATGGAGAGAAGCCTGCATCCTAAGTCCTCTGTCCCGCGAATATACCTCCCGCGACACCTGGGAGGGCGTGGACTATTGAGTTTGGAGCGTCTGCACAACAGAGTAGTACTGGCCACTGCCTGCTATGTAACGAACAGCACCGATCCCCTGATCCGCTTTGTGCGAGAGCACGAGAATGCGGGAAAAGGAGCCTTTCTTCTTAGCGCAGCGAAACGAGCAGCCGAGGAGCTCAGTCTCACACTCGACTTCAAGCGGAGGTGTCAGCAGTCCATTACGGAACTTGCTCCCGCAGAATTAAAATCCCACCTTAAAACTGCCGAAGTCGACTTCCTTTTAAGACTTCATAAAGATAAGCCAATGCATGGAATCTTCTACAAACATATGGAAGAGCATGGCTTGTCTGAGCAGTTGACCTTCTCTTTCCTAAGGTCTAGTGGGTTGAAGTCGGAGACTGAGGGCTTTATAATGGCTTGCCAAGACGGTGTCTTCAACACCTTGGTGTACCGTAAAAGGGTTATGGGTCTAGATGTACCCGACACCCTTTGTAGAGCTTGCCGACAGGCGCCAGAGACGCTTATGCATCTCTTGTCGGCGTGTAAGACGTACGCTGGGACGGCTTACGTCCATCGGCACAACGCGGCTCTACGAGTGCTCTACTATCATTTGAGGCACTCATACGGTATCGATGAGACACCGGTGCTGCCATACGCTCCAGGGGATATAGAGTCCGTTGTGGAGAACGAGAGATGCCGGATTTACTGGAACTACTCGTTCCCCACGCTCGAGCTTGTACAGGCAAACAAGCCCGACATAGTCCTTCTCGACCACCAACAGAAGACGATGTTCGTTATTGAGTTTTCGGCGCCTGCCGAGGTGAACATCGTCTCTAAGGAGGAGGAAAAGCGGACCAAATATCAGGAGTTGCTCGGACAACTTCGCAGGCTCTGGCCAGACTACACTGTAAGTCTGCTGGTTATGGTCATTGGATCCCTAGGTGGAATGAGGAATACGCTGCTCTCTGCACTGCGCAAAATACCGGTGTGCCGTGCGGCGGCGCACATCTTAGCCGCCAGAAGGCAGTCATCCTTGGGTCCCTTCGTCTACTTAGGGCGCACGATTTGCGGACCCAGTGATTGCTCACCTCACGGTGTGAGGAGTAGTCATTGGGTAATGGAACAGCAGCCCGGTGTGTCGGAGCCCGGGCTGCACTTTTTTGTTTTAAACAAGATACGTACTCCTTTGGTATCGTCAAGTGGTCGCACACTGATATTGAAAACATTAACATCCTCATACGAACGGAACTGACAAAGCACCGAATGGCACATCCGAAAGCGTGCAAGGAAAGGCTTACCATAGACAGAAAACAAGGGGGTAGAGGAATTATAGACATACAGTCACTTCACACAAGACAAATAAAAACACTCAGAGACTTTTTCCAAAGCAAACAGACAAACTTACATAGGTCAATAGTAAAAGCAGATAAAAACTATACTCCACTCACCCTATCCTCCCCAGATCACTCAGCAGACACACACAATCACATGGAATCACAACAACAAAAAATAAACACCTGGTCACAAAAAGCACTCCATGGCAAGCACAGATATCGCGTTACACAAGAGCACATTAATGAAAAACAATCATACACCTGGCTGCAGGATGGCCAACTCTTTCTAGAAACTGAGGGTTTTATGCTTGCTATCCAGGACCAAGTAATTGCGACAAGGAATTACATGAAATACATTATTAAAGATACATCCATAACCGACGACAATTGCAGAAAGTGCCTCCAACAGAAAGAAACGATAGACCATATAACAAGCGCATGCAAAACTCTCGCTGGAACCGAGTACACAGCTAGACATAACTCTGCAGCCAAAGTCATTCACCAAGCACTAGCCACAACAAACAAACTAATAGAAAACACAGATCCATATTATAATTACACTCCGACATCGGTACTTGAAAACAATCAATACAAACTATACTGGGACGTTGAAATACATACAGATAAGACTATCCCGGCAAATAGGCCAGATATAGTTTTCCAGTCGAAGGCAGACAAAGTTACCTATTTGATAGATATTGCCATTCCCAACGATATAAATATTCAAAACGCCTACGCTGGGAAGATATCTAAATACACAGACCTTGCCATAGAAGTGAAACGACTCTGGAAACAAAACAAAGTTGTTATTGTCCCTCTAATTATGTCAGTCTCAGGCCTTACACCAAACACATTTACCCCACACCTACAACAATTAGGCCTGGACGAACGGTTACACAAAATATTCCAAAAGTCTGTAATCCTGAAGACCTGTAAAATTGTTCGATCCTTCCTAAATTCAGACCCGTAATAGTTCAGGTGTTGACTTGGCACAGCCCGTCAACATTTGTTGCTACCGCAGTCATGCGAGAGAAACATGATAAATCTGAATAATAATAATAATAATGCAGCAGACACTCCGGCCTTGGCGCAGTTTGAGTTCGTTTGTAGGAGGACTCCTAACTTGAATGTACTGCGTCACCCGATAAACACGGAAGAAATTCTTGACGCCTTACGAGGCGCAAAGAATTTCGCAGCTCCTGGCCCGGATGGCATAAACACCTACTGGTGGAAAAAATTCCCCAGTTGCCACCGGCATTTAGCTAGAGTTTTTAACTCGTGGCTAAATCAGGAGCAGCCAATTCCGGCTTGGTTTGTCGAGGGTCGAACCGTGCTTCTCCCGAAGACCGGAGATTTGTCTGATCCCAAAAACTACAGGCCAATAACATGTCTGAACGCGTGTTACAAGCTCTTCACCAGAATCTTGTACATGCGTATCCTTCAAGCTGTGAATCCTGTATTTCTCGACGTGTATGAACAGAGAGGGTCAAAGAAAGGAGTAGCTGGCTGCAAGGAGAACCTGTTGATTGACCGATGTGTCACGCAGGACTCTGTGCAGTACAAGCAAAACCTTTCTATGGCCTGGATTGACTATCGCAAGGCATTCGACAGCACGTCTCATGAGCTCATTGTGCGGCTGTTGGAATGTCTTTCGGTGGATAATCAGATAGTGGGGTGCATCAAACAACTGATGCCACTCTGGAAGACCCGGTTCACCATAACATCAGGTGAAACTCGGGTTCAGACGGAGTTGGTGTCATTGAAAAGAGGTGTCTTCCAAGGAGACTCCTTGAGTCCCTTGCTCTTTTGCATCTCACTTTTGCCTCTGTCCATAGCGCTGAGAAATACTAAAGGATACAGCTGTGGCACGCCCAATAACCGGAGGCACAAGGTCACCCATCTGTTTTATATGGATGACCTAAAACTATATGCCTCCGGCCAACGCGAACTACAACAATCGCTGAGGGTGGTGCAGGAGTACAGTCATGCTATCGGAATGGAGTTCGGGACAGACAAATGTGCATTGGTTCATCTCAAGAAAGGACGAAGCGGAGATAGTGGAGATGAGGAACAGCTCGTTGATGGGAGCATCTTGCGACAACTGCATGCCGGAGATACTTATAACTACCTTGGAGTGGCGCAGCGTCATGTCCAAGAGGCAACATTGGTTAAAGAGTGTCTCCGCCGCAAGTATTTGCACCGACTCCGGCAGATCTGGTCGTCAGAACTGTCCGGCAAGAACAAAGTCGCTGCCACAAACATGCTTGCGGTCCCATTGTTATTATACACCTTTGGTGCTATACACTGGAAAGTGAACGAGCTGAAGGAAATCGACACGAAGACCCGCAAAAGGATGAATATGGAGAGAAGCCTGCATCCTAAGTCCTCTGTCCCGCGAATATACCTCCCGCGACACCTGGGAGGGCGTGGACTACTGAGTTTGGAGCGTCTGCACAACAGAGTAGTACTGGCCACTGCCTGCTATGTAACGAACAGCACCGATCCCCTGATCCGCTTCGTGCGAGAGCACGAGAATGCGGGAAAAGGAGCCTTTCTTTTTAGCGCAGCGAAACGAGCAGCCGAGGAGCTCAGCCTCACACTCGACTTCAAGCGGAGGTGTCAGCAGTCCATTACGGAACTTGCTCCCGCAGAATTAAAAGCCCACATTAAAACTGCCGAAGTCGACTTCCTCTTAAGACTTCATAAAGATAAGCCAATGCATGGAATCTTCTACAAACATCTAGAAGAGCATGGCTTGTCTGAGCAGTTGACCTTCTCTTTCCTAAGGTCTAGTGGGTTGAAGTCGGAGACTGAGGGCTTTATAATGGCTTGCCAAGACGGTGTCTTCAACACCTTGGTATACCGTAAAAGGGTTATGGGTGTAGATGTAACCGACACCCATTGTAGAGCCTGCCGACAGGCGCCAGAGACGCTTATGCATCTCTTGTCGGCGTGTAAGACGTACGCTGGGACGGCTTACGTCCATCGGCACAACGCGGCTCTACGAGTGCTCTACTATCATTTAAGGCAGGGGATACAAAGTCCGTTGTGGAGAACGAGAGATGCCGGATTTACTGGAACTACTCGTTCCCCACGCTCGAGCTTGTACAGGCAAACAAGCCCGACATAGTCCTTCTCGACCCAACAGAAGACGATGTTCGTTATTGAGTTTTCGGCGCCTGCCGAAGTGAACATCGTCTCTAAGGAGGAGGAAAAGCGGACCAAATATCAGGAGTTGCTCGGACAACTTCGCAGGCTCTGGCCAGACTACACTGTAAGTCTGCTGGTTATGGTCACTGGATCCCTAGGTGGAATGAGGAATACGCTGCTCTCTGCACTGCGCAAAATACCGGTGTGCCGTGCGGCGGCGCGCATCTTAGCCGCCAGAATGCAGAAGGCAGTCATCCTTGGGTCCCTTCGTCTACTTAGGGCGCACGATTCGCGGACCCAGTGATTGCTCACCTCACGGTGTGAGGAGTAGTCATTGGGTAATGGAACAGCAGCTCGGTGTGTCGGAGCCCGAGCTGCACTTTTTTGTGTTAACATAATAATAATATAGGTCTTTATTCGTCATGAAAAAAAAGAGTAAAGTATGTACAACAAAAACACATACTAAATTTATAATCAAAAAAATCAAAAAATGGCGAAAGGCGGAATGTCAACCAACAAGGTTGTTTTTCAACTCAACCCAAAAACTAAATAAAATACTAAATAAAATAAAATAAAACAAAGAACAAACTAAAACTATACACACTCACACAGATACACCCTGTATACAGTATACATCGGTATATTATAATTGCATTATAATTATATGGCGATTTGTATACACACGTGTATTGCTGATAGTGCAATTCCGCTGAACTACTTTCACGTTTTTACAAACAGCTGATGTGCTATTTATAATATTACGTACAGGTGCTAGTCACCTAGATGATCAAGTAGAATAACGAGTTGGCCAATGTATGTAAACTTAAATCATTTCCCCAACACATAGCGAAGTCCGACCTATAAACATTCATCTGATTTTATTAAAATTTTCAACCTTTTCTTAAAATTGAATAATGAAAAATGTCTAAAATCGTTAGGTAGGCTGTTGTACAATTTCACTGCATTGTAAGTAAAGCTGCGTTTAAACAAGGCAGTCGAGTGTTTTGGTATGACGAATAGCAGCCTATTTCTTGTATCTCTATTGCTATTAGTGCTGAATGTTACAAATTTGTCAAATAAATACGTTGGCGCTTTGTTAAGTATGATTTTATGGATCTAAACTAGCTGATGGTACTTCCTAATCTTGTCTAGCCGAAGCCAACCAGCATCGCGGTATGAATCGCTTACATGATCAAACTTCCGTATGCCATACGCAAATCTGATGCAAGAATTTTGTATTTTTTGAAGTCTTAGAATATCGGCTTGTAAAAGTGCTGGAAAATATACACTGTCACAATAGGCAATCTTTGACAGTATAAGGGATTCGCAGACATGCAATTTTAACCTTGTACTCATTATGTGCCTGCTTGGATACAATTGTCTCAGAGTATTATATGAGGCTTGGCACAGCTGATTGACATGTTTGGTGAATCTTAGGTCAGATTCAATCCACACGCCTAAGTTTTTTACACAATCTGATATTGGGAGTGTCTGGTTATTAATTTTAATAGACAGACCTGTAGTAATCTGTATTCTTTTTGATTTAGGACCAAATAAAATGACCTGTGATTTTTGTGAGTTTAAGTTTAAATTGTGAGCACTAGATACATTATACAAAGCTTCCAAATCATCACTAATTCTATCAAAAGCTTCTGCACTTTTATCAGTACTGAAGCTTAAGTACACTTGGGTGTCGCCTGCGTAATGATGTATAAAAGAGTGACTTATAAATTCATGAAAGTCAGCTATATTGATTGATTGATTCCCCAAGATGAAATTGACGCCAAAAATTAACACATAAATAATGCCATTTTATGAGCTCAGTCTCATCAACTGAGCGAACTTCTAAAGCGCTAGCAGCCAAAATCAAAAATATTAAAATATCATTTTAACCCCTAAGGAAATAATTCCCCAAGATGAAATTGGTGCCAAAAATTAACACAAGAATAATGACATTATATGAGTCCAGTCTCGTCATCTGAGCGAACTTCTAAAGGGCCAGCAGCCAAAATTAAAAATATTAAAATATCGTTTTCACCCCTAAGGAAATAATTCCCCAAGATGAAATTGGTGCCAAAATTTAACACATAAATAATGAGTCCAGTCTCGTCAACTGAACGAGCTTCTAAAGGGCCAGCAGCCAAAATCAAAAATATCAAAAATTCATTTTCACCCCCAAGGAAATGATTCCCCAAGATGTAATTAATACCAAAAAGAAACACCTAAATAATGACATTTTATGAGCTCAGTCTCATCAACTGAGCGAACTTCTAAAGAGCTAGCAGCCAAAATCAAAAATATTAAAATATCATTTTCACCCCTAAGGAAATAATTCCCCAAGATGAAATTGACGCCAAAAATTAACACATAAATAATGACATTTTATGAGCCCAGTCTCATCAACTGAGCGAACTTCTAAAGGGCCAGCATCCAAAATCAAAAAAATTAAAATATCATTTTCACCCTTAAGGAAATTATTCCCCAAGATGTAATTGATACCAAAAAGAAACACATAAATAATGACATTTTATGAGCTCAGTCTCATCAACTGAGCGAAGTTCTAAAGAGCTAGGAGCCAAAATCAAAAATATTAAAATATCATTTTCACCCCTAAGGAAATAATTCCCCAAGATGAAATTGACGCCAAAAATTAACACATAAATAATGACATTTTATGAGCCCAGTGACATCAACTGAGCGAAATTCTAAAGGGCCAGCAGCCAAAATCAAATATTAAAATATTTTCACCCCTAAGGAAATGACTCCCCAAGATGAAATTGACGCTAAAAATTAACACATAAATAATGACATTTTATGAGCCCAGTCTCATCAACTGAGCGAACTTCTAAAGGGCCAGCAGCCAAAATCAAAACAATTAAAATATCTTTTTCACCCCTAAGGAAATGATTCCCCAAGATGAAATTGATGCCAAAATTTAACACATAAATAATGCCATTTTCTGAGCTCGGTCTCATCAACTGAGCGAACTTCTAAAGGGCCAGCGGCCAAAATAAAAAAAAATTAAAATATCTTTTTCACCCCTAAGGAAATGATTCCCCAAGATGAAACTGATGCCAAAAATCAACACATAAATAATGCCATTTTATGAGCTCAGTCTCTTCAACTGAGCGAACTTCTAAAGCGCTAGCAGCCAAAATCAAAAATATTAAAATATCATTTTAACCCCTAAGGAAATAATTCCCCAAGATGAAATTGGTGCCAAAAATTAACAAGAATAATGCCATTATATGAGTCCAGTCTCGTCAACTGAGCGAACTTCTAAAATGCCAGCAGCCAAAATCAAAAATATTAAAATATCATTTTCACCCCTAAGGAAATGATTCCCCAAGATGTAATTGATACCAAAAAGAAACACCTAAATAATGACATTTTATGAGCTCAGTCTCATCAACTGAGCGAACTTCTAAAGGGCTAGCAACCAAAATCAAAAAAATTAAAATATCTTTTTCACCCCCAAGGAAATGATTCCCCAAGATGAACTTGATGCCAAAAATTAACACATAATTAATGACATTTTATGAGCTCAGTCTCATCAACTGAGCGAACTTCTAAAGAGCCAGCAGCCAAAATCAAAAATATTAAAATATCATTTTCACCCCTAAGGAAATGATTCCCCAAGATGTAATTAATACCAAAAAGAAACACCTAAATAATGACATTTTATGAGCTCAGTCTCATCAACTGAGCGAACTTCTAAAGAGCTAGCAGCCAAAATCAAAAATATTAAAGTATCATTTTCACCCCTGAGGAAATAGTTCCCCAAGATGAAATTGATGCCAAAAATTAACACATAATTAATGACATTTTATGAGCCCAGTCTCATCAACTGAGCGAACTTCTAAAGGGCCAGCAGCCAAAATCAAAAAAATTAAAATATATTTTTCACCCCTAAGGAAATGATTCCCCACGATGAAATTGATGCCAAAAATTAACACATAAATAATGACATTTTATGAGCCCAGTCCCATCAACTGAGCGAACTTCTAAAGGGCCAGCAGCCAAAATCAAAAAAATTAAAATATATTTTTCACCCCTAAGGAAATGATTCCCCACGATGAAATTGATGCCAAAAATTAACACATAAATAATGCCATTTTATGAGCTCAGTCTCATCAACTGAGCGAACTTCTAAAGGGCTAGCAGCCAAAATCAAAAATATTAAAATATCATTTTCACCCCTAAGGAAATAATTCCCCAAGATGAAATTGACGCCAAAAATTAACACATAAATAATGACATTTTATGAGCCCAGTGACATCAACTGAGCGAAATTCTAAAGGGCCAGCAGCCAAAATCAAATATTAAACTATTTTCACCCCTAAGGAAATGATTCCCCAAGATGAAATAGACGCCAAAAATTAACACATAAATAATGACATTTTATGAGCCCAGTCTCATCAACTGAGCGAACTTCTAAAGGGCCAGCAGCCAAAATCAAAAAAATTAAAATATCTTTTTCACCCCTAAGGAAATGATTCCCCAAGATGAAATTGACGCCAAAAATTAACACATAAATAATGACATTTTATGAGCCCAGTCTCATCAACTAAGCGAACTTCTAAAGGGCCAGCAGCCAAGTTCAAAAAAATTAAAATATCTTTTTCACCCCTAAGGAAATGATTCCCCAAGATGAAATTTATGCCAAAAATTAACACATAAATAATGACATTTTATGAGTCCAGTGACATCCACTGAGCGAAATTCTAAAGGGCCAGCAGCCAAAATCAAAAATATTAAAATATCATTTTCACCCCTAAGGAAATAATTCCCCAAGATGAAATAGGTGCCAAAAATTAACACATAAATAATGAGTCCAGTCTCGTCAACTGAGCGAACTTCTAACGGGCCAGCAGCCAAAATCAAAAATATTAAAATATCATTTTCACCCCTAAGGAAATTATTCCCCAAGATGTAATTGATACCAAAAAGAAACACATAAATAATGACATTTTATGAGCTCAGTCTCATCAACTGAGCGAAGTTCTAAAGAGCTAGGAGCCAAAATCAAAAATATTAAAATATCATTTTCACCCCTAAGGAAATAATTCCCCAAGATGAAATTGACGCCAAAAATTAACACATAAATAATGACATTTTATGAGCCCAGTGACATCAACTGAGCGAAATTCTAAAGGGCCAGCAGCCAAAATCAAATATTAAAATATTTTCACCCCTAAGGAAATGATTCCCCAAGATGAAATTGACGCTAAAAATTAACACATAAATAATGACATTTCATGAGCCCAGTCTCATCAACTGAGCGAACTTCTAAAGGGCCAGCAGCCAAAATCAAAACAATTAAAATATCTTTTTCACCCCTAAGGAAATGATTCCCCAAGATGAAATTGATGCCAAAATTTAACACATAAATAATGCCATTTTCTGAGCTCGGTCTCATCAACTGAGCGAACTTCTAAAGGGCCAGCGGCCAAAATAAAAAAAAATTAAAATATCTTTTTCACCCCTAAGGAAATGATTCCCCAAGATGAAATTGATGCCAAAAATCAACACATAAATAATGCCATTTTATGAGCTCAGTCTCTTCAACTGAGCGAACTTCTAAAGCGCTAGCAGCCAAAATCAAAAATATTAAAATATCATTTTAACCCCTAAGGAAATACTTCCCCAAGATGAAATTGGTGCCAAAAATTAACAAGAATAATGCCATTATATGAGTCCAGTCTCGTCAACTGAGCGAACTTCTAAAATGCCAGCAGCCAAAATCAAAAATATTAAAATATCATTTTCACCCCTAAGGAAATGATTCCCCAAGATGTAATTGATACCAAAAAGAAACACCTAAATAATGACATTTTATGAGCTCAGTCTCATCAACTGAGCGAACTTCTAAAGGGCTAGCAGCCAAAATCAAAAAAATTAAAATATCTTTTTCACCCCCAAGGAAATGATTCCCCAAGATGAACTTGATGCCAAAAATTAACACATAATTAATGACATTTTATGAGCTCAGTCTCATCAACTGAGCGAACTTCTAAAGAGCCAGCAGCCAAAATCAAAAATATTAAAATATCATTTTCACCCCTAAGGAAATGATTCCCCAAGATGTAATTGATACCAAAAAGAAACACCTAAATAATGACATTTTATGAGCTCAGTCTCATCAACTGAGCGAACTTCTAAAGAGCTAGCAGCCAAAATCAAAAATATTAAAATATCATTTTCACCCCTAAGGAAATAGTTCCCCAAGATGAAATTGATGCCAAAAATTAACACATAATTAATGACATTTTATGAGCCCAGTCTCATCAACTGAGCGAACTTCTAAAGAGCCAGCAGCCAAAATCAAAAAAATTAAAATATCTTTTTTACCCCTAAGGAAATGATTCCCCAAGATGAAATTGACGCCAAAAATTAACACATGAATAATGACATTTTATGAGCCCAGTCTCATCAACTGAGCGAACTTCTAAAGGGCCAGCAGCCAAAATCAAAAAAATTAAAATATATTTTTCACCCCTAAGGAAATGATTCCCCACGATGAAATTGATGCCAAAAATTAACACATAAATAATGACATTTTATGAGCCCAGTCCCATCAACTGAGCGAACTTCTAAAGGGCCAGCAGCCAAAATCAAAAAAATTAAAATATATTTTTCACCCCTAAGGAAATGATTCCCCACGATGAAATTGATGCCAAAAATTAACACATAAATAATGACATTTTATGAGCCCAGTCCCATCAACTGAGCGAACTTCTAAAGGGCCAGCAGCCAAAATCAAAAAAATTAAAATATATTTTTCACCCCTAAGGAAATGATTCCCCACGATGAAATTGATGCCAAAAATTAACACATAAATAATGCCATTTTATGAGCTCAGTCTCATCAACTGAGCGAACTTCTAAAGGGCTAGCAGCCAAAATCAAAAATATTAAAATATCATTTTCACCCCTAAGGAAATAATTCCCCAAGATGAAATTGACGCCAAAAATTAACACATAAATAATGACATTTTATGAGCCCAGTGACATCAACTGAGCGAAATTCTAAAGGGCCAGCAGCCAAAATCAAATATTAAACTATTTTCACCCCTAAGGAAATGATTCCCCAAGATGAAATAGACGCCAAAAATTAACACATAAATAATGACATTTTATGAGCCCAGTCTCATCAACTGAGCGAACTTCTAAAGGGCCAGCAGCCAAAATCAAAAAAATTAAAATATCTTTTTCACCCCTAAGGAAATGATTCCCCAAGATGAAATTGACGCCAAAAATTAACACATAAATAATGACATTTTATGAGCCCAGTCTCATCAACTAAGCGAACTTCTAAAGGGCCAGCAGCCAAGTTCAAAAAAATTAAAATATCTTTTTCACCCCTAAGGAAATGATTCCCCAAGATGAAATTTATGCCAAAAATTAACACATAAATAATGACATTTTATGAGTCCAGTGACATCCACTGAGCGAAATTCTAAAGGGCCAGCAGCCAAAATCAAAAATATTAAAATATCATTTTCACCCCTAAGGAAATAATTCCCCAAGATGAAATAGGTGCCAAAAATTAACACATAAATAATGAGTCCAGTCTCGTCAACTGAGCGAACTTCTAACGGGCCAGCAGCCAAAATCAAAAATATTAAAATATCATTTTCACCCCTAAGGAAATTATTCCCCAAGATGTAATTGATACCAAAAAGAAACACATAAATAATGACATTTTATGAGCTCAGTCTCATCAACTGAGCGAAGTTCTAAAGAGCTAGGAGCCAAAATCAAAAATATTAAAATATCATTTTCACCCCTAAGGAAATAATTCCCCAAGATGAAATTGACGCCAAAAATTAACACATAAATAATGACATTTTATGAGCCCAGTGACATCAACTGAGCGAAATTCTAAAGGGCCAGCAGCCAAAATCAAATATTAAAATATTTTCACCCCTAAGGAAATGATTCCCCAAGATGAAATTGACGCTAAAAATTAACACATAAATAATGACATTTCATGAGCCCAGTCTCATCAACTGAGCGAACTTCTAAAGGGCCAGCAGCCAAAATCAAAACAATTAAAATATCTTTTTCACCCCTAAGGAAATGATTCCCCAAGATGAAATTGATGCCAAAATTTAACACATAAATAATGCCATTTTCTGAGCTCGGTCTCATCAACTGAGCGAACTTCTAAAGGGCCAGCGGCCAAAATAAAAAAAAAATTAAAATATCTTTTTCACCCCTAAGGAAATGATTCCCCAAGATGAAATTGATGCCAAAAATCAACACATAAATAATGCCATTTTATGAGCTCAGTCTCTTCAACTGAGCGAACTTCTAAAGCGCTAGCAGCCAAAATCAAAAATATTAAAATATCATTTTAACCCCTAAGGAAATACTTCCCCAAGATGAAATTGGTGCCAAAAATTAACAAAAATAATGCCATTATATGAGTCCAGTCTCGTCAACTGAGCGAACTTCTAAAATGCCAGCAGCCAAAATCAAAAATATTAAAATATCATTTTCACCCCTAAGGAAATGATTCCCCAAGATGTAATTGATACCAAAAAGAAACACCTAAATAATGACATTTTATGAGCTCAGTCTCATCAACTGAGCGAACTTCTAAAGGGCTAGCAGCCAAAATCAAAAAAATTAAAATATCTTTTTCACCCCCAAGGAAATGATTCCCCAAGATGAACTTGATGCCAAAAATTAACACATAATTAATGACATTTTATGAGCTCAGTCTCATCAACTGAGCGAACTTCTAAAGAGCCAGCAGCCAAAATCAAAAATATTAAAATATCATTTTCACCCCTAAGGAAATGATTCCCCAAGATGTAATTGATACCAAAAAGAAACACCTAAATAATGACATTTTATGAGCTCAGTCTCATCAACTGAGCGAACTTCTAAAGAGCTAGCAGCCAAAATCAAAAATATTAAAATATCATTTTCACCCCTAAGGAAATAGTTCCCCAAGATGAAATTGATGCCAAAAATTAACACATAATTAATGACATTTTATGAGCCCAGTCTCATCAACTGAGCGAACTTATAAAGAGCCAGCAGCCAAAATCAAAAAAATTAAAATATCTTTTTTACCCCTAAGGAAATGATTCCCCAAGATGAAATTGACGCCAAAAATTAACACATGAATAATGACATTTTATGAGCCCAGTCTCATCAACTGAGCGAACTTCTAAAGGGCCAGCAGCCAAAATCAAAAAAATTAAAATATATTTTTCACCCCTAAGGAAATGATTCCCCACGATGAAATTGATGCCAAAAATTAACACATAAATAATGACATTTTATGAGCCCAGTACCATCAACTGAGCGAACTTCTAAAGGGCCAGCAGCCAAAATCAAAAAAATTAAAATATATTTTTCACCCCTAAGGAAATAAGTCCCCAAGATGAAATTGATGCCAAAAATTAACACATAAATAATGACATTTTATGATCCCAGTCTCATCAACTGAGCGAACTTCTAAAGGGCCAGCAGCCAAAATCAAAAAAATTAAAATATCATTTTCACCTCTAAGAAAATGATAGCCCAAGATGAAACTGATGCCAAAAATTAACACATAAATAATGACATTTTATGAGCCCAGTCTCATCAACTGAGCGAACTTCTAAAGGGCCAGCAGCCAAAATCAAAAAAATTTAAATATCATTTTCACCCCTAAGGAAATGATTCCCCAAGATGAAATTGATACCAAAAAGAAACACCTAAATAATGACATTTTATGAGCTCAGTCTCATCAACTGAGCGAACTTTTAAAGAGCTAGCAGCCAAAATCAAAAATATTAAAATATAATTTTCACCCCTAAGGAAATAATTCCTCAAGATGAAATTGATGCCAAAAATTAACACATAAATAATGACATTTTATGAGCCCAGTCTCATTAACTGAGCGAACTTCTAAAGGGTCAGCAGCCAAAATCAAAAAAATTAAAATATCATTTTCACCCCTAAGGAAATGATTCCCCAAGATGAAATTGATACCAAAAAGAAACACCTAAATAATGACATTTTATGAGTCCGGTCTCATCAACTGAGCGAACTTCTAAAGGGCCAGCAGCCAAAATCAAAAATATTAAAATAAATATCATTTTCACCCCTAAGGAAATGATTCCCCAAGATAAAATTGACGCCAAAAATTAACACATAAATAATTACATTTTATGAGCCCAGTCTCATCAACTGAGCGAACTTCTAAAGGGCCAGCAGCCAAAATCAAAAAAATTAAAATATCATTTTCACCCCTAAGGAAATGACTCCCCAAGATGAAATTGGTACCAAAAAGAAACACCTAAATAATGACATTTTATGAGCCCAGTCTCATCACCTGAGCGAACTTCTAACGGGCCAGCAGCCAAAATCAAAAAAATTAAAATATCATTTTCAACCCTAAGGAAATAATTCCCCAAGATGAAATTGGTGCCAAAAATTAACACACGAATAATTACATTTTATGAGTCCAGTCTTGTCAACTGAGCGAACTCTAAAGGGCCAGCAGCCAAAATCAAAAAAATTAAAATATCATTTTCACCCCTAAGGAAATGATTCCCCAAGATGAAATTGATACCAAAAAGAAACACCTAAATAGTGACATTTTATGAGTCCGGTCTCATCAACTGAGCGAACTTCTAAAGGGCCAGCAGCCAAAATCAAAAATATTAAAATATCATTCTCACCCCTAAGGAAATGATTCCCCAAGATGAAACTGATGCCAAAAATTAACACATAAATAATGACATTTTATGAGCCCAGTCTCATCAACTGAGCGAGCTCCTAAATGGCCAGCAGCCAAAATCAAAAAAATTCAAATATCATTTTCACCTCTAAGGAAATGATACCCCAAGATGAAACTGATGCCAAAAATTAACACATAAATAATGACATTTTATGAGCCCAGTCTCATCAACTGAGCGAACTTTAAAGGGCCAGCAGCCAAAATCAAAAATATTAAAATATCATTTTCACCCCTAAGGAAATAATTCCCCAAGATGAAATTGATGCCAAAAATTAACACATAAATAATGACATTTTATGAGCCCAGTCTCATCAACTGAGTGAACTTCTAAAGGGCCAGCAGCCATAATCAAAAAAATTTAAATATCATTTTCACCCCTAAGGAAATGATTCCCCAAGATGAAATTGATACCAAAAAGAAACACCTAAATAATGATATTTTATGAGCTCAGTCTCATCAACTGAGCGAACTTCTAAAGAGCTAGCAGCCAAAATCAAAAATATTAAAATATAATTTTCACCCCTAAGGAAATAATTCCTCAAGATGAAATTGGTGCCAAAAATTAACACATAAATAATGACATTTTATGAGCCCAGTCTCATTAACTGAGCGAACTTCTAAAGGGTCAGCAGCCAAAATCAAAAAAATTAAAATATCATTTTCACCCCTAAGGAAATGACTCCCCAAGATGAAATTGATACCAAAAAGAAACACCTAAATAATGACATTTTATGAGCCCAGTCTCATCACCTGAGCGAACTTCGAACGGGCCAGCAGTCAAAATCAAAAAAATTAAAATATCATTTTCAACCCTAAGGAAGTAATTGCCCAAAATGAAATTGGTGCCAAAAATTAACACACGAATAATTACATTTTATGAGTCCAGTCTTGTCAACTGAGCGAACTCTAAAGGGCCAGCAGCCAAAATCAATAATATTGAAATATCATTTCACCCCTGAGGAAATAATTCCCCAAGATGAAATTGATGCCAAAAATTAACACATAAATAATGACATTTTATGAGCCCAGTCTCATCAACTGAGCGAACTTCTAAAGGGCCAGCAGCCAAAATCAAAAAAATTAAAATATCATTTTCACCTCTAAGGAAATGATAGCCAGAGATGAAACTGATGCCAAAAATTAACACATAAATAATGACATTTTATGAGCCCAGTCTCATCAACTGAGCGAACTTCTAAAGGGCCAGCAGCCAAAACAAAAATATTAAAATATCATTTTCACCCCTAAGGAAATAATTCCCCAAGATGAAATTGATGCCAAAAATTAACACATAAATAATGACATTTCATGAGCCCAGTCTCATCAACTGAGTGAACTTCTAAAGGGCCAGCAGCCAAAATCAAAAAAATTTAAATATCATTTTCACCCCTAAGGAAATGATTCCCCAAGATGAAATTGATACCAAAAAGAAACACCTAAATAATGACATTTTATGAGCTCAGTCTCATCAACCGAGCGAACTTTTAAAGAGCTAGCAGCCAAAATCAAAAATATTAAAATATAATTTTCACCCCTAAGGAAATAATTCCTCAAGATGAAATTGATGCCAAAAATTAACACATAAATAATGACATTTTATGAGCCCAGTCTCATTAACTGAGCGAACTTCTAAAGGGTCAGCAGCCAAAATCAAAAAAATTAAAATAAATATCATTTTCACCCCTAAGGAAATGATTCCCCAAGATAAAATTGACGCCAAAAATTAAGACATAAATAATGACATTTTATGAGCCCAGTCTCATCAACTGAGCGAACTTCTAAAGGGCCAGCAGCCAAAATCAAAAAAATTAAAATATCATTTTCACCCCTAAGGAAATGATTCCCCAAGATGAAATTGGTACCAAAAAGAAACACCTAAATAATGACATTTTATGAGCCCAGTCTCATCACCTGAGCGAACTTCTAACGGGCCAGCAGCCAAAATCAAAAAAATTAAAATATCATTTTCAACCCTAAGGAAATGATTCCCCAAGATGAAATTGATACCAAAAAGAAACACCTAAATAATGACATTTTATGAGTCCGGTCTCATCAACTGAGCGAACTTCTAAAGGGCCAGCAGCCAAAATCAAAAAAATTAAAATATCATTTTCACCCCTAAGGAAATGACTCCCCAAGATGAAATTGGTACCAAAAAGAAACACCTAAATAATGACATTTTATGAGCCCAGTCTCATCACCTGAGCGAACTTCTAACGGGCCAGCAGCCAAAATCAAAAAAATTAAAATATCATTTTCAACCCTAAGGAAATAATTCCCCAAGATGAAATTGGTGCCAAAAATTAAAACACGAATAATTACATTTTATGAGTCCAGTCTTGTCAACTGAGCGAACTCTAAAGGGCCAGCAGCCAAAATCAAAAAAATTAAAATATCATTTTCACCCCTAAGGAAATGATTCCCCAAGATGAAATTGATACCAAAAAGAAACACCTAAATAGTGACATTTTATGAGTCCGGTCTCATCAACTGAGCGAACTTCTAAAGGGCCAGCAGCCAAAATCAAAAATATTAAAATATCATTTTCACCCCTAAGGAAATGATTCCCCAAGATGAAACTGATGCCAAAAATTAACACATAAATAATGACATTTTATGAGCCCAGTCTCATCAACTGAGCGAGCTCCTAAAAGGCCAGCAGCCAAAATCAAAAAAATTAAAATATCATTTTCACCTCTAAGGAAATGATACCCCAAGATGAAACTGATGCCAAAAATTAACACATAAATAATGACATTTTATGAGCCCAGTCTCATCAACTGAGCGAACTTTAAAGGGCCAGCAGCCAAAATCAAAAATATTAAAATATCATTTTCACCCCTAAGGAAATAATTCCCCAAGATGAAATTGATGCCAAAAATTAACACATAAATAATGACATTTTATGAGCCCAGTCTCATCAACTGAGTGAACTTCTAAAGGGCCAGCAGCCATAATCAAAAAAATTTAAATATCATTTTCACCCCTAAGGAAATGATTCCCCAAGATGAAATTGATACCAAAAAGAAACACCTAAATAATGACATTTTATGAGCTCAGTCTCATCAACTGAGCGAACTTCTAAAGAGCTAGCAGCCAAAATCAAAAATATTAAAATATAATTTTGACCCCTAAGGAAATAATTCCTCAAGATGAAATTGGTGCCAAAAATTAACACATAAATAATGACATTTTATGAGCCCAGTCTCATTAACTGAGCGAACTTCTAAAGGGTCAGCAGCCAAAATCAAAAAAATTAAAATATCATTTTCACCCCTAAGGAAATGACTCCCCAAGATGAAATTGATACCAAAAAGAAACACCTAAATAATGACATTTTATGAGCCCAGTCTCATCACCTGAGCGAACTTCGAACGAGCCAGCAGCCAAAATCAAAAAAATTAAAATATCATTTTCAACCCTAAGGAAGTAATTGCCCAAAATGAAATTGGTGCCAAAAATTAACACACGAATAATTACATTTTATGAGTCCAGTCTTGTCAACTGAGCGAACTCTAAAGGGCCAGCAGCCAAAATCAATAATATTGAAATATCATTTCACCCCTGAGGAAATAATTCCCCAAGATGAAATTGATGCCAAAAATTAACACATAAATAATGACATTTTATGAGCCCAGTCTCATCAACTGAGCGAACTTCTAAAGGGCCAGCAGCCAAAATCAAAAAAATTAAAATATCATTTTCACCTCTAAGGAAATGATAGCCCAAGATGAAACTGATGCCAAAAATTAACACATAAATAATGACATTTTATGAGCCCAGTCTCATCAACTGAGCGAACTTCTAAAGGGCCAGCAGCCAAAACAAAAATATTAAAATATCATTTTCACCCCTAAGGAAATAATTCCCCAAGATGAAATTGATGCCAAAAATTAACACATAAATAATTACATTTTATGAGTCCAGTCTTGTCAACTGAGCGAACTCTAAAGGGCCAGCAGCCAAAATCAAAAATATTGAAATATCATTTTCACCCCTAAGGAAATAATTCCCCAAGATGAAATTGATGCCAAAAATTAACACATAAATAATGACATTTTATGAGCCCAGTCTCATCAACTGAGCGAACTTCTAAAGGGCCAGCAGCCAAAATCAAAAAAATTAAAATATCATTTTCACCTCTAAGGAAATGATACCCCAAGATGAAACTGATGCCAAAAATTAACACATAAATAATGACATTTTATGAGCCCAGTCTCATCAAGTGAGCGAACTTCTAAAGGGCCAGCAGCCAAAATCAAAAATATTAAAATATCATTTTCATCCCAAAGGAAATAATTCCCCAAGATGAAATTGATGCCAAAAATTAACACATAAATAATGACATTTTATGAGCCCAGTCTCATCAACTGAGTGAACTTCGAAAGGGCCAGCAGCCAAAATCAAAAAAATTTAAATATCATTTTCACCCCTAAGGAAATCATTCCCCAAGATGAAATTGATACCAAAAAGAAACACCTAAATAATGACATTTTATGAGTCTGGTCTCATCAACTGAGCGAACTTCTAAAGGGCCAGCAGCCAAAATCAAAAATATTAAAATATCATTTTCACCCCTAAGGAAATAATTCCCAAAGATAAAATTGATGCCAAAAATTAACACACGAATAATTACATTTTATGAGTCCAGTCTTGTCAACTGAGCGAACTCTAAAGGGCCAGCAGCCAAAATCAAAAATATTGAAATATCATTTTCACCCCTAAGGAAATAATTCCCCAAGATGAAATTGGTGCCAAAAATTAACACACGAATAATTACATTTTATGAGCCCAGTCTCATCAACTGAGTGAACTTCGAAAGGGCCAGCAGCCAAAATCAAAAAAATTTAAATATCATTTTCACCCCTAAGGAAATCATTCCCCAAGATGAAATTGATACCAAAAAGAAACACCTAAATAATGACATTTTATGAGTCTGGTCTCATCAACTGAGCGAACTTCTAAAGGGCCCGCAGCCAAAATCAAAAATATTAAAATATCATTTTCACCCCTAAGGAAATAATTCCCAAAGATAAAATTGATGCCAAAAATTAACACACGAATAATTACATTTTATGAGTCCAGTCTTGTCAACTGAGCGAACTCTAAAGGGCCAGCAGCCAAAATCAAAAAAATTAAAATATCATTTTCAACCCTAAGGAAATAATTCCCCAAGATGAAATTGGTGCCAAAAATTAACACACGAATAATTACATTTTATGAGTCCAGTCTTGTCAACTGAGCGAACTCTAAAGGGCCAGCAGCCAAAATCAAAAAAATTAAAATATCATTTTCACCCCTAAGGAAATGATTCCCCAAGATGAAATTGATACCAAAAAGAAACACCTAAATAGTGACATTTTATGAGTCCGGTCTCATCAACTGAGCGAACTTCTAAAGGGCCAGCAGCCAAAATCAAAAATATTAAAATATCATTTTCACCCCTAAGGAAATGATTCCCCAAGATGAAACTGATGCCAAAAATTAACACATAAATAATGACATTTTATGAGCCCAGTCTCATCAACTGAGCGAGCTCCTAAAGGGCCAGCAGCCAAAATCAAAAAAATTAAAATATCATTTTCACCTCTAAGGAAATGATACCCCAAGATGAAACTGATGCCAAAAATTAACACATAAATAATGACATTTTATGAGCCCAGTCTCATCAACTGAGCGAACTTTAAAGGGCCAGCAGCCAAAATCAAAAATATTAAAATATCATTTTCACCCCTAAGGAAATAATTCCCCAAGATGAAATTGATGCCAAAAATTAACACATAAATAATGACATTTTATGAGCCCAGTCTCATCAACTGAGTGAACTTCTAAAGGGCCAGCAGCCATAATCAAAAAAATTTAAATATCATTTTCACCCCTAAGGAAATGATTCCCCAAGATGAAATTGATACCAAAAAGAAACACCTAAATAATGACATTTTATGAGCTCAGTCTCATCAACTGAACGAACTTCTAAAGAGCTAGCAGCCAAAATCAAAAATATTAAAATATAATTTTCACCCCTAAGGAAATAATTCCTCAAGATGAAATTGGTGCCAAAAATTAACACATAAATAATGACATTTTATGAGCCCAGTCTCATTAACTGAGCGAACTTCTAAAGGGTCAGCAGCCAAAATCAAAAAAATTAAAATATCATTTTCACCCCTAAGGAAATGACTCCCCAAGATGAAATTGATACCAAAAAGAAACACCTAAATAATGACATTTTATGAGCCCAGTCTCATCACCTGAGCGAACTTCGAACGGGCCAGCAGCCAAAATCAAAAAAATTAAAATATCATTTTCAACCCTAAGGAAGTAATTGCCCAAAATGAAATTGGTGCCAAAAATTAACACACGAATAATTACATTTTATGAGTCCAGTCTTGTCAACTGAGCGAACTCTAAAGGGCCAGCAGCCAAAATCAATAATATTGAAATATCATTTCACCCCTGAGGAAATAATTCCCCAAGATGAAATTGATGCCAAAAATTAACACATAAATAATGACATTTTATGAGCCCAGTCTCATCAACTGAGCGAACTTCTAAAGGGCCAGCAGCCAAAATCAAAAAAATTAAAATATCATTTTCACCTCTAAGGAAATGATAGCCCAAGATGAAACTGATGCCAAAAATTAACACATAAATAATGACATTTTATGAGCCCAGTCTCATCAACTGAGTGAACTTCTAAAGGGCCAGCAGCCAAAATCAAAAAAATTAAAATATCATTTTCACCTCTAAGGAAATGATAGCCCAAGATGAAACTGATGCCAAAAATTAACACATAAATAATGACATTTTATGAGCCCAGTCTCATCAACTGAGCGAACTTCTAAAGGGCCAGCAGCCAAAATCAAAAAAATTAAAATATCATTTTCACCTCTAAGGAAATGATAGCCCAAGATGAAACTGATGCCAAAAATTAACACATAAATAATGACATTTCATGAGCCCAGTCTCATCAACTGAGTGAACTTCTAAAGGGCCAGCAGCCAAAATCAAAAAAATTAAAATATCATTTTCACCTCTAAGGAAATGATAGCCCAAGATGAAACTGATGCCAAAAATTAACACATAAATAATGACATTTTATGAGCCCAGTCTCATCAACTGAGCGAACTTCTAAAGGGCCAGCAGCCAAAATCAAAAAAATTAAAATATCATTTTCACCTCTAAGGAAATGATAGCCCAAGATGAAACTGATGCCAAAAATTAACACATAAATAATGATATTTTATGAGCTCAGTCTCATCAACTGAGCGAACTTTTAAAGAGCTAGCAGCCAAAATCAAAAATATTAAAATATAATTTTCACCCCTAAGGAAATAATTCCTCAAGATGAAATTGATGCCAAAAATTAACACATAAATAATGACATTTCATGAGCCCAGTCTCATCAACTGAGCGAACTTCCAAAGGGCCAGCAGCCAAAACAAAAATATTAAAATATCATTTTCACCCCTAAGGAAATAATTCCCCAAGATGAAATTGATGCCAAAAATTAACACATAAATAATGACATTTCATGAGCCCAGTCTCATCAACTGAGTGAACTTCTAAAGGGCCAGCAGCCAAAATCAAAAAAATTTAAATATCATTTTCACCCCTAAGGAAATGATTCCCCAAGATGAAATTGATACCAAAAAGAAACACCTAAAGAATGACATTTTATGAGCTCAGTCTCATCAACTGAGCGAACTTTTAAAGAGCTAGCAGCCAAAATCAAAAATATTAAAATATAATTTTCACCCCTAAGGAAATAATTCCTCAAGATGAAATTGATGCCAAAAATTAACACATAAATAATGACATTTTATGAGCCCAGTCTCATTAACTGAGCGAACTTCTAAAGGGTCAGCAGCCAAAATCAAAAAAATTAAAATAAATATCATTTTCACCCCTAACGAAATGATTCCCCAAGATAAAATTGACGCCAAAAATTAACACATAAATAATGACATTTTATGAGCCCAGTCTCATCAACTGAGCGAACTTCTAAAGGGCCAGCAGCCAAAATCAAAAAAATTAAAATATCATTTTCACCCCTAAGGAAATGATTCCCCAAGATGAAATTGGTACCAAAAAGAAACACCTAAATAATGACATTTTATGAGCCCAGTCTCATCACCTGAGCGAACTTCTAACGGGCCAGCAGCCAAAATCAAAAAAATTAAAATATCATTTTCAACCCTAAGGAAATAATTCCCCAAGATGAAATTGGTGCCAAAAATTAACACACGAATAATTACATTTTATGAGTCCAGTCTTGTCAACTGAGCGAACTCTAAAGGGCCAGCAGCCAATATCAAAAATATTGAAATATCATTTTCACCCCTAAGGAAATAATTCCCCAAGATGAAATTGATGCCAAAAATTAACACATAAATAATGACATTTTATGAGCCCAGTCTCATCAACTGAGCGAACTTCTAAAGGGCCAGCAGCCAAAATCAAAAAAATTAAAATATCACTTTCACCTCTAAGGAAATGATACCCCAAGATGAAACTGATGCCAAAAATTAACACATAAATAATGACATTTTATGAGCCCAGTCTCATCAAGTGAGCGAACTTCTAAAGGGCCAGCAGCCAAAATCAAAAATATTAAAATATCATTTTCATCCCAAAGGAAATAATTCCCCAAGATGAAATTGATGCCAAAAATTAACACATAAATAATGACATTTTATGAGCCCAGTCTCATCAACTGAGTGAACTTCGAAAGGGCCAGCAGCCAAAATCAAAAAAATTTAAATATCATTTTCACTCCTAAGGAAATCATTCCCCAAGATGAAATTGATACCAAAAAGAAACACCTAAATAATGACATTTTGTTTGTTTGTTTGTTTGTTTATTAATTCTTTTGATCTCAAAAAAAGATATAGAACAAGTCAATTTGTACAGCAGAAGCAAATTTTTAAAATACACTTACAGTTCAGTAAACACATACAATACACATATTATGTACATCAATACGGACCACTAAAATAACAAATTAACACAAAATAAATTAGACCCAATACTCTTTCAACGAGTATAGTTCTTTATCGACCAGGAAGCACCTTAGTTTCTGTTTGAACATACTCAGCGTCTTCTGGTTTTTTATATCATCTGGCAGCTGATTGAAAATTTTCAAGCCCAGAGAGTGAGGAGCACTAGAGGTAATTTGAAGGCGATCATGTGGTATTCTGAAATTATTTCTCATTCTAGTATTATAGTTGTGGTGGTCCTTGTTTACAGTGAATTCGCCTGAGTTCAAAAATATGTATTTCCCAATTTCAAAAATGAAGATCCCTGTCAGAGTGAGAAGCTTTAATTGCCTAAATTTTCCTCTACAGGAAGTTGTTGGAGATAAACCTAACATACACCGTACTGTTCGCTTTTGAGCAATGAAAACAGTTTCTGCTGCAGGCGACGATCCCCAAAAGCAGACAGCATAATGGAGTTGAGATGCTATATAAGCATGGTATAAATTAATTAGCATTGGAAGGGAAAGTACTGACCTAAGATTCCTGATCGCATATGTTAGTTTATTTACTTTAGCCGCTATATCTTGACAGTGTGTCTTCCAACTGAGATGTTGGTCTATGTTTAGCCCAAGAAATTTGGTACATGAAGCTGGCGAAATATCTTGACCATCAATGGATATATTGATGCTGAGGTCATGTCTGCGCTGGTATGGATGGAATATAATGAAGTTAGTTTTGCAGCAATTTAAAAACAATGAATTGTTGTTGAACCAGTATGTAATAGCCTGTAGTGCAGCATTACATACGTTTTCAAGTTCTTGAGTATTATTTGCAGATACAATGAAAGACGAATCATCAGCATAAAACGTCCCATGGCATGATGGATCTAGTGATCGCATCAGATCATTAATGTACAGCACAAATAATAAGGGCCCCAGTACCGAACCCTGGGGTACACCAATACTCACTATCTCTATATCTGACGATAGGGTACACTCTCCTGATGGAGGTCTTCTACTTGTAAGTGAAACATATTGTTGCCTGCGATACAGAAAAGATTGTATCCAGGACAGAGCGGGGCCTCTCACACCATAAGAATGCAACTTTTCACCCAACTTTTGGTGATCCACGCAGTCGAATGCCCTACTGAGATCGCAGAAAATCCCAGCAGGGTATTCACCGTTATTAAGATGTGAAGTTAACCTTTTGTAATAGTGAAGCATAGCTGTCGTTGTAGATAAACCAGGCCTAAAACCAAATTGTGAAGAAGAAATGATGCTATGTCTTTTAATGAAACTTTCTAGTCTATCTAGAAAACAGTATTCTAGGATTTTAGAAAATTCAGATATAAGCGAGATGGGACGATAATTTTCCACTGAATCATTTTTACCTTTTTTAAAGACAGGTATAACTTTGTTAATTTTGAGTAAGTCCGGAAATTTACCTTGGTTAAATGATAGATTAATAATATACAGAAGAACATCTCCAATGGGTTCCGCAACTCTTTTAATTAAGTAACCTGATATATTGTCATGTCCCGCGGACTTTTTATTTTTTATTTTATGATTTATTATCCCAATCAACTCAGATCTGTTCATATTTAATAGATACATAGTGCTGGGGTTTGATTGAATATTCATTCTGTATTGTGCATCTTTATGGTGGATGTTGTTGATCACTTTATATGGGGCTTCAAGAAAATACTTGTTAAAATGATTTGCGACTGCAACTGGATCAGTGATAGTTCCCTCATCGTTTTTTATCTCAATATTTTTCCTATCTCTGCTATTGTTAGTGTTTGTTAGCTCTCCCACAGCCTTCCACGCTTCTCTGACAGGATTAGAAGAGGCGTTGATTTTATTTTGATAGTACATCTTTTTAGAATTTGTAATCAGAAGCGCGTGTTGTTTTTTTGCTGCCTTGTAGTGATCCTCAAGCTCCGGGAATAACTGTTTAAGTTTAAAGAGATCTTTTAACCGTTCACTTGAAATTCTAATGCTTTCAGAGACCCAAGGTTTATTGCGATTTGGGTTCTGGTAGGTACGTTTTAGTGGAAAGTTGTTGTTAAAATGTGTCAAAAATATATCATAAAATGTCTGAAACGCTGTATCAACACTGTTTGTGTTAATAACTGCATTCCAGTCCTGTCCGTATAAGTCAGCGTAGAATGAGTTTATATTAGATTCGGCAAACACTCTCTTGTACTCATAGCCTAAATGTTTTGAATTCAGATAGCCGAGGTGTATGTCGGTAGACACTATGATACTTCTGTGGTCTGAAAAAGTACAATCATCTATCTCACAACTTATATCCGTATTCGTAAAAACATGGTCAATTTTATAGTTCTCCCTTGTCGGCTTG
Organism: Callosobruchus maculatus; assembly: GCA_951848785.1. NCBI lineage: Eukaryota > Metazoa > Arthropoda > Insecta > Coleoptera > Chrysomelidae > Callosobruchus > Callosobruchus maculatus. Next base: position 8,152,378 of record CATOUR010000158.1, on the reverse strand, counting down.
TTTACTATATTAGACAAACTAAAAGTAGCTAGAACACTCAGTAACAAAGTATAATTGTGCTGATCCCTTACAGGATCAATATTAAAGTCACCAGTTAATATTATTTTCCTGTTAGATTTATAAATGTTTTCTAGTACTTCGTTCAGTTTTGCACAGAAATTAGAAAAATTCCCACACGGGGATCTGTAACATGTCAGAATAACGATAGGATGATTATGTGTAGTTTTAAGAATGATACCACAAATCTCGAAGTCCTTCTCGATGCATGGAGTGGGTATTACAAGCGGTTGTGAACCTATCCTTTCATCGCACCATATACCCACACCACCACCTCTGATGGACGTTCGACAAAAATTAGATATATTATAAAAACCATTGATATGTAGGTACTTAATGTTATCACAGTTTAGCCAAGTTTCACACAAACATAGAACTTTAATGTCACCAGATAGAGATAAGTAGTCAGTTACCAAATTATCTGCCTTGCATTGATTCAATGCTTGACAATTTAAAAATAAAATTTTAAATTGGCTCTCGTCACCAATTTGACTATTACGGTAGCATTGGTTCAAAGTATAACTATCGGAGTTTGACGCAGATACAGCATCACACTTATCTGAACAGTAAGCAGATCCCATTTTGACACCGTTCTCTATTGTTGGACACATGTAGTTGGTAATCTCTTCAGCTAAGAGTTTGTCCGGATCACCCTCTATATCAGCTACGCAGCCGCTGCCAGTATTATTCACGTCGAGCTCCGTCTTCTCGATAGACAATATGATGTTGTTCGTCGTGTTTTTGTTCTTGTTTATCATTTGACCGAAAAAAGGTGTACGTTTTTAGAAGGCATCCCTCTGGCCAATTCGTAGACGAAAATACCTGATCTCGTATATCACTATCGATTTGTAATTTGAATGCTTCTGTTTTGCCGTTTTTCCAAGTAGGAAGCGCCTCTATCACAACATCTCTTCCTGGGAACTTATCGTTCCAGTGTTTCTGCATCCCTTTGATACCGGTTCCTGGGGTTAATCTACCCACGTAGATCCAAGATTTGCGAGCTACGGCCTTGATTGTTGCCCCTTGTCCAGTACCAAAAATCAGCCTATTTTTACTAGACCTTTTGGGGTAGTTACGCTTACTTTTCTCGTTGCGGGGATTTCCCATGGTATTTGAACCATGATCGTTATTTCGTATACGGCTTTTCTCAGACGGGGAGGGCATAAAATGGTTGACTTTTACTTTTTTATTTCTGTTATTTCCTACATAGACATCGACCACAGTACTGGTTGAAGAATCAGATGAGTTGGCCTCATCAGGGTCCTCCGATGGTGGAACACTGTGTTTGGACATGTTTGAGATACACTTTAAGTGGCTCTCAGCGAGACGAGTGGAAAGTAGTCTTACTTGCTCCTCCAGGTCGCCTATCTTCTGCAAAAGGCTAGTAGTTCTAGTTGACACGATATTCTCAATCATTGACAGGAACTGTTCGCTTTTCAGAAAGCCAATAACATGGCTCTCGTCCTGCTCATTAAAATTACCGCCGTTACGCGTTCTTGTCATTGTCACAATAATCCTACAAATATCGCGTCTAATAGCTAGCGATTCGGCGCGCACGACCGTCTCGCTGTAACGTACCGCAGAAACTTTTATGAGTCTGGTCTCATCAACTGAGCGAACTTCTAAAGGGCCAGCAGCCAAAATCAAAAATATTAAAATATCATTTTCACCCCTAAGGAAATAATTCCCAAAGATAAAATTGATGCCAAAAATTAACACACGAATAATTACATTTTATGAGTCCAGTCTTGTCAACTGAGCGAACTCTAAAGGGCCAGCAGCCAAAATCAAAAATATTGAAATATCATTTTCACCCCTAAGGAAATAATTCCCCAAGATGAAATTGGTGCCAAAAATTAACACACGAATAATTACATTTTATGAGTCCAGTCTTGTCAACTGAGCGAACTTCTAAAGGGCCAGCAACCAAAATCAAAAAAATTAAAATGTCATTTTCACCCCTAAGGAAATGATTCCCCCAAGATGAAATTGGTACCAAAAAGAAACACCTAAATAATGACATTTTATGAGTCCGGTCTCATCAACTGAGCGAACTTCTAACGGGCTAGCAGCCAAAATAAAAAAAATTAAAATATCATTTTCACCCCTAAGGAAATAATTCCCAAAGATAAAATTGATGCTCAAAATTTACACATAAATAATAATATTATATGAGCCCAGTCTCATCTGAGCTAACTTCTAAAGGGCCAGCAGCCAAAATCAAAAAAATTAAAATATCATTTTTACCCCCAAAAAAATAATTCCCCAAGATGAAATTGGTGCCAAAAAGTAACACCTAAATAATGACATTTTATGAGCCCAGTCTCATCAACTGAGCGAAGTTCTAAACGGCCAGCAACCAAAATCAAAAATATTAAAATATCATTTTCACCCCTAAGGAAATGATTCCCCAAGATGTAATTGATACCAAAAAGAAACACCTAAATAATGACATTTTATGAGCTCAGTCTCATCAACTGAGCGAACTTCTAAAGGGCTAGCAGCCAAAATCAAAAAAATTAAAATATCTTTTTCACCCCCAAGGAAATGATTCCCCAAGATGAACTTGATGCCAAAAATTAACACATAATTAATGACATTTTATGAGCTCAGTCTCATCAACTGAGCGAACTTCTAAAGAGCCAGCAGCCAAAATCAAAAATATTAAAATATCATTTTCACCCCTAAGGAAATGATTCCCCAAGATGTAATTGATACCAAAAAGAAACACCTAAATAATGACATTTTATGAGCTCAGTCTCATCAACTGAGCGAACTTCTAAAGAGCTAGCAGCCAAAATCAAAAATATTAAAATATCATTTTCACCCCTAAGGAAATAGTTCCCCAAGATGAAATTGATGCCAAAAATTAACACATAATTAATGACATTTTATGAGCCCAGTCTCATCAACTGAGCGAACTTCTAAAGAGCCAGCAGCCAAAATCAAAAAAATTAAAATATCTTTTTTACCCCTAAGGAAATGATTCCCCAAGATGAAATTGACGCCAAAAATTAACACATGAATAATGACATTTTATGAGCCCAGTCTCATCAACTGAGCGAACTTCTAAAGGGCCAGCAGCCAAAATCAAAAAAATTAAAATATATTTTTCACCCCTAAGGAAATGATTCCCCACGATGAAATTGATGCCAAAAATTAACACATAAATAATGACATTTTATGAGCCCAGTACCATCAACTGAGCGAACTTCTAAAGGGCCAGCAGCCAAAATCAAAAAAATTAAAATATATTTTTCACCCCTAAGGAAATAAGTCCTCAAGATGAAATTGATGCCAAAAATTAACACATAAATAATGACATTTTATGATCCCAGTCTCATCAACTGAGCGAACTTCTAAAGGGCCAGCAGCCAAAATCAAAAAAATTAAAATATCATTTTCACCTCTAAGAAAATGATAGCCCAAGATGAAACTGATGCCAAAAATTAACACATAAATAATGACATTTTATGAGCCCAGTCTCATCAACTGAGCGAACTTCTAAAGGGCCAGCAGCCAAAATCAAAAAAATTTAAATATCATTTTCACCCCTAAGGAAATGATTCCCCAAGATGAAATTGATACCAAAAAGAAACACCTAAATAATGACATTTTATGAGCTCAGTCTCATCAACTGAGCGAACTTTTAAAGAGCTAGCAGCCAAAATCAAAAATATTAAAATATAATTTTCACCCCTAAGGAAATAATTCCTCAAGATGAAATTGATGCCAAAAATTAACACATAAATAATGACATTTTATGAGCCCAGTCTCATTAACTGAGCGAACTTCTAAAGGGTCAGCAGCCAAAATCAAAAAAATTAAAATATCATTTTCACCCCTAAGGAAATGATTCCCCAAGATGAAATTGATACCAAAAAGAAACACCTAAATAATGACATTTTATGAGTCCGGTCTCATCAACTGAGCGAACTTCTAAAGGGCCAGCAGCCAAAATCAAAAATATTAAAATAAATATCATTTTCACCCCTAAGGAAATGATTCCCAAGATAAAATTGACGCCAAAAATTAACACATAAATAATTACATTTTATGAGCCCAGTCTCATCAACTGAGCGAACTTCTAAAGGGCCAGCAGCCAAAATCAAAAAAAATAAAATATCATTTTCACCCCTAAGGAAATGACTCCCCAAGATGAAATTGGTACCAAAAAGAAACACCTAAATAATGACATTTTATGAGCCCAGTCTCATCACCTGAGCGAACTTCTAACGGGCCAGCAGCCAAAATCAAAAAAATTAAAATATCATTTTCAACCCTAAGGAAATAATTCCCCAAGATGAAATTGGTGCCAAAAATTAACACACGAATAATTACATTTTATGAGTCCAGTCTTGTCAACTGAGCGAACTCTAAAGGGCCAGCAGCCAAAATCAAAAAAATTAAAATATCATTTTCACCCCTAAGGAAATGATTCCCCAAGATGAAATTGATACCAAAAAGAAACACCTAAATAGTGACATTTTATGAGTCCGGTCTCATCAACTGAGCGAACTTCTAAAGGGCCAGCAGCCAAAATCAAAAATATTAAAATATCATTCTCACCCCTAAGGAAATGATTCCCCAAGATGAAACTGATGCCAAAAATTAACACATAAATAATGACATTTTATGAGCCCAGTCTCATCAACTGAGCGAGCTCCTAAATGGCCAGCAGCCAAAATCAAAAAAATTCAAATATCATTTTCACCTCTAAGGAAATGATACCCCAAGATGAAACTGATGCCAAAAATTAACACATAAATAATGACATTTTATGAGCCCAGTCTCATCAACTGAGCGAACTTTAAAGGGCCAGCAGCCAAAATCAAAAATATTAAAATATCATTTTCACCCCTAAGGAAATAATTCCCCAAGATGAAATTGATGCCAAAAATTAACACATAAATAATGACATTTTATGAGCCCAGTCTCATCAACTGAGTGAACTTCTAAAGGGCCAGCAGCCATAATCAAAAAAATTTAAATATCATTTTCACCCCTAAGGAAATGATTCCCCAAGATGAAATTGATACCAAAAAGAAACACCTAAATAATGATATTTTATGAGCTCAGTCTCATCAACTGAGCGAACTTCTAAAGAGCTAGCAGCCAAAATCAAAAATATTAAAATATAATTTTCACCCCTAAGGAAATAATTCCTCAAGATGAAATTGGTGCCAAAAATTAACACATAAATAATGACATTTTATGAGCCCAGTCTCATTAACTGAGCGAACTTCTAAAGGGTCAGCAGCCAAAATCAAAAAAATTAAAATATCATTTTCACCCCTAAGGAAATGACTCCCCAAGATGAAATTGATACCAAAAAGAAACACCTAAATAATGACATTTTATGAGCCCAGTCTCATCACCTGAGCGAACTTCGAACGGGCCAGCAGTCAAAATCAAAAAAATTAAAATATCATTTTCAACCCTAAGGAAGTAATTGCCCAAAATGAAATTGGTGCCAAAAATTAACACACGAATAATTACATTTTATGAGTCCAGTCTTGTCAACTGAGCGAACTCTAAAGGGCCAGCAGCCAAAATCAATAATATTGAAATATCATTTCACCCCTGAGGAAATAATTCCCCAAGATGAAATTGATGCCAAAAATTAACACATAAATAATGACATTTTATGAGCCCAGTCTCATCAACTGAGCGAACTTCTAAAGGGCCAGCAGCCAAAATCAAAAAAATTAAAATATCATTTTCACCTCTAAGGAAATGATAGCCAGAGATGAAACTGATGCCAAAAATTAACACATAAATAATGACATTTTATGAGCCCAGTCTCATCAACTGAGCGAACTTCTAAAGGGCCAGCAGCCAAAACAAAAATATTAAAATATCATTTTCACCCCTAAGGAAATAATTCCCCAAGATGAAATTGATGCCAAAAATTAACACATAAATAATGACATTTCATGAGCCCAGTCTCATCAACTGAGTGAACTTCTAAAGGGCCAGCAGCCAAAATCAAAAAAATTTAAATATCATTTTCACCCCTAAGGAAATGATTCCCCAAGATGAAATTGATACCAAAAAGAAACACCTAAATAATGACATTTTATGAGCTCAGTCTCATCAACCGAGCGAACTTTTAAAGAGCTAGCAGCCAAAATCAAAAATATTAAAATATAATTTTCACCCCTAAGGAAATAATTCCTCAAGATGAAATTGATGCCAAAAATTAACACATAAATAATGACATTTTATGAGCCCAGTCTCATTAACTGAGCGAACTTCTAAAGGGTCAGCAGCCAAAATCAAAAAAATTAAAATAAATATCATTTTCACCCCTAAGGAAATGATTCCCCAAGATAAAATTGACGCCAAAAATTAAGACATAAATAATGACATTTTATGAGCCCAGTCTCATCAACTGAGCGAACTTCTAAAGGGCCAGCAGCCAAAATCAAAAAAATTAAAATATCATTTTCACCCCTAAGGAAATGATTCCCCAAGATGAAATTGGTACCAAAAAGAAACACCTAAATAATGACATTTTATGAGCCCAGTCTCATCACCTGAGCGAACTTCTAACGGGCCAGCAGCCAAAATCAAAAAAATTAAAATATCATTTTCAACCCTAAGGAAATGATTCCCCAAGATGAAATTGATACCAAAAAGAAACACCTAAATAATGACATTTTATGAGTCCGGTCTCATCAACTGAGCGAACTTCTAAAGGGCCAGCAGCCAAAATCAAAAAAATTAAAATATCATTTTCACCCCTAAGGAAATGACTCCCCAAGATGAAATTGGTACCAAAAAGAAACACCTAAATAATGACATTTTATGAGCCCAGTCTCATCACCTGAGCGAACTTCTAACGGGCCAGCAGCCAAAATCAAAAAAATTAAAATATCATTTTCAACCCTAAGGAAATAATTCCCCAAGATGAAATTGGTGCCAAAAATTAAAACACGAATAATTACATTTTATGAGTCCAGTCTTGTCAACTGAGCGAACTCTAAAGGGCCAGCAGCCAAAATCAAAAAAATTAAAATATCATTTTCACCCCTAAGGAAATGATTCCCCAAGATGAAATTGATACCAAAAAGAAACACCTAAATAGTGACATTTTATGAGTCCGGTCTCATCAACTGAGCGAACTTCTAAAGGGCCAGCAGCCAAAATCAAAAATATTAAAATATCATTTTCACCCCTAAGGAAATGATTCCCCAAGATGAAACTGATGCCAAAAATTAACACATAAATAATGACATTTTATGAGCCCAGTCTCATCAACTGAGCGAGCTCCTAAAAGGCCAGCAGCCAAAATCAAAAAAATTAAAATATCATTTTCACCTCTAAGGAAATGATACCCCAAGATGAAACTGATGCCAAAAATTAACACATAAATAATGACATTTTATGAGCCCAGTCTCATCAACTGAGCGAACTTTAAAGGGCCAGCAGCCAAAATCAAAAATATTAAAATATCATTTTCACCCCTAAGGAAATAATTCCCCAAGATGAAATTGATGCCAAAAATTAACACATAAATAATGACATTTTATGAGCCCAGTCTCATCAACTGAGTGAACTTCTAAAGGGCCAGCAGCCATAATCAAAAAAATTTAAATATCATTTTCACCCCTAAGGAAATGATTCCCCAAGATGAAATTGATACCAAAAAGAAACACCTAAATAATGACATTTTATGAGCTCAGTCTCATCAACTGAGCGAACTTCTAAAGAGCTAGCAGCCAAAATCAAAAATATTAAAATATAATTTTGACCCCTAAGGAAATAATTCCTCAAGATGAAATTGGTGCCAAAAATTAACACATAAATAATGACATTTTATGAGCCCAGTCTCATTAACTGAGCGAACTTCTAAAGGGTCAGCAGCCAAAATCAAAAAAATTAAAATATCATTTTCACCCCTAAGGAAATGACTCCCCAAGATGAAATTGATACCAAAAAGAAACACCTAAATAATGACATTTTATGAGCCCAGTCTCATCACCTGAGCGAACTTCGAACGAGCCAGCAGCCAAAATCAAAAAAATTAAAATATCATTTTCAACCCTAAGGAAGTAATTGCCCAAAATGAAATTGGTGCCAAAAATTAACACACGAATAATTACATTTTATGAGTCCAGTCTTGTCAACTGAGCGAACTCTAAAGGGCCAGCAGCCAAAATCAATAATATTGAAATATCATTTCACCCCTGAGGAAATAATTCCCCAAGATGAAATTGATGCCAAAAATTAACACATAAATAATGACATTTTATGAGCCCAGTCTCATCAACTGAGCGAACTTCTAAAGGGCCAGCAGCCAAAATCAAAAAAATTAAAATATCATTTTCACCTCTAAGGAAATGATAGCCCAAGATGAAACTGATGCCAAAAATTAACACATAAATAATGACATTTTATGAGCCCAGTCTCATCAACTGAGCGAACTTCTAAAGGGCCAGCAGCCAAAACAAAAATATTAAAATATCATTTTCACCCCTAAGGAAATAATTCCCCAAGATGAAATTGATGCCAAAAATTAACACATAAATAATTACATTTTATGAGTCCAGTCTTGTCAACTGAGCGAACTCTAAAGGGCCAGCAGCCAAAATCAAAAATATTGAAATATCATTTTCACCCCTAAGGAAATAATTCCCCAAGATGAAATTGATGCCAAAAATTAACACATAAATAATGACATTTTATGAGCCCAGTCTCATCAACTGAGCGAACTTCTAAAGGGCCAGCAGCCAAAATCAAAAAAATTAAAATATCATTTTCACCTCTAAGGAAATGATACCCCAAGATGAAACTGATGCCAAAAATTAACACATAAATAATGACATTTTATGAGCCCAGTCTCATCAAGTGAGCGAACTTCTAAAGGGCCAGCAGCCAAAATCAAAAATATTAAAATATCATTTTCATCCCAAAGGAAATAATTCCCCAAGATGAAATTGATGCCAAAAATTAACACATAAATAATGACATTTTATGAGCCCAGTCTCATCAACTGAGTGAACTTCGAAAGGGCCAGCAGCCAAAATCAAAAAAATTTAAATATCATTTTCACCCCTAAGGAAATCATTCCCCAAGATGAAATTGATACCAAAAAGAAACACCTAAATAATGACATTTTATGAGTCTGGTCTCATCAACTGAGCGAACTTCTAAAGGGCCAGCAGCCAAAATCAAAAATATTAAAATATCATTTTCACCCCTAAGGAAATAATTCCCAAAGATAAAATTGATGCCAAAAATTAACACACGAATAATTACATTTTATGAGTCCAGTCTTGTCAACTGAGCGAACTCTAAAGGGCCAGCAGCCAAAATCAAAAATATTGAAATATCATTTTCACCCCTAAGGAAATAATTCCCCAAGATGAAATTGGTGCCAAAAATTAACACACGAATAATTACATTTTATGAGCCCAGTCTCATCAACTGAGTGAACTTCGAAAGGGCCAGCAGCCAAAATCAAAAAAATTTAAATATCATTTTCACCCCTAAGGAAATCATTCCCCAAGATGAAATTGATACCAAAAAGAAACACCTAAATAATGACATTTTATGAGTCTGGTCTCATCAACTGAGCGAACTTCTAAAGGGCCCGCAGCCAAAATCAAAAATATTAAAATATCATTTTCACCCCTAAGGAAATAATTCCCAAAGATAAAATTGATGCCAAAAATTAACACACGAATAATTACATTTTATGAGTCCAGTCTTGTCAACTGAGCGAACTCTAAAGGGCCAGCAGCCAAAATCAAAAAAATTAAAATATCATTTTCAACCCTAAGGAAATAATTCCCCAAGATGAAATTGGTGCCAAAAATTAACACACGAATAATTACATTTTATGAGTCCAGTCTTGTCAACTGAGCGAACTCTAAAGGGCCAGCAGCCAAAATCAAAAAAATTAAAATATCATTTTCACCCCTAAGGAAATGATTCCCCAAGATGAAATTGATACCAAAAAGAAACACCTAAATAGTGACATTTTATGAGTCCGGTCTCATCAACTGAGCGAACTTCTAAAGGGCCAGCAGCCAAAATCAAAAATATTAAAATATCATTTTCACCCCTAAGGAAATGATTCCCCAAGATGAAACTGATGCCAAAAATTAACACATAAATAATGACATTTTATGAGCCCAGTCTCATCAACTGAGCGAGCTCCTAAAGGGCCAGCAGCCAAAATCAAAAAAATTAAAATATCATTTTCACCTCTAAGGAAATGATACCCCAAGATGAAACTGATGCCAAAAATTAACACATAAATAATGACATTTTATGAGCCCAGTCTCATCAACTGAGCGAACTTTAAAGGGCCAGCAGCCAAAATCAAAAATATTAAAATATCATTTTCACCCCTAAGGAAATAATTCCCCAAGATGAAATTGATGCCAAAAATTAACACATAAATAATGACATTTTATGAGCCCAGTCTCATCAACTGAGTGAACTTCTAAAGGGCCAGCAGCCATAATCAAAAAAATTTAAATATCATTTTCACCCCTAAGGAAATGATTCCCCAAGATGAAATTGATACCAAAAAGAAACACCTAAATAATGACATTTTATGAGCTCAGTCTCATCAACTGAACGAACTTCTAAAGAGCTAGCAGCCAAAATCAAAAATATTAAAATATAATTTTCACCCCTAAGGAAATAATTCCTCAAGATGAAATTGGTGCCAAAAATTAACACATAAATAATGACATTTTATGAGCCCAGTCTCATTAACTGAGCGAACTTCTAAAGGGTCAGCAGCCAAAATCAAAAAAATTAAAATATCATTTTCACCCCTAAGGAAATGACTCCCCAAGATGAAATTGATACCAAAAAGAAACACCTAAATAATGACATTTTATGAGCCCAGTCTCATCACCTGAGCGAACTTCGAACGGGCCAGCAGCCAAAATCAAAAAAATTAAAATATCATTTTCAACCCTAAGGAAGTAATTGCCCAAAATGAAATTGGTGCCAAAAATTAACACACGAATAATTACATTTTATGAGTCCAGTCTTGTCAACTGAGCGAACTCTAAAGGGCCAGCAGCCAAAATCAATAATATTGAAATATCATTTCACCCCTGAGGAAATAATTCCCCAAGATGAAATTGATGCCAAAAATTAACACATAAATAATGACATTTTATGAGCCCAGTCTCATCAACTGAGCGAACTTCTAAAGGGCCAGCAGCCAAAATCAAAAAAATTAAAATATCATTTTCACCTCTAAGGAAATGATAGCCCAAGATGAAACTGATGCCAAAAATTAACACATAAATAATGACATTTTATGAGCCCAGTCTCATCAACTGAGTGAACTTCTAAAGGGCCAGCAGCCAAAATCAAAAAAATTAAAATATCATTTTCACCTCTAAGGAAATAATTCCTCAAGATGAAATTGATGCCAAAAATTAACACATAAATAATGACATTTTATGAGCCCAGTCTCATTAACTGAGCGAACTTCTAAAGGGTCAGCAGCCAAAATCAAAAAAATTAAAATAAATATCATTTTCACCCCTAACGAAATGATTCCCCAAGATAAAATTGACGCCAAAAATTAACACATAAATAATGACATTTTATGAGCCCAGTCTCATTAACTGAGCGAACTTCTAAAGGGTCAGCAGCCAAAATCAAAAAAATTAAAATATCATTTTCACCCCTAAGGAAATGACTCCCCAAGATGAAATTGATACCAAAAAGAAACACCTAAATAATGACATTTTATGAGCCCAGTCTCATCACCTGAGCGAACTTCGAACGGGCCAGCAGCCAAAATCAAAAAAATTAAAATATCATTTTCAACCCTAAGGAAGTAATTGCCCAAAATGAAATTGGTGCCAAAAATTAACACACGAATAATTACATTTTATGAGTCCAGTCTTGTCAACTGAGCGAACTCTAAAGGGCCAGCAGCCAAAATCAATAATATTGAAATATCATTTCACCCCTGAGGAAATAATTCCCCAAGATGAAATTGATGCCAAAAATTAACACATAAATAATGACATTTTATGAGCCCAGTCTCATCAACTGAGCGAACTTCTAAAGGGCCAGCAGCCAAAATCAAAAAAATTAAAATATCATTTTCACCTCTAAGGAAATGATAGCCCAAGATGAAACTGATGCCAAAAATTAACACATAAATAATGACATTTTATGAGCCCAGTCTCATCAACTGAGTGAACTTCTAAAGGGCCAGCAGCCAAAATCAAAAAAATTAAAATATAATTTTCACCCCTAAGGAAATAATTCCTCAAGATGAAATTGATGCCAAAAATTAACACATAAATAATGACATTTTATGAGCCCAGTCTCATTAACTGAGCGAACTTCTAAAGGGTCAGCAGCCAAAATCAAAAAAATTAAAATAAATATCATTTTCACCCCTAACGAAATGATTCCCCAAGATAAAATTGACGCCAAAAATTAACACATAAATAATGACATTTTATGAGCCCAGTCTCATCAACTGAGCGAACTTCTAAAGGGCCAGCAGCCAAAATCAAAAAAATTAAAATATCATTTTCACCCCTAAGGAAATGATTCCCCAAGATGAAATTGGTACCAAAAAGAAACACCTAAATAATGACATTTTATGAGCCCAGTCTCATCACCTGAGCGAACTTCTAACGGGCCAGCAGCCAAAATCAAAAAAATTAAAATATCATTTTCAACCCTAAGGAAATAATTCCCCAAGATGAAATTGGTGCCAAAAATTAACACACGAATAATTACATTTTATGAGTCCAGTCTTGTCAACTGAGCGAACTCTAAAGGGCCAGCAGCCAATATCAAAAATATTGAAATATCATTTTCACCCCTAAGGAAATAATTCCCCAAGATGAAATTGATGCCAAAAATTAACACATAAATAATGACATTTTATGAGCCCAGTCTCATCAACTGAGCGAACTTCTAAAGGGCCAGCAGCCAAAATCAAAAAAATTAAAATATCACTTTCACCTCTAAGGAAATGATACCCCAAGATGAAACTGATGCCAAAAATTAACACATAAATAATGACATTTTATGAGCCCAGTCTCATCAAGTGAGCGAACTTCTAAAGGGCCAGCAGCCAAAATCAAAAATATTAAAATATCATTTTCATCCCAAAGGAAATAATTCCCCAAGATGAAATTGATGCCAAAAATTAACACATAAATAATGACATTTTATGAGCCCAGTCTCATCAACTGAGTGAACTTCGAAAGGGCCAGCAGCCAAAATCAAAAAAATTTAAATATCATTTTCACTCCTAAGGAAATCATTCCCCAAGATGAAATTGATACCAAAAAGAAACACCTAAATAATGACATTTTGTTTGTTTGTTTGTTTGTTTATTAATTCTTTTGATCTCAAAAAAAGATATAGAACAAGTCAATTTGTACAGCAGAAGCAAATTTTTAAAATACACTTACAGTTCAGTAAACACATACAATACACATATTATGTACATCAATACGGACCACTAAAATAACAAATTAACACAAAATAAATTAGACCCAATACTCTTTCAACGAGTATAGTTCTTTATCGACCAGGAAGCACCTTAGTTTCTGTTTGAACATACTCAGCGTCTTCTGGTTTTTTATATCATCTGGCAGCTGATTGAAAATTTTCAAGCCCAGAGAGTGAGGAGCACTAGAGGTAATTTGAAGGCGATCATGTGGTATTCTGAAATTATTTCTCATTCTAGTATTATAGTTGTGGTGGTCCTTGTTTACAGTGAATTCGCCTGAGTTCAAAAATATGTATTTCCCAATTTCAAAAATGAAGATCCCTGTCAGAGTGAGAAGCTTTAATTGCCTAAATTTTCCTCTACAGGAAGTTGTTGGAGATAAACCTAACATACACCGTACTGTTCGCTTTTGAGCAATGAAAACAGTTTCTGCTGCAGGCGACGATCCCCAAAAGCAGACAGCATAATGGAGTTGAGATGCTATATAAGCATGGTATAAATTAATTAGCATTGGAAGGGAAAGTACTGACCTAAGATTCCTGATCGCATATGTTAGTTTATTTACTTTAGCCGCTATATCTTGACAGTGTGTCTTCCAACTGAGATGTTGGTCTATGTTTAGCCCAAGAAATTTGGTACATGAAGCTGGCGAAATATCTTGACCATCAATGGATATATTGATGCTGAGGTCATGTCTGCGCTGGTATGGATGGAATATAATGAAGTTAGTTTTGCAGCAATTTAAAAACAATGAATTGTTGTTGAACCAGTATGTAATAGCCTGTAGTGCAGCATTACATACGTTTTCAAGTTCTTGAGTATTATTTGCAGATACAATGAAAGACGAATCATCAGCATAAAACGTCCCATGGCATGATGGATCTAGTGATCGCATCAGATCATTAATGTACAGCACAAATAATAAGGGCCCCAGTACCGAACCCTGGGGTACACCAATACTCACTATCTCTATATCTGACGATAGGGTACACTCTCCTGATGGAGGTCTTCTACTTGTAAGTGAAACATATTGTTGCCTGCGATACAGAAAAGATTGTATCCAGGACAGAGCGGGGCCTCTCACACCATAAGAATGCAACTTTTCACCCAACTTTTGGTGATCCACGCAGTCGAATGCCCTACTGAGATCGCAGAAAATCCCAGCAGGGTATTCACCGTTATTAAGATGTGAAGTTAACCTTTTGTAATAGTGAAGCATAGCTGTCGTTGTAGATAAACCAGGCCTAAAACCAAATTGTGAAGAAGAAATGATGCTATGTCTTTTAATGAAACTTTCTAGTCTATCTAGAAAACAGTATTCTAGGATTTTAGAAAATTCAGATATAAGCGAGATGGGACGATAATTTTCCACTGAATCATTTTTACCTTTTTTAAAGACAGGTATAACTTTGTTAATTTTGAGTAAGTCCGGAAATTTACCTTGGTTAAATGATAGATTAATAATATACAGAAGAACATCTCCAATGGGTTCCGCAACTCTTTTAATTAAGTAACCTGATATATTGTCATGTCCCGCGGACTTTTTATTTTTTATTTTATGATTTATTATCCCAATCAACTCAGATCTGTTCATATTTAATAGATACATAGTGCTGGGGTTTGATTGAATATTCATTCTGTATTGTGCATCTTTATGGTGGATGTTGTTGATCACTTTATATGGGGCTTCAAGAAAATACTTGTTAAAATGATTTGCGACTGCAACTGGATCAGTGATAGTTCCCTCATCGTTTTTTATCTCAATATTTTTCCTATCTCTGCTATTGTTAGTGTTTGTTAGCTCTCCCACAGCCTTCCACGCTTCTCTGACAGGATTAGAAGAGGCGTTGATTTTATTTTGATAGTACATCTTTTTAGAATTTGTAATCAGAAGCGCGTGTTGTTTTTTTGCTGCCTTGTAGTGATCCTCAAGCTCCGGGAATAACTGTTTAAGTTTAAAGAGATCTTTTAACCGTTCACTTGAAATTCTAATGCTTTCAGAGACCCAAGGTTTATTGCGATTTGGGTTCTGGTAGGTACGTTTTAGTGGAAAGTTGTTGTTAAAATGTGTCAAAAATATATCATAAAATGTCTGAAACGCTGTATCAACACTGTTTGTGTTAATAACTGCATTCCAGTCCTGTCCGTATAAGTCAGCGTAGAATGAGTTTATATTAGATTCGGCAAACACTCTCTTGTACTCATAGCCTAAATGTTTTGAATTCAGATAGCCGAGGTGTATGTCGGTAGACACTATGATACTTCTGTGGTCTGAAAAAGTACAATCATCTATCTCACAACTTATATCCGTATTCGTAAAAACATGGTCAATTTTATAGTTCTCCCTTGTCGGCTTGTTTACTATATTAGACAAACTAAAAGTAGCTAGAACACTCAGTAACAAAGTATAATTGTGCTGATCCCTTACAGGATCAATATTAAAGTCACCAGTTAATATTATTTTCCTGTTAGATTTATAAATGTTTTCTAGTACTTCGTTCAGTTTTGCACAGAAATTAGAAAAATTCCCACACGGGGATCTGTAACATGTCAGAATAACGATAGGATGATTATGTGTAGTTTTAAGAATGATACCACAAATCTCGAAGTCCTTCTCGATGCATGGAGTGGGTATTACAAGCGGTTGTGAACCTATCCTTTCATCGCACCATATACCCACACCACCACCTCTGATGGACGTTCGACAAAAATTAGATATATTATAAAAACCATTGATATGTAGGTACTTAATGTTATCACAGTTTAGCCAAGTTTCACACAAACATAGAACTTTAATGTCACCAGATAGAGATAAGTAGTCAGTTACCAAATTATCTGCCTTGCATTGATTCAATGCTTGACAATTTAAAAATAAAATTTTAAATTGGCTCTCGTCACCAATTTGACTATTACGGTAGCATTGGTTCAAAGTATAACTATCGGAGTTTGACGCAGATACAGCATCACACTTATCTGAACAGTAAGCAGATCCCATTTTGACACCGTTCTCTATTGTTGGACACATGTAGTTGGTAATCTCTTCAGCTAAGAGTTTGTCCGGATCACCCTCTATATCAGCTACGCAGCCGCTGCCAGTATTATTCACGTCGAGCTCCGTCTTCTCGATAGACAATATGATGTTGTTCGTCGTGTTTTTGTTCTTGTTTATCATTTGACCGAAAAAAGGTGTACGTTTTTAGAAGGCATCCCTCTGGCCAATTCGTAGACGAAAATACCTGATCTCGTATATCACTATCGATTTGTAATTTGAATGCTTCTGTTTTGCCGTTTTTCCAAGTAGGAAGCGCCTCTATCACAACATCTCTTCCTGGGAACTTATCGTTCCAGTGTTTCTGCATCCCTTTGATACCGGTTCCTGGGGTTAATCTACCCACGTAGATCCAAGATTTGCGAGCTACGGCCTTGATTGTTGCCCCTTGTCCAGTACCAAAAATCAGCCTATTTTTACTAGACCTTTTGGGGTAGTTACGCTTACTTTTCTCGTTGCGGGGATTTCCCATGGTATTTGAACCATGATCGTTATTTCGTATACGGCTTTTCTCAGACGGGGAGGGCATAAAATGGTTGACTTTTACTTTTTTATTTCTGTTATTTCCTACATAGACATCGACCACAGTACTGGTTGAAGAATCAGATGAGTTGGCCTCATCAGGGTCCTCCGATGGTGGAACACTGTGTTTGGACATGTTTGAGATACACTTTAAGTGGCTCTCAGCGAGACGAGTGGAAAGTAGTCTTACTTGCTCCTCCAGGTCGCCTATCTTCTGCAAAAGGCTAGTAGTTCTAGTTGACACGATATTCTCAATCATTGACAGGAACTGTTCGCTTTTCAGAAAGCCAATAACATGGCTCTCGTCCTGCTCATTAAAATTACCGCCGTTACGCGTTCTTGTCATTGTCACAATAATCCTACAAATATCGCGTCTAATAGCTAGCGATTCGGCGCGCACGACCGTCTCGCTGTAACGTACCGCAGAAACTTTTATGAGTCTGGTCTCATCAACTGAGCGAACTTCTAAAGGGCCAGCAGCCAAAATCAAAAATATTAAAATATCATTTTCACCCCTAAGGAAATAATTCCCAAAGATAAAATTGATGCCAAAAATTAACACACGAATAATTACATTTTATGAGTCCAGTCTTGTCAACTGAGCGAACTCTAAAGGGCCAGCAGCCAAAATCAAAAATATTGAAATATCATTTTCACCCCTAAGGAAATAATTCCCCAAGATGAAATTGGTGCCAAAAATTAACACACGAATAATTACATTTTATGAGTCCAGTCTTGTCAACTGAGCGAACTTCTAAAGGGCCAGCAACCAAAATCAAAAAAATTAAAATGTCATTTTCACCCCTAAGGAAATGATTCCCCCAAGATGAAATTGGTACCAAAAAGAAACACCTAAATAATGACATTTTATGAGTCCGGTCTCATCAACTGAGCGAACTTCTAACGGGCTAGCAGCCAAAATAAAAAAAATTAAAATATCATTTTCACCCCTAAGGAAATAATTCCCAAAGATAAAATTGATGCTCAAAATTTACACATAAATAATAATATTATATGAGCCCAGTCTCATCTGAGCTAACTTCTAAAGGGCCAGCAGCCAAAATCAAAAAAATTAAAATATCATTTTTACCCCCAAAAAAATAATTCCCCAAGATGAAATTGGTGCCAAAAAGTAACACCTAAATAATGACATTTTATGAGCCCAGTCTCATCAACTGAGCGAAGTTCTAAACGGCCAGCAACCAAAATCAAAAATATTAAAATATCATTTTCACCCCTAAGGAAATAATTCCCCAAGATGAAATTGATGCCAAAAATTAACACATAAATAATGACATTTTATGAGTCCAGTCTCATTAACTGATCGAACTTCTAAAGGGCCAGCAGCCAAAATCAATAATATTAAAATATCATTTACACCCCTAAGGAAATGATTCCCCAAGATGAAATTGGTCATCAACCCCACCGTGATGACTTATCCCTTTTACAAAGTTCGCTCTGTCTATGAGAGCGGCCTGATAAATTGATACTATTTTACTGTTAGTTTTTGGCATGTATCTCATTTTGGGGATATATTTCCTTGGAGGTGAAAATGATATTTTGATTTTGGCTGCTAGCCCTTTAGAAGTTCGCTCAGTTGATGAGACCAGACCCATAAAATGACATTATTTAGGTGTTTCTTTGTGGTATCAATTTCAGCTTGGGGAATAATTTCCTTAGGGGTGAAAATGATATAATATTTTTGATTTTGGCTGCTGGCCCTTTAGAAGTTCGCTCAGTTGATGAGACTGGGCTCATAAAATATCATTATTTATGTGTTAATTTTTGGCATCAATTTCATCTTGGGGAATTATTTCCTTAGGGGTGAAAATGATATTTTAATATTTTTGATTTTGGTTGCTGGCCGTTTAGAAGTTCGCTCAGTTGATGAGACTGGGCTCATAAAATGTCTTTATTTAGGTGTTACTTTTTGGCACCAATTTCATCTTGGGGAATTATTTTTTTGGGGGTAAAAATGATATTTTATTTTTTTTGATTTTTGCTGCTGGCCCTTTAGAAGTTAGCTCAGATGAGACTGGGCTCATATAATATTATTATTTATGTGTAAATTTTGAGCACCAATTTTATCTTTGGGAATTATTTCCTTAGGGGTGAAAATGATATTTTAATTTTTTTTTATTTTGGCTGCTAGCCCGTTAGAAGTTCGCTCAGTTGATGAGACCGGACTCATAAAATGTTATTATTTAGGTGTTTCTTTTTGGTACCAATTTCATCTTGGGGGAATCATTTCCTTAGGGGTGAAAATGACATTTTAATTTTTTTGATTTTGGTTGCTGGCCCTTTAGAAGTTCGCTCAGTTGATGAGACTGGGCTCATAAAATGTCATTATTTATGTGTTAATTTTTGGCATCAATTTCATCTTGGGGAATTATTTCCTTAGGGGCGAAAATGATATTTCAATATTTTTGATTTTGGCTGCTGGCCCTTTAGAGTTCGCTCAGTTGACAAGACTGGACTCATAAAATGTAGTTATTCGTGTGTTAATTTTTGGCACCAATTTCATCTTGGGGAATCATTTCCTTAGGGGTGAAAATGATATTTTAATTTTTTTGATTTTGGCTGCTGGCCCGTTAGAAGTTCGCTCAGGTGATGAGATGGGCTCATAAAATGTCATTATTTATGTGTTAATTTTTGGCGTCAATTTTATCTTGGGGAATCATTTCCTTAGGGGTGAAAATGATATTTTAATATTTTTGATTTTGGCTGCTGGCCCTTTTAGAAGTTCGCTCAGTTGATGAGACCGGACTCATAAAATGTCATTATTTAGGTGTTTCTTTTTAGTATCAATTTCATCTTGGGGAATCATTTCCTTAGGGGTGAAAATGATATTTTAATATTTTTGATTTTGGCTGCTGGCCCTTTAGAAGTTCGCTCAGTTGATGAGACTGGGCTCATAAAATGTCATTATTTATGTGTTAATTTTTGGCGTCAATTTTATCTTGGGGAATCATTTCCTTAGGGGTGAAAATGACATTTTAATATTTTTGATTTTGGCTGCTGGCCCTTTAGAAGTTCGCTCAGTTGATGAGACCGGACTCATAAAATGTCATTATTTAGGTGTTTCTTTTTAGTATCAATTTCATCTTGGGGAATCATTTCCTTAGGGGTGAAAATGTTATTTTAATTTTTTTGATTTTGGCAGCTGACCCTTTAGAAGTTCGATCAGTTAATGAGACTGGGCTCATAAAATGTCTTTATTTAGGTGTTTCTTTTTGGTACCAATTTCATCTTGGGGAATCATTTCCTTAGGGGTGAAAATTATATTTTAATTTTTTTGATTTTGGCTGCTGGCCCGTTAGAAGTTCGCTCAGGTGATGAGACTGGGCTCATAAAATGCCATTATTTAGGTGTTTCTTTTTGGTACCAATTTCATCTTGGGGAATCATTTCCTTAGGGGTGAAAATGATATTTTAATTTTTTTGATTTTGGCTGCTGACCCTTTAGAAGTTCGATCAGTTAATGAGACTGGGCTCATAAAATGTCTTTATTTAGGTGTTTCTTTTTGGTACCAATTTCATCTTGGGGAATCATTTCCTTAGGGGTGAAAATTATATTTTAATTTTTTTGATTTTGGCTGCTGGCCCGTTAGAAGTTCGCTCAGGTGATGAGACTGGGCTCATAAAATGTCATTATTTAGGTGTTTGTTTTTGGTACCAATTTCATCTTGGGGAATCATTTCCTTAGGGGTGAAAATGATATTTCAATTTTTTTGATTTTGGCTGCTGGCCCTTTAGAAGTTCGCTCAGTTGATGAGACTGGGCTCATAAAATGTCATTATTTAGGTGTTTCTTTTTGGTACCAATTTCATCTTGGGGAATCATTTCCTTAGGGGTGAAAATGATATTTTAATTTTTTTGATTTTGGCTGCTGGCCCTTTAAAGTTCGCTCAGTTGATGAGACTGGGCTCATAAAATGTCATTATTTATGTGTTAATTTTTGGCGTCAATTTTATCTTGAGGAATCATTTCCTTAGGGGTGAAAATGATAATTTAATTTTTTTGATTTTGGCTGCTGGCCCGTTAGAAGTTCGCTCAGGTGATGAGACTGGGCTCATAAAATGTCATTATTTATGTGTTAATTTTTGGCACCAATTTCATCTTGAGGAATTATTTCCTTAGGGGTGAAAATTATATTTTAATATTTTTGAGTTCGGCTGCCAGCTCTTTAGAAGTTCGCTCAGTTGATGAGACTGGGCTCATAAAATGTCATTATTTATGTGTTAATTTTTGGCATCAATTTCATCTTGGGGAATTATTTCCTTAGAGGTGAAAATGATTGTCAGTTTGACCCATACGTCACTTACGAAAAAAAGCAGTAGTGTGGTAAATATTCCAATTTTCCAGCATGGCGAGCGATGTGCGCGTATGTCTACGGTGCTCGGACAATTTTATAGTGAATTTTGTGGGGTTGGTCGACTGATGCTATTCATGTGTTTTTAGCTCAGAAACGAGCAGTTAGATGTATGGCGGGGGTCTCAAAACGTACCTCGTGTAAACAGTATTTTATTGATTTTAATATTTTAACTTTGTACGGTCTTTATGTCTTCGAACTCTGTGTTTATGTTTATCAAAATAAGGCAAACTTTATATGTAATAATGAAGTTTATCAAAACAATACTAGGGCAAAGAATGATCTCAGAGTACCATTTGCCAAATATAAAAGCTCATATAAGTTACCTAGTGTATGTGGTCCAAGATTTTTTAATATGCTACCTACTGATATCAAAGAATGCGATAATATTGTGATATTTAAAAAACTGTTAAGAAAATTCCTTGTCTCGAAGTGTTTTTACTCTGTTGAGGAGTACTTTATGTAGGTCTAGGTTTACTTGTTTAGTTCTAGGTATTTGCTGACAATTTCTTATTATTATTATGCATGTCTCATTTTTTCTCGCATGGTTGCGGTAGTAACAAGTATTGACGGGCTGTGCCAAGTCAATACCTGACCTATTATTATTCTGAATTCAGGAAGGACCGTACAATGCTACAGGTCTTGAGGATTACAGACTTTTGGAAGGTTTTATGTAACTTTTCATCCAGGCCCAATTGTTGCAGGTGTGGCGTAAATGTATTTGGAGTAAGGCCTGAGACCGACATAATGAGGGGGACAATGACAACTTTGTTTTGTTTCCATAGTCGTTTTATTTCTATGGCGAGATCGGTGTATTTAGATATCTTCCCAGCGTAGGTGTTTTGGATGTTCATATCATTGGGAATCGCAATATCTATTAAGTAGGTCACTTTGTCTGTCTTTGACTGGAAAACTATATCTGGTCTGTTTGCTGGGATGGTTTTGTCTGTATGTATTTCAATGTCCCAGTATAGTTTGAATTGATTGTTCTCTAGTACTGAGGTCGGTGTGTAGTTATAATATGGATCTGTGTTTTCAATTAGCTTGTTTGTTGTGGCTAGTGCTTGGTGTATGACTTTGGCTGCAGAGTTATGTCTGGCTGTATACTCAGTTCCAGCGAGAGTTTTGCATCCACTAGTTATGTGTTCTATTGTTTCCTTCTGTTGGTGGCATTTTCTGCAATTGTCATCAGAGATGGATGGATCTTTCATTATGTACTTCCTGTAATTTCGTGTCGCAATCACTTGGTCCTGGATAGCAAGCATAAAACCTTCCGTTTCCGGAAAGAGCTGGCCATCCTGCAGCCAGGTGTATGACTGCTTTTCATTAATGTGGTCTTGTGTAACACGGTATCGATGTTTGCCGTGGAGTGCCTTCTGCGACCAGGTGTTTATTTTTTCTTGTTGTGCTTGTATTATTATTATTATTATTATTATTATAATACGAAGTTTATTACATGTAAAAACTGTGATAAACAGTTCCACGCACAATGTGTATCAGTCAAGGACGATCTGCTGAAGTATCTAGCAAAAAGTAGCAATTTGGCCTGGTTTTGCGATGAATGCAAGGACGGCATGGTAAAAACAGCATCAAGTGATGAACTGTCTATTTGCAAGAAGGAAGTGGAATGCCTGCAACGTGAAAAACTGCTGTTAGATAAGCTATTAAGTGAGTTGGAACTATCAAATGAATTACTAAAATCTAAATTAAAGGAATTCGTCAACATTCCTAAGCAGTCAGGTAATACCGGCAATTCGTGTGGAGCTCCGCTTTTTACAGCGAACAACCAGACATCAACCTACAGCAGAATCCTAAAGAAACAAATAAACAACAACATGGAATCCCCAGTTTTGTTGGTGAAATCCAAGGATGGTAAACAAGAGGATGATATAGTAAAGTCGATAAAAGAGAGCGTAAGTCCCGCAAATCTCAATATTTGTGTCAATGGCACTAAAAGGACTAAATCAGGAGCAGCAATTTTTTGTGACAGCCGAAAAGACTTGGATATCTTAAAAAATGCATTGAAGTGCAAGCTAGGCAATAAATATCATCTTGATGAACCTGCAAAGTTCAACCCCAGGGTTCTCATAAAAAATGCCACACTGGACGAAGACCTAAAAGATAATGACAAAATTGTAAGTGATATATTGAAACGAAACAAACTGGATGGAGCTGACGATAAATCACTGAAGGTAGTCACACTACTTAGATTAAAAAATCCTAAAAATGTCCAAGTGGTATTAGAAGTATCACCACAGATAAGGAAAAACTTGTTAAGCAGAGGGTTTGCATACTTAGGATGGGAGAGATGCGCCGTTGAGGACCATCTCAATATCATGCAGTGCAACAAATGTTGTGGCTTTGGGCATTTAGAGAAGAATTGCAGGTCCGACAAAACATTGTGTCTCAAATGCGCGGGAAACCATCTTGTGAAAAATTGCAGTAGTGACATATTGAAATGTATAAATTGTTCCAATTATAACAGCAAATTCAACACAAAATTGAATGGTGACCATAGTGCTAGTGACAGAGCATGCCCTTTATATGAGGATCATATTTGCTATCTCAAAAGGAGAATAAATTATGGTTAAGTTAAGTAAAACGCTCACATTTGGCCACCTCAATGTCAGATCTCTCATGTCGGACTTTGATGCGGTAGTAAATTTGGTAAGTGTTGAGAAATTTCATATATTTGCTATATCTGAAACATGGTTAAATCAGGACATTGCTAGTAATTCGGTAGGTATCGATAATTATAACTTCTTTCGTTGTGATCGGAAAACTCGCGGTGGTGGGGTTGCAGTGTACATCAACTCAAGTCTCCATGCTGAATGTGTGGACTTTGACATCGATACAGGTACATGCTTAGAAAATATGTGGGTTCAAATAACGATAAATAAATGTAAGCTCCTCTTGGGTATATTATATCGACCGCCCTCCGAAAGCATCAGTGAATGCATTAACTATTTAGATAATCTTCTACCGCTGATTAGTAGTAAGTTTGACAAAATTATCGTTACTGGCGACATGAATGTAAACTTACTGAACGATAACAATGTGCTTCCTCCATGTTTCGAGATAATTGGCTTTTCACAAATTGTTAAGTCTGCGACTAGGACTACAAATGATACCGAGTCCCTCCTAGATCCAATATTTACCAACCAGCCCGAGTTATTTGAGGACTGCTTAGTACTAGATGCCTGCAATATTTCAGACCATAAACTAGTGCGTTGTAATTTGAAACTGGAAAGGTATATAATAAAACAAAAATTTGTCACCATAAGAGATTTCAAATCTTTTGAAGAGGAAGCCTTTTTAACTGATCTCCAATCTGAGAATTTAGATGCTATGTTCTTTTTGAGGAGTATAGACGAAAAAGTCAATTACTTCACTAACGCCTTGCTAAATGCGTATAACAAAAATGCACCAGGTAAAACGTTTAGGGTAAACAAAAAACCTGCTCCTTGGCTCACTTCTAGCTTACGTGTTATTTTAAAAGAGAAAGATAACGCGTTAACCTTGTATAAACGAAATAAAACGGAAGAAAACCTTGCCGCGTATAAGCAAAAAAGAAACAAAGCCCTTATGGAAATACGGACACAAAAGAAAGCATATATCAATTCACTTAGTGAACAAAACGACGCTAAAAGTTTGTGGGCTGGACTAAGAAATCTTGATTTAAATATTAGCAGTAAACCTTCGGTACCAAGCGAATTTAACAACCCAGATGAAGTAAATGAATATCTTATGTCTGTGTATTCAACAGGTAACACTCCTGGAAACACAATTCAGTTTTATGAAAGTAACAAATTACACACAAACTATTCTTTCTCCTTAAAAATCGTCGATCCATATGAAATATTTCAAGTAATAAAAGGTTTAAAGTCAGACGCTAAGGGTGTGGATACTTTATCATTAACAATGATAAAGCTTAGTTTACCTATTACTTTTCCTCATATTGTACATTTGGTTAACATTTGCTTGGAAGAAGGTTATTTTCCTGAGTTATGGAAACATGCCCTAGTCATTCCGATCCCAAAAATTACTAAACCCAGCTCACTTTCAGATTTAAGACCAATTAGCTTATTACCGGTATTAACAAAAATTTTGGAAAAAACTGTTCAACTACAAATAGTATCTTACATAGAAGAACATAAAATAATATCTCGCCACCAATCTGGTTTTAGAAGGCACTATAATACCACTGCGGCGTTGTTGAATTTGTGTGATAATATCTTGCGAGCTGTCGATAAAAAGATTGCGGTAGCTTTAGTATCTATCGACTACTCGAAAGCATTTGACAAAATTAACCATCTCCTTCTAATTGCAAAACTAAAATATATAGGCTTTGACGATAAGTCAGTCAGATTTTTTACAACTTACTTAACAAATCGAATTCAGCAAGTATCACTGTCAAATAAAAAATCTAATGCAACGGTCATCCCATCTGGTGTTCCCCAGGGATCAATACTAGGCCCTATTCTGTATCTTATCTATACTTTCGATTTACACAAAGTGATAGAGAATTCCGAAATGCAATCGTTTGCCGACGACACTCAGCTGATACACTATTTCAACGCCGGAGATGTAAACACAGCAAATATTGAATTACAAAGCGATATAGATAAAGTTTGTGAATTCTCAGCCAATCATAATTTAACGGTGAATCCAGATAAAACAAAAATTTTAGTTTTCTGCTCGGACAACAAAAGAAATCACATCACAGATAATTTAGGTATCTTTATTGACAACAAGGCATTGCAACTTACAGATACAGCAAAGATCTTAGGAGTTGAGGTTGATGTTAAATTGAGGTTCAATAAACATATAAACAACATCACAAAGAAAACGTATCTGAGACTACGAACTCTATACGCCTGTAGATATCTACTAAACTTTAAATTGAGAAAAAAGCTAATTGAAATGCTGGTGATGTCCTGCTTGAGTTACTGCAACATCTTATACTTCCCATGTCTTGACCAGGTAACAAAAAATAGACTACAGATTATGCAAAACAACTGTATACGTTTTATATGTGGTTTGAGGAAATTCGATCATGTGTCTCAGAAGTATATTATGCTGAAGTGGCCCAGGCTCGACACATTAGTAGTATATCATTATTTAGTATTTATTCACAAAGTACTAACCACATCAAAGCTCGAGTATTTGAAAGAAAAAATTACATTTAATCATGTGGTACACGATAGGTTAATTAGGAATAGGTATATAATAAGGACCCCACCTCACAGCACTTCTCTTTTCCAACGCAGCTTCTCATACAATGCAGCAGTTCTGTATAACAAATTAGATAATAGTTGCAAGCTTATGAATTTGTCCAGCTTTAAAAGATGTGTGAAACGGAAGTTGTTGTCTAATTTATTTTAATTTCTTATGTTTAAGTTTAAGCACTGTATATTCAAGCTTGGTTATGATGTTTAGTCTCCTTTTCTTTCTTTTCCTGTAGTATATACTTGACGTAGTATAACATCGCTTGGGTTCACTCTTGCTTTGTTGACACATCTGGTTAAGTGTAAGAGTAGCTATGCTAAACTTCGCCAGATGTGTCCCACTTTTTGTGATACATTACATGTATTCACTTTTTTTGAATAAAGACGTTATTATTATTATCTGACTTTCTAAGTTCCTCTCGCATAATTGCGGTAGCAACAAGTGTTGACGGGCTGTGCCAAGTCAACACTCGGACTATTATAGATCAGAATTTAGGAAGGATCGCACAATATTACAGGTCTTCAGGATTACAGACTTTTGGAATACTTTGTGTAACTTTTCGTCCAGGCCCAACCGTTGAAGGTGTTGTGTAAACGTGTCTGGTGTGAGGCCTGAGACAGACATAATGAGGGGGACAATTGTAACTTTGTTTTGTTTCCAAAGTCGTTTTATTTCCATGGCAAGGTCCGTGTATTTAGATATCTTCCCAGCGTAGGTGTTTTGGATATTCACATCATTGGGAATGGCAATATCTATCAAATAGGTAATTTTGTCGGCCTTTGACTGGAAAACTATATCTGGTCTATTGGCTGGGATAGTCTTGTCTGTATGTATTTCAACATCCCAGTATAGTTTGTATTGATCGTTTTCGAGTACTGATGTCGGAGTGTAATTGTAATACGGATCTGAGTTTTCTATTAGTTTGTTTGTTGTGGCTAATGCTTGGTGTATGACCTTGGCCGCAGAGTTATGTCTGGCTGTGTATTCGGTACCGGCAAGAGTTTTGCACCCGCTTGTTATGTGATCTATTGTTTCTTTTTGTTGTTGTATCATTATTATTATTATTATTATTATATTTTAATTTTTTTGATTTTGGCTGCTCAGTTGATGAGACTGGGCTCATAAAATGTCATTATTTATGTGTTAATTTTTGGCATCAGTTTCATCTTGGGGAATTATTTCCTTAGGGGTGAAAATGATATTTCAATATTTTTGATTTTGGCTGCTGGCCCTTTAGAGTTCGCTCAGTTGACAAGACTGGACTCATAAAATGTAATTATTCGTGTGTTAATTTTTGGCACCAATTTCATCTTGAGGAATTATTTCCTTAGGGGTAAAAATTATATTTTAATATTTTTGATTTTGGCTGCTAGCTCTTTAGAAGTTCGCTCAGTTGATGAGACTGGGCTCATAAAATGTCATTATTTAGGGGTTACTTTTTGGCATTAATTTCACCTTGGGGAATTATTTCCTTGGGGGTGAAAGTGATATTTTAATATTTTTGATTTTGGCTGCTGGCCCTTTAGAAGTTCGCTCAGTTGATGAGACCGGACTCATAAAATGTCATTATTTATGTGTTAATTTTTGGCATCAGGAATTATTTCCTTAGGAGTGAAAATGACATTTAAATTTCTTTGATTTTGGCTGCTAGCCCTTTAGAAGTTCGCTCAGTTGATGAGACCGGACTCAAAAAATGTCATTATTTAGGTGCTTCTTTTTGGTACGAATTTCATCTTGAGGAATTATTTCCTTAGGGGTGAAAATGATATTTTAATATTTTTGATTTTGGCTGCTGGCCCTTTAGAAGTTCGCTCAGTTGATGAGACTGGGCTCATAAAATGTCATTATTTAAGTGTTACTTTTTGGCACCAATTTCATCTTGGGGAATTATTTCCTTAGGGATGAAAATGATATTTTAATATTTTTGATTTTGGCTGCTGGCCCTTTAGAAGTTCGCTCAGTTGATGAGACTGGGCTCATAAAATGTCATTATTTAGGTGTTTCTTTTTGGTATCAATTTCATCTTGGGGAATCATTTCCTTAGGGGTGAAAATGATATTTTAATTTTTTTGATTTTGGCTGCTGACCCTTTAGAAGTTCGCTCAGTTAATGAGACTGAGCTCATAAAATGTCATTATTTAGGTGTTTCTTTTTGGTGTCAATTTCATCTTGGGGAATCATTTCCTTAGGGGTGAAAATGATATTTTAATTTTTTTGATTTTGGCTGCTGGCCCTTTAGAAGTTCACTCAGTTGATGAGACTGGGCTCATAAAATGTCATTATTTATGTGTTAATTTTTGGCATCAATTTCATCTTGGGGAATTATTTCCTTAGGGGTGAAAATGATATTTTAATATTTTTGATTTTGGCTGCTGGCCCTTTAGAAGTTCGCTCAGTTGATGAGACTGGGCTCATAAAATGTCATTATTTATGTGTTAATTTTTGGCATCAATTTCAACTTGAAGAATTATTTCCTTAGGGGTGAAAACGATATTTTAATTTTTTTTATTTTGGCTGCTGGCCCTTTAGAAGTTCACTCAGTTGATGAGACTGGGCTCATAAAATGTCATTATTTATGTGTTAATTTTTGGCATCAATTTCATCTTCGGGAATTATTTTCTTAGGGGTGAAAATGATATTTTAATATTTTTGATTTTGGCTGCTGGCCCTTTAGAAGTTCGGTCAGTTGATGAGACAGGACTATTAAAATGTCATTATTTATGTGTTAATTTTTGGCACCAATTTCATCTTGGGGAATTATTTCCTTGGGGTGAAAATGATATTTTAATATTTTTGATTTTGGCTGCTGGCCCTTTAGAAGTTCGCTTTGTTGATGAGACTAGACTCATAAAATGTCATTATTTATGTGTTAATTTTTGGGATCAATTTCATCTTGGGGAATTATTTCCTTAGGGGTGAAAATGATATTTTAATATTTTTGATTTTGGCTGCTGGCCCTTTAGAAGTTCGGTCAGTTGATGAGACAGGACTAATAAAATGTCATTATTTATGTGTTAATTTTTGGCACCAATTTCATCTTGGGGAATTATTTCCTTGGGGTGAAAATGATATTTTAATATTTTTGATTTTGGCTGCTGGCCCTTTAGAAGTTCGCTTAGTTGATGAGACTGGACTCATAAAATGTCATTATTTATGTGTTAATTTTTGGCATCAATTTCATCTTGGGGAATTATTTCCTTAGGGGTGAAAATGATATTTTAATATTTTTGATTTTGGCTGCTGGCCCTTTAGAAGTTCGCTCAGTTGATGAGACTGGGCTCATAAATTGTCTTTATTTATGTGTTAATTTTTGGCATCAATTTCATCTTGAAGAATTATTTCCTTAGGGGTGAAAACGATATTTTAATTTTTTTTATTTTGGCTGCTGGCCCTTTAGAAGTTCACTCAGTTGATGAGACTGGGCTCATAAAATGTCATTATTTATGTGTTAATTTTTGGCATCAATTTCATCTTGGGGAATTATTCCTTAGGGGTGAAAATGATATTTTAATATTTTTGATTTTGGCTGCTGGCCCTTTAGAAGTTCGGTCAGTTGATGAGACAGGACTATTAAAATGTTATTATTAATGTGTTAATTTTTGGCACCAATTTCATCTTGAGGAATTATTTCCTTGGGGTGAAAATGATATTTTAATATTTTTGATTTTGGCTGCTGGCCCTTTAGAAGTTCGCTTAGTTGATGAGACTGGACTCGTAAAATGTCATTATTTATGTGTTAATTTTTGGCATCAATTTCATCTTGGGGAATTATTTCCTTAGGGGTGAAAATGATATTTTAATATTTTTGATTTTGGCTGCTGGCCCTTTAGAAGTTCGCTTAGTTGATGAGACTGGACTCATAAAATGTCATTATTTATGTGTTAATTTTTGGCATCAATTTCATCTTGGGGAATTATTTCCTTAGGGGTGAGAATGATATTTTAATATTTTTGATTTTGGCTGCTCGCCCTTTAGAAGTTCGCTCAGTTGATGACACTGGGCACATAAAATGGCATTATTTAGGTGATGTTTTTTGGCTGCAATTTCATCTTGGGGAATTATTTCCTTAGGGGTAAAAATGATATTTTAATTGTTTTTATTTTGGCTGCTACCCCTTTAGATGATCGCTCAGTTCATAACCCGATATATAAGCACGTATCATACCGTCAATAGTGTTTATTAGTAATGACGACGCCACTGGTCATTCGGGCATCTTCGGGAAATTGTCTGCGGGGTTTTAGCTGCCAAGTTCACACCGGTTAGCCGATGATGCCGTTTACTCTTATGCTGTTTACGAAAAAATTGGTAATTAAATATGATGGAAGATAGAGCTTATAAAATAGCATATAAAACAAAATAGAATATAACTTAAAATAGATTAAAAATATCAGAAGTGCTATCACAGCATTATCAAAGATGTGTACGAATTAACTAGGTAGTCTAAGACATGAAGGCTATTTCCACATGTACACTGCTCAGTGACACATTTTTCGTGTCTTTATGGCTTGATATATACAGGGTGAGTCATAAGTTGATCCTTTTTTAAACTGAGCACAAAAATCGTTAAAAATAAACAACTTTTCTAATAACTTTTTACCGAAAACTGAAAAATAAACGAGGTACAGAATCAAAAAAAAGTAAATCGGGGCTTCTGCACCAAGACGTACCTAGCTGTTTATAATAATGCGCCACTTTTGAGATTTACCAGTTTAAAAGTAACAATTATAAACAAAAAGT
Organism: Callosobruchus maculatus; assembly: GCA_951848785.1. Classification (NCBI taxonomy): domain Eukaryota; kingdom Metazoa; phylum Arthropoda; class Insecta; order Coleoptera; family Chrysomelidae; genus Callosobruchus; species Callosobruchus maculatus. The sequence continues at coordinate 8,120,945 of CATOUR010000158.1, read as the reverse complement.
GGGTACCGCAATATCTAAGAGGTACAATGCCTAATCGATTTGACAAATCCGAGCAAAAAACTAAACATAAACAGACTAGGTACGTCTTGATACACAAGCCCAGATATACTTTTTTTTATTCTGTATCTCACTTATTTTTTAGTTTTGTGAAAATATGTTTATTTTATCGACTTTTATACACAGCAAAAAAATATCAACTTGGTACTCACCCTGTATACCCAACCAATACAGGGTGGCCAATTGGGTGACGATAATAATTTTTTTGTAGATATCCCGTACCGAGACCTATCCAAAACACCCCCATGTATGTGTACCGACTATTGATAGTTTTCAAGTTATGATTTGTTTTTTTGAAAACTTAAGGGATTTTCCAGTGTTTCCAACAAATCGTCAAAAACAAAAACAAGAATGCTTTTTGGCTTTTATTTTTTTCTGCAGTTATACTCAGTATTAAGCCGATTTTAATATCTAATAAAGAGAACCTGTACATCCGAACAATCATTAAGTACATTTTGAAATCTCTGTTTTTAGTCAGGAGACCAAAACCTTCAAAATAAAATTAAAAATACTTACGCCTGGTCCTGGAGCTTCAAACTAATCTTAAAAACTTTGCAAGATATTGCACTTTCGAAATAATAATGAGTAAGTAGCACTTACGGGGACATTTTACGTGAGTGTTAAAGGTAAAAAGGTGATAATTCACGAATTTCCAAAATGATTTTAAAAACTATTATTGTTAAGTCACGTTTAAAACACCCTGTAATAAAAAAAAACATTCGGGCACGATGACAGTGAGTCAGATTTTATTTATTTTAATCAATCATAATCCATCAATCATTAGATGCACTTTTAAACACAGTACTAATATAACGCTGACCTGAACCAACCTAAAACCAAGAGAGGTCCTTTGAGAAACACAAAAGTCAATTTGGAGTTTGCCTGAGATTCATCAAAGGTAACCCAAGCCCAACAAATTGGTCCTTCGAGCCGGATAGCAAGTGAATCAGAAAAACACGGAAGCACGGACTACAGACTACTGGAAAGCAGATACCTAGCAAATCCTAGAAACACGTGAAACCAAAGCAAAAAGGATTAATCAGGAATCAATTTCTACGTGGTGAAAAATCCAGAAAAAACCAGAAAGCAAAACCAGGACGTACGTCGGAACTTATTCATCCCTTCGTTATCTTGGTAGAAGGGTAGAAGTGGTACAGTGAGAAGCAAGCAGCACCCTACAAGAAAAGTATTTCAGCACGGTCGGCGGCGAAGCGGCAAGCAGACAGGCGACCGACGGCGACGGAAGGTGGTGAGCAGGCAACCTTGACACGGGGTGGCACAATATCAGCTGTACGAGTGGATCCAGGGAAGATGTGTAGGAAAAACTGGGTCAAGTAAACAGCAAAGCAAACGGGTAGACAAGTGGAGGTATTTGATGAGTTATAGAAAAAGGGGCGCTGAGAGTCTCCAGTCCATTTACATACCTATCTGTCAACATAATTATTGTTTGTCTGGGTGAAAGTTCCTTAGCATTCTAACCTTTATTTCAGTAAGCAAAAACAAAAATGGATTCTGAAAGATTGAGTTTGAAGGATTTAAATATAAAAAGAAGCAGAGTTAAAGCACAAATAACTTGGTTTGCGGAATTTTTAAGGGATTTTGAAGCAGGCAACCGATCAATCAGCGAGTTACAGACACGTTTAGAGAAAATTGAGGAATGCTTCAATCAATTTAACAGTTTTCAATCAGAATTGTCTTTCATCTAGTAAGTATTAGCTCGCTCTATATCGTACCTGAACATATTCAAAATAATCAGTTTTCCTGAGCCTCATTAATTCCCTGCTGTTGCTGCAAGTGTTCCTGAGGTTTTCCTGGAGTTGTCTACCTGTAGGTGTGCCAGTGTTACAAGGAAGAGCGACGTTCGGCCATATTTTATTTAAAATTTTGACACTTTTGTGTGACTTGTACGTCATAGCAAGGACTTAGGACATAGGACATAAATACTGAATGTTTGAAGATTTCAATGAGCAAAAAGAAAAAGAAAATTACCAGTGACTCTTTATCTGAAGAAACGAACGTAAGTACATCTCAAGAAGAAAATGAATATCTTAGATTAAATAACGAACGACTACAACGAGAACTGACACAAAAAAATGAGGAGCTTGAACTTCATCGTTCAATACTTCTTGAGAAGGACAAATTAATTTATCAATTAACGAACGAAAATCGTAGGCTTCAAGAACAATATGACCTCATAAGCTCAAACATTGTAGAAAAAGACTCCGTTGTTACAACGCTCCAAAAATTAAATGCAAGGATAGAAACAATAGAAAAAAGAAACATAACAAATCAATCATATTCAGAAATTGTCATGACCAACCCTCCAGTGAAAAATAAACCAAAATCATTAAAAACTATAATAATCACCCCTGAAAAGCAGCAGTCCGACTACCTTACTAGAAGAGACCTGAGCAGAAATGTAAATTTGTCAAAACTTAATATAAAAGTCGAAAATGTTAAAACCTTGAAGAATGGTGGAATAGAGTTGAACGTAGAAGATAGCTGCCATACCAAATTGAAAGAAGAAATAAAAAAGAAATTGCCACAGCAATACAAATTATCAGAGCCCAAGATGTTCAAACCAAGAATTAAAATTGTTGGCTACCGCTCCGATGACAAGATCACCGAAAAGGAAGTAGAAGAAGACATTATTCGCCAAAATCACTTTGTAACCGAAGAAGATTTGCACGTCACCTATATTATGTACATAAGTCATAAAAAATTTTATATAATATACGCAGAAATTTCAGGTAAATTATATAGTCAAATTTTTGATAATAATAATAGCAAAATTTTAGCTGGTTTTCAAAATTTGTCGGTCTACTCTAACAACGAAATTTCTCAATGTAAAAATTGTTTAAAGTTCAATCATTCAGAAAAAAAATGCACCAACCAAAAAGTATGCATGAAATGTGGACAGAACCACGACAGTACGACATGCAACATGATTACGCATACATGTTGTAATTGTTTATATTCTAATGAAAAATATCACAAGAATTATGATATTAACCACTCTCCAACAGATAGAACTTGTCCGGTGTTTACGTTTTTTCAACAAAAACACATATCAAGAATATTATTCTAAAACTTAGTATATTTATTTTTATGTTTATTTATGGATCTGTATATCAAGGAATTAGAACAAACTTGTATTGAAACATTAGTTATAAATAGCGTTCAAGAATATAAGAATGTCAGTTCATCTTCTCAAAATAGCTTTAAAATCTTGCATAATAACATAAGAAGTATCTCGAAAAATTTTGATGAAATGCTGATGTTTATTGATGAGTTAAAGGAAAAATTTGACATGTTGATTTTCACAGAAACTTGGCAAATAAAATATCCTGAGTTATACAGAATTTCAGGATATGCACAAATTTATAATAATGGAGATATTAATCAAAACGATGGTGTTGTAGTTTTTATAAAGAATAATTATAATTACAGTCATGAGATAATTACATTTGAACGACTCAAAATTATAAGCGTCAAAATTATACTTGCCAATTTAAAGATACTAAATATTTTAGCAATTTATAGGTCACCATCAACATCTCCATATGCGTTCAACAGGCAACTTGAGGATTTTTTACACAAAAGTAAATATGCAGCAAATCAAACATCTATCATCATTGGCGACATAAATATTGACATTCTTGCAGATTCTGATTATGCACATGACTATTTAAATATATTATATAGCAATGGTTTTAGGTCTTTTGTCAATCAATACACAAGACAGTTCAAGAATCAGAACTCTTGCATTGACCACATATTCATCAAAAGCTCAGTAAATACGTATGCATTTAAGCCTATTATTTACAAGCATAACGTAACTGACCACTATCCGATCATATTGCAAACCAATTTTGATACTAATAGAGAGGAAGATCATCCAGCAAAATTTAAGACATACATCAACTATGCCAAACTATATAAACATTTTTCCAGTGAACTTTGGAATGATTTTTTTAAACTAGATCACCCCAATGATATTGCATATAATTTAATAGAAAAAATTCGAAATAGCATAACAAAAAGCACCATCAAAGTTAAAACAACAAAAAAACATAGGAAAAGAAAGGACTGGATAACAACAGCTGTTCTCAATTCAATTAATAAGAAAAATGAGATGTACAGACTATTATCCAAAGACTGGAACAACGAACAGCTACAAAATGATTACAAAAAATATAAAAACAGACTTACAACGATCATACATGAGGCAAAAAAGAACTATTTCAAAAATGAAATTAATAAGAACAGGAGTTCACCTAGAAAATTATGGAATTGTATTAAAAATTTGTGTAATGAAAATAAAGATAAAAATACGATAAATCACATAATGACGGCAAGTGGTACAATAGAAGATGATAAAAATAACATATCAAACATGTTTGTAGATTACTACTCAAACGTTGGCAGTAAATTGGCATCTAAATTTTCACGTAATAATAGTTACAAATTTTTCTCACCTAGAAGTTTGAATTCATTTTTTATTGAAGACACTGATCCCAAGGAAGTTGAGTTTATAATAAGTAATCTTAAAACGCATAAATCGCCAGGAACTGATGGAATAACAACTGAAGTTTTAAAAACAATAGTCACTATAGTTTCAACACCTATAACCTATTTAGTAAATAAAATTTTTGAGTCAGGAATATACCCATCTGCTTTTAAAATAGGGGTAATCAAACCTATCTACAAATCTGGCAAAAAAACAGAAATGACAAATTATAGACCTATTACACTTATATCAAGTTTAGCTAAGGTATTTGAAAAAGTATTAAAAAGTAGGATTGAATCCTTCCTAGAAAAAAATAAAATTTTGTCTGAGAACCAATTTGGATTTAAAAAAGGAGTTTCCACTCAAGATGCCATCTTATATCTTACTAATCATATATATGAATCGTTAGATAAAAAAATCCCTACCGTATCTGTATTTATTGATCTAGCTAAAGCATTTGACACTGTCAGCCATAGGATTCTATTGAATAAATTAGAGCATATCGGCTTTCGTGGAGTATCATTCAGGCTAATGGAAAGCTATCTAAACAATCGCACAAATTATGTCGAAATAAATAATATCTTGAGTGAGTGCAAAATATTTGAGTACGGCGTACCACAAGGCACCGTCCTAGGACCGCTCTTATTCAATATTTATATAAACGACCTACTTAATATTGCCACAAAATCAATGATACACTGCTTTGCAGATGATACAGTGATAACCTATCAAGCATCAAGCTGGAAAGAAATCCAAGAAATAATCAGGTATGATATAACAATTATTAAAAATTGGTTTGATACCAATCTTCTTACGATAAATTTTGATAAATCTTACTATTTACCTTTTTCGTCATATAAAAATACGTTACCAAATTTTGGACCTATTGAAATAGACAAAAGACAAATTTTTGAGGCTGATAGTGTCAAATACTTAGGTATAATAATTGATAAACATTTAAAATGGGATTTACAAATAAAATTTCTTTCGCGAAAAGTCAGACAAGTATTACCTAAATTCAAATATCTTAGACAATTTCTAAGCACACGTTGTTTAGAAACACTATATTATTCTCTTGTGCAGTCCCAACTAAATTATGGCATCTTAGGTTGGGGAGGAGTGCATCAAACTCATTTGAAGAGTATCAGTTCCTTGCAAAAATGTGTTTTGAAGATTGTTTATTATAAAGAACCCACTTACCCCTCAAATAATTTATTTAAAGAATCCCAGAAATTTGACATCCGACAACTATACAGCTACAACATATTGAATTTCGTCCACAAACATCAAAATTACATCAATTTCAATAGCCATGAACATAATACACGAACCAAGAATAGGACCTTAAGACCTCCTATATTTAAGTCAATAGGCCAAAAAAGTTTAATATATCTATGTTGCTGCATATACGATTTACTTCCTGCTTCACTGAAATCCATAAAATCTCATACTGTATACAAAAAAAAGTCAAAAATTGGATAATGGACACACCCAGAGATATTTTTTCAAATGTTTTCAACACGATTTTGAACTGACACACTTACAAATTTTTAATATAGTTAGTATTAGTTTTAATATACGTATTGTTAAATATATGTATGTATTTTAACCCACGCACAAGGTCAGCACCTTCTGTGGGTCAAACAATTTATTTGCCCTGTATTGTTGGTGAATAAATTATTATTATTATTATAATTAGAAGCCTTATGTGAAACGGAAGATGACTTGGATAAACAATTAAAGGAAAGGGAAGCATTTGGAACCTCTTATTTTAAATGTGCAGCTTCAGCAAAGGAAATCATAGCTTTGGATAATAATCAGAGGAATATTCACAGTGGTCCTAGCCCAATGTCAACTAGTTTTCTACCACAACCTAGTTCTAGCTTACAGGTTTCAAGAAAGTTGCCAGTCCTTGATTTACCTTGATTTACCGAAATTTTATGGGGATTACATAGAGTGGTCTAGTTTTATTAATACGTTCAGGGCGATGGTCGACAGAGATAACTCTATAGAAAAGGTTACAAAGTTTTATTATTTGCTTAGTTGTTTGAAAGGTGATGCAGCAAAAGTATTGCAGGCACTTGAGGTAACTGACCAAAACTATGAAGTTGCGCTAGATTTATTAAAATCAAGGTATGAAAATCCATCAGTACTTATTAAATCTCATATAAAGGCTATTTTTAACTTACCTGTTATCAGTAGAGAAAGTAATGGCTATTATTTACGTAAATTATTAGATGACATTGAAAACTCTTGGAGAACCCGTTGAATCATGGACACCCCTATTATCTGTCATGTCATATGTTTTAATTATGTAGGAGTTGAAATCCATAGATTCTCTGATGGTGCCTGCCTCTATATGCGCAGTGTGGATAAGCAAGGTAAAGTTACTGTACGGCTTCTATGTGCTAAATCAAGGGTGGCTCCCATAAAAAGTGTTTCACTTCCTCGGCTGGAGTTATGTGGGGCTCATCTGTTAGCTCAACTTTATAAAAAGGTCTCTGAGTCTATAAAGCTGAAAATTGACAGCGTTTATTTGTGGACTGATTCCACAATAGTGTTGTCCTGGCTTTCAGCGCAACCTTGCTCATTGAAGGTTTTTGTAGCTAACAGGGTTGCGGAAATGCAATCTTTGACAGAGGAGTGTAATTGGAGACATGTACCCTCAGATGATAATTCTGCGGATATCATTTCACGAGGTTTAGATCCTAAACAGCTGAAGGTTTGTCAGTTGTGGTTTTTTTGAACAAAATTTTTGCAACTTGATCCCGAATTGTGGCCAGTAGTTCACGTTAATAAATCAAATATGGAGATTCCTGTACGAAAGGGCAACAATATAGTTAATCTAAACATATCTCCAGATATTGACATTTTCAAACGTTATTCTAATCTTTATAAATAACAGGTTGTAGTAGCTTTATGCCTTAGGTTTAAGAAAAATGTAACCACGAACAAAGACAACAAACTAACTGGTACTGTTTGCCATGATGAACTTGAGGAGGCATTGCTTGTGTTAGCGAAACAAGCACAAGAATTCGATTTTGCAAATGCAATCAATTAATTGCAAAGACACGGTACGGTAGAACCAAATTCAAAATTAAAATCGCTTTGTCCGTTCCTTGATGAACGCAGTTTAATCAGGGTCGGCGGTAAAATAGCGAGGGCTGCTGTGCCTTATGACAAAAAATTTCCAATAGTGTTGTCTAAAAATAGTTTGCTTACAAAATTAATTATCCGCCACGAACATTTCAAGCAATTACATGCTGGTTCTCAAGCTATATTATATGCGGTTAGGCAAAGGTTTTGGCCACTTAATGGTAGACAGGCAGTGCGAAGTGTGTTGAAAGATTATAAATTACGAGTATAGTTTGTTTCCGAGTCAAGCCAGTAGACACAGTACGTGTAATGAGTGAGTTACCTCAAAGTCGTGTCACCGCTCAAAGACCATTCTATGTAACCGGTGTGTACCAAGGATGGTAAATTACGTATTCGAGCTATAGTCAAAGCATATATGTGCATCTTTGTATGTTTCACAACGCGATGCGTACTTGTTGGGGATCTTTCAACAGAAGCATTTCTCAATTGTCTGAAACGGTTTGTTTCGCGAAGAGTCTTATGTGGTTATATTTATAGCGACAATGCTACTAATTTTGTTGCAAAAAATGAATTGGCAAAATTTGCAGCTAGCCTGTGTAAAGCAAATACAGTAACTAAATTTTGTCAGGAAAATCATATTTCATGGAACTTTATACCGCCACGCTCCCCCCATCATGGTGGTATCTCGGAAGCTGCGGTACGATCAGCCAAGTATCATATTAAAAGAATTATTAGTAACGTTAACCTTACATATGAGGAGCTAAGTACAGTTTTCACCCAGGTTGATGCCGTTATGGACTCGAGACCGATAACCCCACTCTCGAATGACCCGTCCGATCTCTCTGCTTTAACCCCTGGACACTTCCTTATCGGAGACTACCTAAAGGCGATTCCCTAGGCAGATATCAAGGATATACCTGCAAATCGTTTAAGGCAATACCAATTTCTGCAGAAGTTAGTTCAACACTTTTGGAGTCGATGGGCAAACGAATATCTTATGTTCCTGCAAACCCGGTCCAAGTGGTATTGTAATTCTCCTTCAAAGGTCCAAGTTGGTTCGATGGTGGTCCTAAAAGACGAAAATACTGCACCGCAACATTGGCGCTTGGGTAGAGTGCAAGAGCTGTATCCTGGGCGCGATGGACAAGTCCGAGTGGTGTTGGTGAAATTGACACTTAATCATTCTTTGTATTTGATCAAAATTGTTTTGTTTATATATTCTGTTCCTTTATTTATATGGTTTTTTGAGAGAAATCATTACTTTATTTCTTCTGTAAACTTGATTTGAGTTTTCATATATTGTATTTGTGCATACTGCTATGTATTTATGAAAAATACATTTTTCAGGTCGGCGGTATGTTAAGTCACGTTTAAAACACCCTGTAATAAAAAACATTCGGGCACGATGACAGTGAGTTGAGTCAGATTTTATTTATTTTAATCAATCATAATCCATCAATCATTAGATGCACTTTTAAACACAGTACTAATATAACGCTGACCTGAACCAACCTAAAACCAAGAGAGGTCCTTCGAGAAACACAAAAGTCAACTTGGGGTTTGCCTGCGATTCATCAAAGGTAACCCAAGCCCAACAATTATTTTACTTTATTATTACAAATTAAAGAAAACTCGTAACAACTAATAAACCCGATAATCATTGATGTTTTGATGAATATTAATAAAAAAACTAGTACCCAAATTGTGATTTTTGAAGTGTTTTTGCTATGTACTATTGAACTTCTGCTAAATTAAGTTGTATGGAAAGTTAACAAAGGAAAGGAATAATAAACAATAATCTGACTTCCAGTTTCATGGCAGAATTACCTGGGAAGCGATGTCGTAGCATACGCCATTCCTTTCTTTCAGAGTAGCTTTTTACGAGCTCATGCCGGCGAAACGCAGTTGTGTTAATTAATTTTCGGTAATAGGCAAGGCAATGTTCGGATGGACCTAAAAAGCTGATTTATATCGCTAGGTCTTCCTTGATAGGTCAGTAAACAGCCTATAATGAATAGTTTTTCAGTTTTTCAAACCTTCACCCCCCAAACACCCAAATTCCACCCCCACCCAAAAGAAAACGCAGAAAATGATCAAGAACCTCTAAAACGCCTAAAAACGAAGTTTGAGGAATATTTGAAATTTTTGTTTTAATTACTCCGCCGCCCATGTACCGATTTCCAGAATTATAGCAGCATTACCTACTAAGACCCCACAGCATACTGCTGCCCAAATTTCATCACAGTCCATGCAGAGGTTACAAGGCTAGAAAAACGCGCACAGACAGTCAGACCGACAGATAGACCGACAGACAGAACGACGGAAATGAGTGACGCGGATTTTCGTTATGTAGACATTATAAAACGCCCAATAAACCTTATCTCAAATTCGAAAATTTTCACGATCACAATCCTCTCCTCACCTATCGGTGAGGGAAGTAAAAGGGATGGTGTATGCTACGATAACGCTTCCCAGGTAATTCCGCCATGGAATTAAAAGTCAGATTGTTGTTTTATTATTATTCTCCTTTGTTAACTTTCCATACAACTTAATTTAGCAGAAGTTCAATAGTACACAGGAAAAAGCACAGGTATTAATTTTTTTTATTAAAAAAGATTAAAACATCAATTTTTATCATGTTTGTTAGTTGATACGAGTTTTTTTTCTTCAATTTGTAATAATAAAGCAAAATAATAGTTTTTACATCATTTTGGACATTCGTGAATTATCACCTTTTTACCTTTAACAGTCACGTACGGCGCAAAATGCCCCCATAAGTGCTATTTTTTCATTATTATTTCGAAAGTGCAATGTCTTGCAGAGTTCTTAAGATCAGATTGGAGCTCCAGAACCAGACATAAGTATTTTGAATTTTATTTTGAAGGTTTTGGTCTCCTGACTAAAAACAGAGATTTCAATCTTTGGGCCCAAAATGTACTTAATTATTGTTCGGATGTACAGGTTCTCTTTATTGGATACTAAAATAGGCTTAATCCTGAGTATAACTGCTGAAAAAAATAAAAACCAAAAAGCATTATTTTTTTTTGTTTTTGACGATTTCTTGGAAAAACTGGAAAAGCTCTAAGTTTTCAAAAAAAAATCATAACTCGAAAACTACCAATAATCGGTACACATACATAGGGGTGTTTTGAATAGGTCTCTGTATGGGCTATCTAAAAAAAATTATTATCGTCACCCGATTGGCCACCCTGTATTACATATATGAGTGTTGGTGTATTGAGGCAGCTTTTTGATGATTAATATATTCTAACATATTATCTAAACTAAATGTTCTTGATTTTGGGAAAAAATGTTAAGTCAATATTCACTGTAATTATATGATGAGAATTATCAATATTCCATATGTTTGGTACCTAGATATTGCATTTATTCACAAAAGCCACTATATGTTTGCTATAGTAAATATTTTATCCTTTATTCATTTCTCTAAATGTTACTCCTCAGATTGCTAGAGATGTGCTTCCGATAATCGATAAGCAGAAACAGGCAGCTGTGGCAAGAAAGATCCTAGTTCAGCCCTATATAATAGTGGAAGGACCAAGCCTTGACCACATTCAAGTATCATATATAGTGGTAGACTCCATCAGATATAGCTGCGAGTCAGTAAGGCGTGCACTTGATATTTGTTTTCAAATATTCCATGTGTTTAAGATACCCCCCTCAGGCATATCATATATATTTTCTGATTCAAAAGGCAGTTTATCGTATAGACACAAAATATGATCAAGTAATTCCGTATACCATGGATATAATTGAAATGTTAATGTCAAATAATTAAATACCACCAACATAAGAACCCCATTATGAAGTGTTCAGATTGTGGGAAGTCATTTGCTAGTGCTAATAAGCTAATATTTCATCTTGAGTATTTCCATAATGTTCAGCATAATTTTAAATGTCCTTCTCAAACTTGTAACAGATCTTTTCACAGAAAATCTGTATTCAGAAAGCACTTGCTTACGAAGCATTATTGTGCAAATAGTGTTGTTAGTGCAAACCACATGCAGAACAGTTCATTGAGAAATACAAGTAGACCAAAAATTAATGAAGAAAGTTTTCTCCTACGAAACCGCATAAATACAGAAACTAAAAAAAGACTGCGACTCAAATATAACTGATAGCTGCGCACAATTTAAATTAAAACTGAAGAGTGCTGTGTTAAAACTGGTTTCAATATTTTATGATAAGCTATCTCTTCATAGATCTGTTATCCAGGATATTATTGAACAAATAACCCATTTTTTGGAAAGTGGTGTTATTGACCTAATCATTAGTACCTTCCAAATTATAACGGATACATACAGCATAAAACGAAAAGAAAGCGATGGGTTCAATGATATGCTTAAGATGTTAAAAAATCCATTTGAGATGGTAAAGACAGATTACAAAAGATTGAGGTATTTTGAAGATTCAAATTACTCCATTAAACCTGTTGAATACAAATTGGGTTATTCAGAGGAATTTTGCAGTACAAGAGAAAACGTCTCTCTTACTCTTAAAGACCGATATGTTTGTTATATTCCAATAGATGAAACTCTAACAAAATTCCTTCATATGCCAAATGTTCTAAATTAAATTACTGAATACCAAAACAAAATTCTACAGCATACGTCATCGGAATGCATGTACCATATTCTGCAGGGCTCACTATTTATGAACTATTTCAATAATACAAATAGAATAGTTTTGCGATTAGTTTTGTTTTTGTGATGAATTTGAAAGTGGTAATCCCTTAGGTAGTCATGCAGGTGTATTCAAATTAGGTGTATTATACTACACAATAGCTACAATTCCACCTCAATTCGCTAGCAGATTGGAAAATACTTTTTTGTGCTTGTTATTTCACTCTTCAGATAGGGTCCTATTTGGAAATGAAAAAGTATTTGGCAATTTTATAGAAACTTTGAACTTATTGGAGACACAAGGTATAGAAGTACTGTCAAAAACAGTATATTGTAAAGTCATTTTAATTACCGGACATAATTTAGGAATTCATTCAATGTTTGGTATGGTAGAAAACTTTTCAGCAAATTTTTACTGTCGGTTTTGTACAGGGTCATAAAGTGAAAATACATCACAGACAATGGAAATTGCCAGTAAGTTAAGGAAAAAAACTGACTATGAATCCCATCTGACAAATTGCATTGTTGTTAAAGAAAAATGTATTTGGCATAATTTAACAGACTTTCATATTTATGATAATATTACTTGTGATGTTATGCATGATCTATTTGAAGGGGTTCACAGATATGATATGAGCCATATAATCAAAGCATTGATTAATAAAAAAATATTCACCTTAGATACACTGAACTCTAGAATAAAATATTTTAGATATTCATTTGATGAAAAGAATAAGCCTCCTCCCATTAAACTTTCTCAGCTAAATAATAATGGTTGTATTGTTATGTCTGCATCAGAGATGCACACATTAGTCAGAAATTTTAGGTTTATTGTAGGAGATTTGAATCCCGACGATAATGATATTTGGAACTTTTACTTAGTTTTGTTGGAGATTACTGATATTCTTACATCACCATTACTAAATGTTGCCACAGTTGATTTACTTCGAGTATTAATCTGCAACCACCAGCAACTGTATTTAGATCCGTTTAAAGACACTCTCAAACCGAAACATCATTTTCTTATACATTCATTCATGTATTTGTACTGCACAATACAAATATTGCCACCTCGAAGGCTAGGCCTTGTGTGAGACATTGGCGTTGAAATATACACTAAAATTTTGCTAACCTAATTTCATCGCTGCTTCTCCTTTGGACTGTTAGATTTGTTCTCCTTTTAACGATTTGCTTCTCATTCTTCTTCACCTTCTATGGATCTATTGTCAGCAGCAGCATAAATTCTTCTAAAATTTTTGGATGCTTTCGAAATTTGAACGTAAAATTTGGATGGGATGTCCGAATACATTATCCTAGTATTATTTTAAAAATTGGTCCTCCAATCCATATTTCTTCAATTCGTTGTGAAGCAAAGCATAGGGATTTGAAGACAAACATATTAAGGTGTAGAAAAAATGTACCATATACTTTGTCTGCAAGGTTACAACTCAAGTTTTGTTATCGAATATTATACCAGAGGGCCTCAATGATGTTATAGCAACAGGTTCTGCATATGAACCAAGTCAAAATATTTGTTTAAATGGTGATCATGCTATAACTTACTTTCATATTAATGGCGTCAGATATAATGCTAAGCTGGTAATTATGTTTGATGATGACGATGATATTCCTAAGTTTTGTGAAATAACTCATGTTTTTATAAATAATAACAATAACTGTCTGTTGTTTTGCCGACTCCTAAGAACAATACGTTTTGATCTTCATTATCGTGCATTTGAAGTCTCATATCTTCCTTTTTATGAATTATTGAGGTTGTAATTCGCAATATTTAAATACTTTCGGATTTTTGTCTTTCACCAGTTTACATCTATGTGATTTAACTCAGAGTAATATTTTTATTTTCTGCTTTAAGGCTTTATCTAATGTCTAGTTGGTATATTTTGAATGAAGAAGAAAAGTGTTTTTTTTTTGTTTTAGTTTAGAGTGGACTATAGCTATCTAAAATGTACTGAAAGACGCTATCTGTAGGTTTCGTCCATTGGGCACATTTTTTGGCAGAATCGCATCAATTGCATTTTGTTTTATTAAACGATTTGGATATATTTATGTATTTTATTCCATACGTTCAACTTACGCTTTTTATATGTTACAGCCATCCGAATTTTTTTACCGGTATGGCACATTTTTTCATTATGATTATCATGGTCCTTTATAAATCAATTTTTTAGCAAAGACAAGAGTCTTGTCCAAGCATTATCTTCAAGGAAACAGATGGTTGGGTTTAGGTCAAGAAAAAGAGGAAGTCTCTTTTACTGTTTTGCCGACGTTTCGGCCTTTATTAGGCCATCTTCAGGGCACTAAAAAAAATTATTTTTTTTGTTTATACTTAAACCGACAAATATACATTACGGTTATAAAAAATTGAATATATAAAATGACAATATACAATAACGAATTAAAAAGGAAGGTGATCATTGCTATTAAAAAAAAACCTAATACACAATATACAATAAACGGGTAGTACTTGAAGAAGCAAACAAATGTGTGGTTAATTCTTTGCTTCTTCATTTTTATAATTAACACTGTTCTACATTACCCCATCCAACCCTTTTTCTACATTTTCTGTTCTCAACTTCGCCCTGTATTCCTTGTCTATTTTTGTAAATATTGAAATATTATGTTTCTTGCTAACCTTTTTGTGCCCCCATAGAATTCCTTTAAAATACTTATGATTTTTGCCAGTCCGACGTACACATCGATTGTGAATAGACAATCTCCGTCTTATTGTTCTTATTTATTTATTACGTGTCGTTTTGCCCTTATATACTTTTTTTATACTACATGTGCCTTTTCACCATATTTGACTCAAGGAGTCCATCACTGATGTAAGTACTACCCGTTTATTGTATATTGTGTATTAGGTTTTTTTTTAATAGCAATGATCACCTTCCTTTTTAATTCGTTATTGTATATTGTCATTTTATATATTCAATTTTTTGTAACCGTAATGTATATTTGTCGGTTTAAGTATAAACAAAAAAAATTATTTTTTTAGTGCCCTGAAGATGGCCTAATAAAGGCCGAAACGTCGGCAAAACAGTAAAAGAGACTTCCTCTTTTTCTTGACCTAAACCCAACCATCCGTTTCCTGGATAGTATACAGTAGGTCACTAAACAATTGAGCTGATTATCTTCAAGGAATATAAAGACAATTTTAGTCTTCCCGGAAGATAACTTCGTAAGCCACGAGTCAAGTACCAAAATCATTAGATGAATGATATCATACTTTAAATAGAGTATTGACTATTTTAATTCAATATAACTATTTATTCCAGTTAAAAATATCCAAACTTTCATAGAAGAGTTTGAATGCTTGCTTCAATACAATACATTTCTTGGAATGAAGCAACCGTGGCTTTGGTAACAGCTCATCAAAGTTATCCCACGTTGAAATCAATTCTACTAGATTCCTCTTCTTCTTCTTCTTAAGGTGCCTTATCCTTCAGGACGTTGGCTATTACATTTGCCCATTTAATCTTATTTGTGGCGGCTCTAAATAATTCTATGGAGGTCATATTTGACCACTGTCGCAGGTTTTTGAGCCAGAGTTGCGTCTTCTTCCTGGTCCTCTCTTACTATTGATTTTGCCTTCGATGATAAGACGAAGCAGTTCGTATTTTTCGTTTCTCATAATGTGGCCAAAATATTGTGTTTTTCTTTCTTTTTTTTTTATTTCTTTTAGATACTAGATTCCTCATCCAAGAATATCACAATTTTAGAATAAAGTTGAGCTATTTGCCCCAAGTTTATGAAATGCTCCAGTTAAGATTATGAAATGTTTCAGTCAAGATTATGAAATGTCTCGGTCAAGATTACCATAGACTTGATTTAAGATTTTGGTATTCTTACTTTCAAGAATTTCCCAGTTTTGCATTGAAGATATTTTCTCAATCTAACCCTTATATGGTCAAAGATATCGTATTCTCACTTTAAGATTAGCATAGCTTTGCGCGTATAGGAAGTTATGGTACACTTGAATTAAAGCATCTGTGCTCCATCTAAGAAATTATTTTTATGTGTGTATAAGCTATCAGGCCATGAAAAATAAACAAAAATCTGTTCAATGGAAGAAGCCAACTTAGCAGGTGCTAGCGTTTTCAGGTGACATGTTTTAGAAATTCGTTTTAGTAAGCACACAATCCTCCGTCCACACACTATTGACCCACTCTATATACTCAGCTACCTCGAGGTATATTTTTATTCGAACAATCTGCAAATAGATAAACATTATAAATATAACATACCATTTACTATTAGGTATGCATTCAGTTTCCTCTTGGCCTAACTTCGGATATCGATCTCGATGTACTCTTTTAGTTTCTTCGGATACCCTGCAAATATAAATTTACCTTTTGAGTAATCTCACCATAATCAGATTACAGAATTGGAAGATGCCGACGCAAGTAAAAGCTATGTGCTCACACGCTCGTAAAAAACATACTAAAATCCTTTATATATGCAAAAAGGGTTGACTTTATTCGTTATCTAAAATAGACAGCCGCAGCGTGACCTCGCATTGAGGCAGGTCAGGGATCACTTTCCAAACAACCTGTTTAATGTAAGGTTTTTTCCATTTGCGATTGCGTTTTTTCAGTAAAATTGTAGTTTTAGTGAATAAATTCTCACGTAAGTATAGATTAAGGTAGAATTATTGACTTTTATAATGCATAGTGCTCACAGATACTTGAAGTGTACAATCAAAATATAAAAATGTTTTATAGGTTATGTTTCTCCTGAGTAATTCGTAGATATCATAACTTAAAATGGATCGGCCCTGTCCGATCCCTCCCGTACATCGTCGCATACGGATAGCACAGCGAGGGAAATAGAGCTATGAAACAGGCAAGAAGCGCGTTTATTAAATGAATTATATGTGGAGACACTATTTGTTCACGCCTTGTATATCGCCAAAGGCTACTTGAACCTCTGACACGAGAAGTGACGCTTGAAATGACAAAATGACACTTTTCATCAACGGTTTTTGACGCGAACTGTCCGAATATATAGCCGTTGAAGTTTATATCATTATCATTGTAAAATCGATACCAAAAGTTGTAGTATTCACATGCACCTAAGTGTAATAAAATCATATTGATTCGTACACCGAGTTGTTCGTTTATATGCAAATAATCGACTAGAAAAAACAACGCGCCGATTCGAAAGCGTCTCCGAGTAGATTTCTATTCTGTCGAATATCGGCAGTAAGCTGCATTCCAGTTGCTTGCAGAATCATATGGTCCTTCATCGAGCCTGATAAGCAACCTATTGGTGAGACAACGAATAAGAAGAAATAGGGAACAGCCAGGTGAGTCGCTGTACAAGTCCAGCCGTGCAGAGATAGACCGCCCGTTATACGTTATTCCTGGAACCCCCATCTTTCCCGATCGAGAAGACGACAGCGCGGTGAGCGTCAACGCGTAGTGGTACGGCCTCAGAGGTACGGCCAACCAAGCAGATACGAGGGGCATCGATAAAGAGCGTTCAGCGCATACTGAGGTCCAGGCGTTCCATATTGTTCCACATTTTCCATTCCTTTTGCATTTTCACATTTTGACTGACATATCTGACATTCAATAATTAATGACAATCCAAATCAAACAAATCAGAGTGGCTCAACTTTGGCACAACTTTTAAGACAAAGAGGCTATTTAAAAGCTAGAGTCACGCGATTTAGATCATTTGTAAGCTCATTTCTTGAAGAAGATTCTGCCGATTTTAGTAAACTTAAAGAACGATACACTAAATTTCAAACTATTTGGCAAGAATTTGATCATGTTCAATCTAATATTGAAAAAATCGATACCGACTTTAATGAAATCTAGATGCTCGTGATGAATTCGAAAATGCCTATTTCCAGGTGACAGCTAAGGTGGAAGATCTTCTTAAAAACACTAATTTATCTCGCGGTGCGATAGCTACTTCAATTGTGAACGATGCCAGTCCTCCTAATTTTGCTGATTATACTTATACCGACGTAGATCAGGCCAGCAACTCTACTCCTATATGTATGGTACTTAATTATATGTCAAATGTAAGACTTCCAACCATTGATTTGCCGAAGTTCGATGGTAATTTATGTGATTGGTTATTTTTTCAAAACACATTTTTAACAGTGATGCATGAGAATCAAGGTATATCACCATCTCAAAAACTGAATTATTTACGGCTTTCTTTAACAGGCGAAGCCCTAGACATTTTAAAAAATTTAGAAATCACACCCGATAATTACGATATAGCTTCGGAGCTTCTAAACGATGCTTATGAAAATAACACTATTCTTATTACACATGTGCAAGGTATATTCAATTTACTGATAGTTAAGGATGTTAATGGTTTAGGCAATTTGCTGAATGAAATTAATAAACACTGTAGAGCTTTAAAATCTCTAAAGCAACCCAATGAACATTGGGACAGACTTTTGATTCCTATAATTTGCGATAAATTAGATAACAGCACAAGAAAAGCTTGGCAAGAGAAGGTTCAATGAACGACTGACCTACTCTTGACGAACTTAAATCTTTCCTAAAAAAAAGAGTCAAAAAGGCGGTGACTTTTAGTAAACACAACATTGAAAAAAGATACAACATTAAACCTAGCACTACAAAGTCAAATCAGCATAGGGTTCGATCATTTGTGAGTAATGAAAACAATCGTTGTCCTTATTACCTTGCAACTCACTACATCAATCAGTGTAGCAAATTCTTAGCACTAACTCCGGAAAATCGTTTTATTGAAGCCAAATCGCGAAACTATGCATTAGTTGCTCGAAGGCTGGTCATAATTCTAAGGCTTGCAGAAGTTCATCTTGGAGAACATGCCAAAAACGACATCATTCTTTATTGCATTTTAACACTTCAAATATGGGTGAGGGATGGGGGATTAATTTAGGCAAACACCAACCTATTCTACAGAACACACTTCTAGGATGAATAATTTCTGGCGAAATACCTAATTCATCCATCAAAAAATATTCAACCCAATGCAATTTAATATCTAACTCTAAGCTAAACGATAGTCTAACGCGATTTTGGGAAATAGAAAATATTGACAAGCCCACAATTTCGTCCGAAGACGAAAAGGCTGCTGAAAAGTGTTTCCGGGACTCATACGAGAAATAACGACGGACGATTCGTAGTACGTCTTCCTCTAAAAAACAGTCTCAATTTACTTTGCGATTCTGCCTCTGAGGCCATTAAGCGCTTAAAAAATATGGAATCAAAACTAGAACGTAATACTGACTTAAAAAACCAATATCATGACTTGATGCGGGAATACATCAATTTGGGTCACATGTCCAAAGTAACTGGCAATGAAATCACCGGTAATGTATCGAATTACACACCGCATCACTTTGTCACTAAGGAATCATTTTTCACTACGCGATTAAGGGTGGTCTACGATGCTAGCTGCAAAACTGATGCGGGTTATTCCTTGAACGATTTATTATTAGTAGGCCCTACTATTCAGGAAGAACTATTCTCCAGTGTTATCCGTTTTAGAATATATCCTTATAATCTTGGCAGCGGATATAACCAAGATGTACCGGCAAGGTTTGGTACATAAAGACGATCGCAGACTTCAGCGAATATGTTGGCGATTCCAGCAGTACGACCTTGTAGAAATTTACGAGCTAAATACCGTTTCATATGGTACAGCGTGTGCCTCATTTTTAGCAATACGTTATCTACATCAAATTGTAAATATCTATAAAGAACAATTTCCTACGGAAGTAAAGTAATCATCGAAGACTTTTACGTAGATGATTTACTGACGGGTACCAACGATCCTCAACAACTTCCGCTACTTTATAGAGATCTAAGCCATATTCTAGAGTCATGCGGTTTCACTCTAAATAAGAGGATTTCTAACGACCCTAATATAATAAAAAAAATTAAAAATGATATTCCTGAGGTCATTGTCAATATTGGCAAAAACGACGAAACACTTTCTCTTGGACTTCTATGGTTGTCATCTCAAGACTGCCTAAAATTTGAAGTTGAGTCCAAATGTTCATCCAAATCAATTACCAAACGAACTGTACTTTCGACCATTGCCCGTATATTCGATCCGTTAGGCGTCTTAGGTCCTGTCGTAGTTAAGGCAAAGTTCATGCTCCAGGATATTTGGAGAATTGGCCTTGGTTGGGATGAATCACTACCACTAAAAATACACACCGAATGGCAACATTTCTATAGTATCATAAGCAGTATAAATAAAATACTCATAAAACGTAACGTTCTTTACACCGATCCAAAACATACAGAGTTACACGGGTTTGCCGATGCATCACAAAAGGCATATAGAGCATGCATTTACTTACGATCTGTCAATTCTAACAGTGAAACTCACGTCAACTTATTATTATTAAAGTCTAGAGTCGCACCACTCAAATCTGTCACCATTCCTCGATTAAAATTGTGCGCAGCACTTCTCTTAGCACAATTATTCAACAAAGGTAACGACATCATATAGAGTAAGCCTCGACGGAATATATCTCTGGAGCGATTTCATGGTTGCGCTCCATTGGATCAAGTCATCACCACATCAGTGGAAAGTTTTTGTTGCCAATCGAGTATCCGAGATACAATCTTTGACTAAAACTGAATATTGGCATTATATTACTACACAGGATAACCCTGCCGATAGCTACCTACGTGAAGTTAGCCAAGATTTTTCTGGAAAATGAGAAAAAGGCTCAGCATACGATTTTCCAACGTTTTACCACGTTTTTCCACCAGAATTTTTCGTTTTTCCAACTTAGGTTATTGCGAAAAGTGAAAATCAAAATTCCGGGCTAAGTTCACACAGCCCAGAATGCTTAAAGTGTTTGTAAAGTATGAACATACACCGCTTCTGCATCGTTTTTCCATGTTTTTCCGCAAAAAACTTTCGATTTTCCACCTTTGGTTACCGAGAAAAATGAAAATCAAAATTCTGATCAGGCCCAGAATTTTTCAAATTTTTCAAAATTTTGAACTTGCATCGTTTTTCCATGTTTTTCCACCAAAAATTATCGTTTTTCCATCATTGGTTAATGAAGTAATACGTTAACATAATGCTTGTGTGTCGCGTGGCGCCAGCGCCAGTGCCCCTGTTATTTCAGTACTTTTTCTACCAATGTCGCGCTTTAATTAACGTTTCACGTTCTTCCCAAGAAACTCTGTACACGTATATCTTATCATTAGCTTTATGATGTCTGTCCACTAAAGATTTTCTTTTTCCCGGTCTGCTTTTACGAGAAATATAAATAAAAATGTATCGCATATGCTAGCTGAGGGTACTGGAAATTCTGTCAGCCATTTGTTTACCCTTGTCAGGGCTATTTAGTGCTGTATATGCTTGTCTTACCAATAGTTTTGAGATGTTTTTCCAACAAAAATTTTCGTTTTTCCACCCAACGTTAAAGCGCGACATCGGTAGAAAAAGTACTGAAATAACAGCGGCACTGGCCCACCCAACGTTTACGAGAGAAAAAGTAAAAAGTGTATGATTTATATCCTGTTAGCCGTGAGGACTGGAAATTTTGACCGTCATTTTTTTACCCTTGTCAGGGCTATTTAGTACTGTACAGACTTGTCTTACCAATAGTTTTGAGATGGTTTTCCAACAAAAATTTTCGTTTTTCCACCCAACGTTAAAGCGCGACATCGGTAGAAAAAGTACTGAAATAACAGCGGCACTGGCCCACCCAACGTTTACGAGAGAAAAAGTAAAAAGTGTATGATTTATATCCTGTTAGCCGTGAGGACTGGAAATTTTGACCGTCATTTTTTTACCCTTGTCAGGGCTATTTAGTACTGTACAGACTTGTCTTACCAATAGTTTTGAGATGGTTTTCCAACAAAAATTTTCGTATTTCCACCCAACGTTTACGAGAAATAAAAATAAAAGCGTCAGATTTATATCCGGTTAGCCGTCAGGACTGGAAAATTTGTCCGCCATTTTTTTACCCTTGTCAGGGCTATTTAGTGCTGTACAGAAGTGTCTTGCCAATAGTATTGAGATGTTTTTCCAACAAAAATTTTCGTTTTTCCACCCAACGTTTACGAGAAAAAAATCTGATTTATATCCTGTTAGCCGTCAGGACTGGAATATTTGTCCGCAATTTTTTACCCTTGTCAGGGCTATTTAGCGCTGTACAGACGTGTCTTACCAATAGCATTGAGATGTTTTTCCAAAAAAAAATTTCGTTTTTCCACCCAACGTTTACGAGAAAAAAAAATCAGATTTATATCCTGTTAGTCGTCAGGACTGGAATATCTATCCGCCATTTTTCTACCCTTGTAAGGGCTATTTAGTGCTGTACAGACGTGTCTTACCAATAGTTTTGAGATGTTTTTCCAGCAAAAATTTTCGTTTTTCCACCCAACGTTTATGAGAAAAAAAATCAGATTTATATCCTGTTAGTCGTCAGGACTGGAATATCTATCCGCCATTTTTCTACCCTTGTAAGGGCTATTTAGTGCTGTACAGACGTGTCTTACCAATAGTTTTGAGATGTTTTTCCAGCAAAAATTTTCGTTTTTCCACCCAACGTTTACGAGAAAAAAAAATCAGATTTATATCCTGTTAGCCGTCAGGACTGGAATATTTATCCGCCATTTTTTTACCCTTGTAAGGGCTATTTAGTGCTGTATAGACGTGTCTTACCAATGGTTTTGAGATGTTTTTCCAGCAAAAATTTTCGTTTTTCCACCCAACGTTAAAGCGCGACATCGGTAGAAAAAGTACTGAAATAACAGCGGCACTGGCGCTGGCGCCGCGCGACACACAAGCATTGTTTTAACGTATTTCTTCATTAACCAAAGATGGAAAAACGATAATTTTTGTTGGAAAAACGTGGGAAAACGATGGAAAAACGATGCAAGTTCAAAATTTAGAAAAACTTGAAAAATTCTGGGCTAGATCAGAATTTTCATTTTCATTTTTCTCGGTAACCAAAGGTGGAAAATCGAAAGTTTTTTGTGGAAAAACATGGAAAAACGATGTAGACACGCGGTGTATGTTCATACTTTACAAAAACTTGAAAAATTCTGGGCTGCGTGAACTTTGTCCAGAATTTTGATTTCCACTATTCGCAATAACCTAAGTTGGAAAAACTTCAATTTTTGGTGGAAAAATGTGGTAAAACGATGGAAAATCGTATGCTGAGCCTTTTTCTCATTTTCCAGAAAAATCTTGGCTAACTTCACGTAGGTCCGTTAGCTTATCTCGTGGTGTTAATCCACAAGATATAATAGAAAATCGTCTGCGGTGGCAACGGACCCCATTTTCTTTCACCTGCACAGCATGAGTGGCCAAAAGATAAGTCTGATGTCAGCCCTACGAATGCTTGCAATTTAATTTTAATTAGCTCTTCATCATGGCATTACCATTTTTTAGTTATGACTATTATATACAGGGTTGCCCCGCTAACTGTATCTAAAGTTGGCAGAACATGCGATTTTTACTAAAAAAAGTGGAGCATTAAAATTCTTAGTAGGGCATTTAATTAGCTTTTAATTAGCCTTTAATTGTTGTGTTATCAATAAGTTGTTCTGCTTTGTTCTGCTAATTTTAGACACGTCATGAATTGTCATGAATTGCCAGAAATACCATGAATTGTGTCAAATTTAATAGGAATTGTCTAGAATAGGCTCGTTCAGCATTTTTTTATTGCATATTCTATAAGAGTGTAGTAGCTGTGAAAAATTTCAGAATTTTCTGAGCTCGATTTCATATTCTGATAAATTATCAAAGTGCTGCAAATTGAAAACGCGCGGAACTTGCGAGTGTGCGACGGTGACGTCACTGTACCTCTCCGACCGGCGCGGCGCGGTATCGTACGAGTGTTCGGTAAGTAATAACGCTGCGGCGCATGCTACTCGCTATGCAAGCATTGCGAATTGCATACGCGTCTATTGGATAATTTATTTAATTATTGTTTCATCGACACTGAATACTTACCAATCTATTCGAATTCGTTGATACTGAGTATAATAATGGAAGGAGGATAGAGAAAGAAAAATCATAAATATTGTATAGTTCCTAAATGTGAAAATACGACAGTGACCATTCCTCATGAATTTTTTATTAGTTTGCCACGAAATGTAAAATCAGGAAATTGTGGGAGAAAGCTACGCATAGGAATAAATTTGTGAGCGATAAGTGAACAAAGTATTGCTGTGAGGACAATTTTAACATAAGTACATATTTTTATAACTTCGTGAATTGTATTACTATCAAGAAACCGCCCGGTTATGAAATCGGAAAGGATGTGTATTGTGGGATTACGTCTGAAATAAAAAAGTTTTCAAGCATTTGTGCTTGCCCTTCTAAAGGTATATTGATATCAGTTGTTAGCAGATTTTGCTGGTACTGGTACACTAAAACGTAAAAGAGATAAATAGATAGATTTTTTAATCCAAATACTAACCTAATCATATAACAATTGGAAAAGTCAATTCTCATTGATATGTGGAACATGTGAAAGGCTGGTTTAAGTCCTTTGATGCACTCAAAATTCATATGTATTTTAATTAATTTTAATTATGTATTACTGTATTATATTATATTATATTATATTATATTATATTATATTATATTATATTATATTATATTATATTATATTATATTATATTATATTATATTATATTATTATTTTAAAAACAAAAAAGTGCAGCCCGGGCTCCGACACACCGAGCTGCTGTTCCATTACCCAATGACTACTCACACCGTGAGGTGAGCAATCAGCGAATCGTGCGCCCTAAGTAGACGAAGGGACCCAAGGATGACTGCCTTCTGCATTCTGGCGGCTAAGATGTGCGCCGCCGCACGGCACACCGGTATTTTGCGCAGTGCAGAGAGCAGCGTATTCCTCATTCCACCTAGGGATCCAATGACCATAACCAGCAGACTTCAGTGTAGTCTGGCCAGAGCCTGCGAAGTTGTCCGAGCAACTCCTGATATTTGGTCCGCTTTTCCTCCTCCTTAGAGACGATGTTCACCTCGGCAGGCGCCGAAAACTCAATAGCGAACATCGTCTTCTGTTGGTGGTCGAGAAGGACTATGTCGGGCTCGTTTGCCTGTACTAGCTCGAGCGTGGAGAACGATAGTTCCAGTAAATCCGGCATCTCTCGTTCTCCACAACGGACTCTATATCCCCTGGAGCGTATGGCAGCACCGGTGTCTCATCGATACCGTATGAGTGCCTTAAATGATAGTAGAGCACTCGTAGAGCCCGCGTTGTGCCGATGGACGTAAGCCGTCCCAGCGTACGTCTTACACGCCGACAAGAGATGCATAAGCGTCTCTGGCGCCTGTCGGCAAGCTCTACAATGGGTGTCGGGTACATCTACACCGATAACCCTTTTACGGTACACCAAGGTGTTGAAGACACCGTCTTGGCAAGCCATTATAAAGCCCTCAGTCTCCGACTTCAACCCACTAGACCTTAGGAAAGAGAAGGTCAACTGCTCAGACAAGCCATGCTCTTCTAGATGTTTGTAGAAGATTCCATGCATTGGCTTATCTTTATGAAGTCTTAGGAGGAAGTCGACTTCGGTAGTTTTAATGTGGGATTTTAATTCTGCGGGAGCAAGTTCCGTAATGGACTGCTGACACCTACGCTTGAAGTCGAGTGTGAGGCAGAGCTCCTCGGCTGCTCGTTTCGCTGCGCTAAAAAGAAAGGCTCCTTTTCCCGCATTCTCGTGCTCTCGCACAAAGCGGATCAGGGGATCGGTGCTGTTCGTTACATAGCAGGCAGTGGCCAGTACTACTCTGTTGTGCAGACGCTCCAAACTCAATAGTCCGCGCCCTCCCAGGTGTCGCGGGAGGTATATTCGCGGGACAGAAGACTTAGGATGCAGGCTTCTCTCCATATTCATCCTTTTGCGGGTCTTCGTGTCGATTTCCTTCAGCTCGTTCACTTTCCAGTGTATAGCACCAAAGGTGTATAATAACAATGGGACCGCAAGCATGTTTGTGGCAGCGACTTTGTTCTTGCCGGACAGTTCTGACGACCAGATCTGCCGGAGTCGGTGCAAATACTTACGGCGGAGACACTCTTTAACCAATTCTGCCTCCTGGACATGACGCTGCGCCACTCCAAGGTTGGTATAAGTATCTCCGGCATGCAGTTGTCGCAAGATGCTCCCATCAACGAGCTACCGCTTCGTCCTTTCTTGAGGTGAACCAATGCACATTTGTCTGTCCCGAACTCCATTCCGAAAGCATGACTGTACTGCACCACCCTCAGCGATTGTTGTAGTTCGCGTTGGCCGGAGGCATAAAGTTTTAGGTCATCCATATAAAACGATGGGTGACCTTGTGCCTCCGGTTGTTTCCAGTGTTTTTAAAATATTTATTGGAATACCGTATATTTTGTTTTATTTTCAAACAAAACATTTTATTGTGAGTACAAAAATATAGAGTTCGATATATTTCATTTCAATAACAACTGAGATACCTAAGTCCTGAAGAATATAAATTGAAACAAAAAAAAACGTAAAAAAGCTTTTATTTAAATGCTCTTAAAACTATCACCTTATCGCCTCATTGTACACAATTTACTAGATCATAAAAGCTTGTCGCGAGATTCACGTAAGTACCTATAAGTATTTAATTAAATTGAAATTTTAACACAATTAAGCTTAGCAGATTGAGTTAGTCAATCAAATATGTACTAGTTCAATTACACAAGTAAATCGCACAAGCTTTATGATCATATAAATTGTGTATAATGGGGCTATAAGCTGTTAGAAAATTTTATCTGCTGCTTTTTAGAGCATTTAAGTATAAGCTTTTTCTAAAAAAGTTTATTTGTTCTAATTATTTTTTACGTTTTAGTCAATAACTTGCATTTATATTCTCCATACCATAAGAAAGCATAAATAACTTCAAAGATCGGCCATATTGGATTACGGGTGATGTCAAAATATTTCTTTACATATTCTCGGCAAGCCCTTTTATTTGATACCCATATTTCAGAAGTGTCACATTATTTTTCGAGTCACTCTCAACAAGCCCTTACATGGGATATCCATATTCTAGAATTGAGGTTTTGAATAAAGAAAAAAATATATTTTTTTGTGATAAATCGAAAGATCATGTATAAGTTTTATAACAAAACCGTTTTTGTTTTCTTTTTTTCGCAATAATTCAAAAGTTATATGAAAATAAAAATGGGTTTTTGAATCGAGTACCGAAAACACGCCGACGGCTCCCGAACCCGTGTGACGTATTGATGGTGGTTAAGATGCTCCTTTGACCAACGACATCCTACATCGATACTAGATTCTAGATTCCCAGCCAAACGTGAAAATACTTGCTAGTAACTATTTGTTGCAATATAGCCAATGAATGAAGTTTGCAGCTCAGGACGACCTCTACGATCGAAATAAATATCTTTTTGAATGTTTGAAATCAGATTACAGATTCCAGTAAGTAAGTAAGTACCTAATCAAATATGTCTTATTGAAACTATCTGGTGCATGTTCGGCTGGCCTAGTGGTTAGAGTATTGGCTAATGGATCCGTTGGTCTGGGTTCAAAGCTCAGCCTGTCCAATTTTTTTTTAATTTTTTTTATCAAATAATTCATTCATGTGCTTTTTGCACTTGTTATGTACATTTTTTCTACGATCAACATATTGTCACGACGGCCTCTTTTTGTACACCCAGGGAATCAAACTCGACGTAACTTTCACCGTTTTACTTCACAACTCGATACAAAATCTCTTAACCTTATCTCCACTAGATCTCAACTTAACTGACCCAACTACGCTACCCGTAGCCTTATATATACTTCATCGAACCATCTAGAGGATTCGATGACATTTCTAGAATCCATCCGTCATTCTCGAAAACTCTAGACGATTCGATGACGTTTACACTTCAAAAGATCTAACCTAGCACTTTGACTTTACATCATGTTTGACAACCAATGACAAGTAATACAAATACACGAATACCATAATATACAGTATGTTACATTCTTCCCCCCTTAGCGTTCGGCGTCCTCGACGAACAACTTCGATTCTTGTATCACCACAGACATCAGCATAGTCGACCTTCGGTTTTCCACTTTCCGTACATAACCTGTAGACTACGTCGTTGAGGCGCTTCATCACCACGTAGGGTTCCTCCTCATGGCGTTGTAGCTTCGGACATCTACCCTTCCTTCCGTCGTCTGTTGCAAGACCATACCAGATCATCTCGTAACTGCGATATTCTTTGCCCAACTTGCGTTTCTCATTTTCAGCTCCAGCAGGATTCTCTTTTCCTAGCTCTGTTATCATTTTCTTCAGTTGCACCTTTTCGCCTTGACGACTTTCACCTCTCGACACTTCCTTCTTCCCATCACTCAGGCTATTCTCCACTTCCTCTATGAGCCTGCTGAGTTCGTCTTCCACCTGCACAATCCTGTTCTTTTGCTTAACATTCTCGCTTTTGAGTTGCGTGGTCTGGTCCAAACCCCATGATGCGTCCTTGAGTGCAGCGCCAAACTCTGCTCCTATCCTCGGGTTTTCTTTCCTCAGTTGTGCCAATCTCTGTTCTAACTTTACATCGTAAAATGGCTTCGCTAATATTGCGGACACACCCTTCTTTGTATCCCCAGAGTAGGAGGTGGGGCAGTTTGGCGTGGGAAAATTTTGGAGACCGTGGGAAAATTTTAATGACCGTGGGAAACGGCGGCACCTTTGATGTGTGATTTATGAGAAATTTCTTTGACATGCGACACTAATTAGCATATTATTGACGACCGACCTGACAGACCGTGGGAAAATTTTGGCGGCCGTGGGAATAATTTAATGACCGTGGGAAATTCTTGGAGACCGTGGGAAAGTTTTAATTGTCGTGGGGGCGGTGATGTGAAAAGCAAACGGCACCGCCCACGCTTGGTGAGGTATCCTCCAGCCTCCAGCGCTTGGTCAGATACCCGCACGCTACTCCCCATGATTTTAAATAATATTTGCCCCATATGAAGTAAAGAAAATACCTCTGCTGTACCGGTGGCTTGAACCCCGACCGCCCGCCTAAAAGCCAAACCCGCTACCACTAGGCTACGAAGCCATGTACCGAACGTTTGCAAGAAATGAAATAAGGGTGAATAAGACAGACAACACCGGCATGCGGCTCGCAGTCGGGCGTCAAGTGGTCTGACTCAGTCGTACAGCAGTGAGCTACGGGGTGGAGTAGGTAGGTAGCCAGTATTTGAAGATTGCGTTTCATGATGAGGTCGTCGCGGAATCTCGGTCGATTATCGTCGAGTGGTCTGACTCGGTCGTATAGCAATATGCGATACCTTTGTAGCAGTTGTTCAGTTAATGTTGTACGATCTTGTCATCGGAGGGATGTGTCTTCATCGGTCGTCGTCAAGCGGTCGGACTCGGTTTTACATCAATGAGTTAAGGCCTGTAGTAAATATTCAGTATTTGAAGGCTACGTTTCATGATCGGGTCGTCGAGGAATCTTGGTCGATCATTGTCAAATGATCTGACTCGGCCGTATGGCAATGAGTTAAGGGCTGTAGTAGGCATCCAGTATCTGAAGGTTGTATTTCATGATGAGGTCGTCGAGGAATCTCGGTTGGCTATCTTAGAGTGGTGTGACACGGTTGTATAGCAACGAGCTACGAGCTGTAGAAGACATCCAGTATTTAAAGGTTGTATTTCATGATCCGGCCATCGAGGAACCTCGGTTGATCAGCGTCGAGTGGTCTGCCAAGGTCGTATAGCAATAAGCTATGGGTTGTAGTAAGTATCCAGTGTTTGAAGATTGTGTTTCATGATGAGGTCGTCGAGGAATCTCGGTCGATCATCCTAGGTTGGTTTGACTCGGTAATATAGCAATAAGCGACGCCTCGTAGAGGAGTCTACACCGATCGTCGTGGCGTAGTTTGCTTTTGTTCGTATAGCATTAGACAACGTCTTGTAATAATTTTTACGTTTTCTGATGTTTGAGTTTTATTATTATGTCGTCGAGGATTCTGTATCGTTCATCATCGTATGGCCTGGCTTGGTCGTATAGTACAGTCTCTTCGGTCGGCGTCGAGTGGACTTACTCGATCGTATATTATTAGGCCACTGTATTGAGTGTCCAGTATTCTGAAATTTGTCTTTCGGGTGTCTCGATCGGCGATCATCGACTGGTCTGACTCTGCTTTATGGGTGTGAGTCGGATGGTAGTGTAACGCTTTCTGTTAATGATAGGGATCTTAAATATACATGGAGACATATCCGAGAAGAAACTCTACGTTGACGGACCCCTTAAAGCTCTGGTCAAACTACAATTTTTTGGTTAATCAATTCTCTTTTTCTATTTTATGTTAAATAGATAGATCCTATACGAACGTCATATGGGGGTCCCCAGTCAACCTGGTATAGTTGTTATATTAAATAATGTGTAAGGAAAACGGGGCGATATATAGATGGACAAAAAAAGGAATATGTGCTTATCAGTCAGCAAAAGCTGTCCAAGGGAGACCACGAGGAGGTTAAGCACGCCTCCCTCAGGATAAAAGGATGATAAAGTGGAAAGCCCATGCACATACACACACGCCCACACGTGTCTAGTTTCCTATTTATTGTTAAGAGTGGTTATGCGCACCTGGATTATAATCTCTCTTTGTGCAATATCCATTGCAATACAACCTTTGATTTTAGAATCTGTTCATCTGTAAGTTTAGCAGGTGCCATCCAGCAATATACGAATGTTAAACAGTCCAGCTGCATGAATGCCAGACCCCAGGTTATTAAGAACAGTTCAGTAGCTGGAAGTGTTCACCGGTTTGACTAGTAATGGGTCTTTTCTAATTCGGTAGAGGAGTATACATATCAATTTTCTTTTATATACGTTTGTTTTTAATCTTCTTCTATTTTTGTCTTTTCTCTTATCTTTTTTTTTAATTTTTTAACATTCTCCAACAGCACGAACATCGGTCTCTAAGTTAATAAAGACAGTTCATTATTTCGTTGGAGTAGCATTGCCTCTTTTGTTTTGCCAGTGACAACCCCTCCCCCATACTTAGAAGACACCTGCTCATTCTTGGTCAGAAATAACAGTATTTCATCTATTTAATTAAAAAGCTGATGCACCTTTTCAGAAATATTATGTTGAAAACTGTGGTTTCCCAGCACGCACTGTTTATACTACACCACTCCATAAAATTCCAATGGACGCGGGGATTTAATCATGAGTGCGAGGTCTTTCCACTCTCTCAAAGGATGGGATAAACAAGGGAGTGGTTGGGATAAACTTATGAAGGATATATCATATCGTATCATTTTATTGGTCAAATCTCACAAATAAACACTGTATTTGCCTACAATAATCAACATCAGTAACAAAAATTGTCTTTACAATACGGCAAGTAAGATACAATATCATTTCATGAGCCATAGAATAATTATGTTTTAATTTTTTTGTATCCAAATGGCACTGAGCTGTAATCTGGTAGAAACTTTCGCTTTAAAGAATTTAGCTGATACTTTTTCTTGCAAGGTAGAGTGATAACTTCATGCTCCTGTGTTCGCCTGATCTGTTTAGACATAACGTAAATAGGTTCGTCTATATTTAAAACCATATCTTTGATTGTGTCAAAGTTGATAATACGAGACGCTTCGTAGGTGAGAGATATTCCTTTAACCTTGCAAACAGTTTTAAATGTCTGATCTCTGTTAGACCACAACTTATAACTATAATTTTTAGGCCCTCCAGACACAAACTCTGTGATATACGAGCCAGCCCCGTCTTTTTCTAATTCATCTGTCATTTCACCGATAAAATCGCCTGTAGGTATATCGTTCTCTCCAGGTCTTGATACGTAAATACAGGAATCTGTATCATAGTACAGGCATCGCTCCTGAAGTACCTCTAGATAGCTATATAGCTTCATTCTAGCTTGAGCTGTGACAAATGAAGCCACCACTACATTTACAGTGGCTAATGAATCATAAGCTTCTTTCCTGTACTCCCAATTGACAATCAATGTATTTTCATTGACAGGTAGTACAGTATTGATGTGCTTTGAAGGGCATGACATTAAATTAAAGAAATCTGATGGCTCGTTGATAATTGATGTTTTAGGTTGGTTCTCCCGCTGGCCAAACTTACCCCAAAATGAGTTTAGTATTAACTTTGCTAGAGACCTTAAACCTGGATTATCAACTATTTTAGAAAATTCTAGTAAAATATCTTCTCTTTCAAAAAACTGCTCAATGTACCTATCTCTTTCAGTCTGAGATTGAAAAGCCTGGGGCCAACCAGATGATTCTTGTTTCACCTTTATGAATTTATTCATCATAGCCGTAAACAACCCTTCTTCAGTACCTTTCTTAAATTGAACAGTATCGTATGCCCATACCTCGTATACCTCGATAAGCTAGTACCCCATCTCAATTGCTTTCACTACCTCTTCAACGACCCACGTCCCCGATAAAGCACGCTCATCCTCAGAGTGCACACATTCTCCACCGTTGAGGTTCTCTCCGCACTGTCTACACAGAACAAACATGAGCCTATTATTCATTTTCTGAGGTAACACAGGATGAAATAAGTCAGTAGGAGGTAGCACCTTACATTTAACAAGTCCAGAAATATCTGTTAATATGGGACATTCTTTTCCTACAAATACTTTCGGATGTCCTACAGGGAATTTTCCATACTTACAAACCCATGGGTAGAGGGAGCACACATCCACGTATTTTATCTTTTCATTACCTTGAATCTTGTAATACTTGCAGGAGTTTCCTGTACGACCACCGTAAAACGCATCTCTAGGATCTAGAGGTTCATGCAAAACAAGAGGATGATTTTCGGCGTAATGCTGTAATTTCATGTTTTCAGCCAATCGATTCTTAAATTCGCATTCCCACATTACGGTAACCTCAAATCCCAAAGACTTTAATCTTGCATTCTTAGCCATAGTCGCTTCGTAACGTGACTTCAGTGTTTCCGTTGGTTCTTCTTTTAGAGGTATATCTCTCTGATGCGTGAAACATTGAGGGCATCCATGGTAGTAGCATCCTTCAAATTCAAATATCTGTTTGGTATCTGGACTGTAACCATCTACCTTCACCCCACCCACGCGGGCCTCTTCTCCCTTTGCAGCATGTTGTATGTTTATGTTTCTACTTTTTTCCTCCAGTACCAACCACTTTATGGCCAGTTTTGATTGATTGTTTCGCATTCGGTATCCTCCCTTTGGAATTATTCCGATGGTGTTTGGCTGAAGAAAATTTCTTCTATACACTATATTACATGCTGATGCTATTGTCACCGCCTCCATAAATGGACATACACCGGTTTCCTCAATCAACATCTCTCTAAACTTTAGACATGACTGTGTCAGAATATCTACATCCGATACACAGTACTGTACAATTTCATTTTGGAAGTCGAAAACGTAGTTCTGCGCTACCATTTCAGAATGCCACTTTACCATTTCATTCCTTGCTTTTTCGTCTTTTAAATTATCCGGATCGTAAAACTTGAGAGCAGGGATAGGTCCGACATAATTTTTGTTTGCCGAGCAATTGAAGAGATGGGGAAAATAACCTTTTGACAGCTCTGCAAAACCAAATGCCTTAGGCAATTTAGAAAGGGCCATGTTGAAATAATTTAACGAATCGAGAAATTTCACGTTACCAACAGTCATGGATATCAACTTAGTACCCCTCATGATGAGATCAGGAGTGAAATCTGTGTTTGTTAGAATGCAATTGAGTACGAATTGATGATCGAAACCTCCTCCGTTATGTGCGATAACAAAAACATGTTTGAATTTTTTGCGAATTTGGAGAACATGATCCATAAATGTAGGAATAACTTTATTATCGCTGATAATTTTTTGCCTGAACCCGCAATTTTGGCAGTAATAAAGTTGTTGCCCCTTAATACAACTGAAACAACGCTGGTTCAATACACAAAGATTTGGTTCGTGAAGAAAGGACGTTACAATATCTTCCTTGTGATTTCTGGGAAGAACTTTTTGGCGAGATACTTCTTGGGTGGTTTCGAGATCATAAAAAATAAACAGAAAATCCTTGACCGGGGGTGCCTTAGTGTGTTTTTGTATGTAGCAAAGATGACCGGAAGGATTCTGTTTATTACAAATTTTGCAAAAGACTTCTCCACAGGTATGTAACCTGTTGGTAGGCACGATTTTAAAACATTCCTCACATCGACGGATTTTTTCACATATTCGGTATTGATAATGGTTTTCTAAACATGTTTGTCCGCGAAAGAACCTTTTACATGAGTCGCACTTTATCGATAATTCATCACCGGAACAACGAGGCGACTGTTGACATCCTGAACATGTTCCTCCGCATCTATGAGCCTTTTTCGAATTAAATGGAACATGACATTCTTCACAAAAATAACTACAACTAAATGCCGCTGTGAGCGAAGATATAACATTATAGTGATTATTATGATGAAGTAAGTTTAAAGAAGGACCGACACCAGAACCTTTAAATATTACATCACGACACTTTGATCCATATGCGTAAACAATAATTTTGTAATCTATCAAATGTCTTTGGAATTGTTGTAGCTGGGAAATGCCAGCTCCCTCTTCAGGTATGAAAACTCCAGAAGCCTCAGTCAGTAGCCTAGCTCTTTGCTCCTGTAATTTACCGACATCCTGGCGTACTTTTTTAAAATCAGGGTCCTTATCTGTTAAAGCTTTAGCGACCACAAGCGCACGAGGTAAGCACAAGTTGTCATTGGAAATAATACCTTTCCGTTTAATACATTCTTCGTTAAAAGAATTATATTTTAGAGTTCTAGATGATCCTCGACCCATTGGAAGACTCACAGATGTTATACCCAAGCAAAAGTTTTCAGTATTCAATCCACTAGAGTTAGATTGATATACAGAAGATATTAATTCCCATATGTCATTAACTGTTACCTCAGATACAGGTCTAAAACGCACCCAACCCTGTCCTCTAGAAAAGTCCTTGGAGCAGAAAGTGAATCCTACATAATCAGTAGGTTTTAAATCTTCCGTCCCCTTTAGTACAATCTGAGATATCGCATTTTTCACCCATGTGACAGGATCGGCATTATTAGGAACTGGTTTAATTTTGAACTCTAGTGTACGACCTTGCACACCGAATCGATGAACCTTTTTAGTGGTATCTCTAATCATCAAAAACTTTTCCATTGTTGATGTTCAAGGTTTATGATATTACACTAATTTGACGTCTTCAAAGTAATACTACTTAACAAGATGCGTCTGCACTACCGCACTGTTCAACGATCTGAAACAAAATAAGTGTTATTAGAAGTGCCCTTTTTATATACCATCTTAACAGCTGACTTAAATAACAGCCACGTATTCAATTGTGCATAATACATAAAATCTAATAAAAAACGATTCTGGCTCTCCGTTCGCTATTCAGTTAAGTAATTTAAAATTATTAGGGAAAGTTAACTCCAAAGATTTAATCTTTGAAAATTAATATTTCGAATACGAGTGACCTTTATAACACAACAATTTGCTTACCATTCCATCAAGTGAATCCATACGAGATACCTTCTAATGTGTTAAAATTAAAATGACTCTCGACTGTACGGCTAAGAGAGATGAGGTTTCAAGATAATTCAATCCTGAAATCATAGATCATACAGCGCGCATTTTAAAATTTGGAAAACCACCACCTAATAGACGAACAAAAACAAATCTGCCATTTCAGGGACCACAATTCACAAGACCGTCATCATGATTGGATATGAAACAATAGGTAAAACTATCATCTTAACATTTTTAATACAGACTATACCTGCTTTACTGAAGAGTACCTATCGGACCTAACTACGATGAATCGAATCAGAATCCACGGTTTCTATAAGAATATTCTTCTAAAAATTTCACTTCTGGTTTTTGTCTCATATTATTATCGAACAGCGTTATCAGACTCCATGATTTTTTCGGTTTTATACACTTACTACCCATTCACCTACAGTTGACACAAAGAATAACATAAGACTACATGGGGTACCCTCCTCTCCTCTCCTTTTCCAACTCACATCTCTCCTCACACCTTTGACCACTGCACCCCCCATCTCTCATCGCGACACCCCCATTCCCTTTCGCTGATCCTCTGTCCCCATAGACAAAACTTTCTTATCAACCATCACAGCCTTCTAACATGCTATTCTTAAAAGATATAATTGATAAAGCATACAAGTCAGGAAAAACGAATATTCTACCGAAAAACTCTCACTCACACACTCACTAAACGGACCGAAATACTGAAAAATAAATCGAAAAATCTCCACTTCTAACCTCAGCTCATTTATGAGATACCTAATACAACATTATCTTCGGATTATGATTTTTAATAAAAAAATCCTCCACCCCGTACCAACTCAACTGTATTCGAAGCAGTTGTCCTATATTATGAAATTATGAAACTAAAACTATATGAGGTGTGTCATATGACAAACAAAATGTTAACGACTGCAGATACACATCGCCACTACACTACCCTACCTCTTACTCAATCAAGAAACAAAAAGCATCACTATAATGAGTACCTTTTACGGATAAATATTCAGGCAAAACAGTTTCTTTAATCCCGCAATCAATATAAACTTTCTATTACTCTAGATGAAAACGAAATTGAAATATCGAAAAATAAATCGAAAATCTCCCCATCCAAGCCCTGATTGTGTCATAAAATAATTAACGCAACTTTATCAACAGATTCCGATATTTTTGTAAAAAAGACCCCCTCCACCATCTTCTGCAAACGTCGTTGAAACCACACGGTTTATGGTAACTATATTATGAATGTAAAACTGTAACACGTATACGATATCACAGGCAAAATGTTAGCGGATACAGGTAGACACTTCCTGCCACTGCCCCACCCGGCACTCAATAAAAAACAAAAACAAAAAAAGGCATCACTATAACGAGAACTTTTTACGGGGAAAGATACAGGCAATATTATTTTCCAATTCCAAAATCATTTAAGCTTGCTATAGATGGTATTGGTAAAATTGTACATGTCCGAAAAGCATTTCCGAAGAAAAGCTCTCATATCTCCTAAACGGGTTGAAATATCAAAAAATAAATAACAAAATCCCCCCCTCGAATCCGGGGGTTCTCATATGAAATGTCCAATCCAATAGCACTATCAGATTTTGATTTTCAGTAAAAACTCGTCACCACTACCATATCTCGGTAACAAACTGTCTTTGTGACCATAAATAGCGTTTATGAGTTTTATGACTGTGCTGAATCATGGAAGTAAAGTGTATGTCGTATACAGTCAGGGACAAAACGTTAGCGACCACACTGCCACACTACTTCATCAAAGACACGAGCTTTATTAGTAGCCAAGAAAACGAATATGACAAACGAAAATACATTTCTTAGTTAAAATCATTTATGCATACACTATCTATATGTTCATTATATGTAAAATTACCATACTCTATCATACAGACCTAAAACCTCACATCCTTTTACTGAAAAGACAAATAAATAAATGTACACTTACCTGATAAACCAGCAAAGCACTGGACAAACGGAGCAGAACCAGAAGAAAACACGTACTGAGATATATGCACTGGACCACGCTTTTATACTACTCAGAAGTACACGACTTCACTTTTTTTCTAGAACATTTACCAGACATAGATAGGTTCAAATTGTTCTTAGTCTGGCTTTCTTACAGACACTGCGTTCAAAACGGCCTTCACAATGGCTGTTGACCTAACGTATAGCCATGTGTACGCGTCGTTGTACTTTTCTGGAACGCGTCCACCCGGCTATACGTTAGGTCAACAGCCATTGTGAAGGCCGTTTTGAACGCAGTGTCTGTAAGAAAGCCAGACTAAGAACAATTTGAACCGATCTATGTCTGGTAAATGTTCTAGAAAAAAAGTGAAGTCGTGTACTTCTGAGTAGTATAAAAGCGTGGTCCAGTGCATATATCTCAGTACGTGTTTTCTTCTGGTTCTGCTCCGTTTGTCCAGTGCTTTGCTGGTTTATCAGGTAAGTGTACATTTATTTATTTGTCTTTTCAGTAAAAGGATGTGAGGTTTTAGGTCTGTATGATAGAGTATGGTAATTTTACATATAATGAACATATAGATAGTGTATGCATAAATGATTTTAACTAAGAAATGTATTTTCGTTTGTCATATTCGTTTTCTTGGCTACTAATAAAGCTCGTGTCTTTGATGAAGTAGTGTGGCAGTGTGGTCGCTAACGTTTTGTCCCTGACTGTATACGACATACACTTTACTTCCATGATTCAGCACAGTCATAAAACTCATAAACGCTATTTATGGTCACAAAGACAGTTTGTTACCGAGATATGGAAGTGGTGACGAGTTTTTACTGAAAATCAAAATCTGATAGTGCTATTGGATTGGACATTTCATATGAGAACCCCCGGATTCGAGGGGGGGATTTTGTTATTTATTTTTTGATATTTCAACCCGTTTAGGAGATATGAGAGCTTTTCTTCGGAAATGCTTTTCGGACATGTACAATTTTACCAATACCATCTATAGCAAGCTTAAATGATTTTGGAATTGGAAAATAATATTGCCTGTATCTTTCCCCGTAAAAAGTTCTCGTTATAGTGATGCCTTTTTTTGTTTTTGTTTTTTATTGAGTGCCGGGTGGGGCAGTGGCAGGAAGTGTCTACCTGTATCCGCTAACATTTTGCCTGTGATATCGTATACGTGTTACAGTTTTACATTCATAATATAGTTACCATAAACCGTGTGGTTTCAACGACGTTTGCAGAAGATGGTGGAGGGGGTCTTTTTTACAAAAATATCGGAATCTGTTGATAAAGTTGCGTTAATTATTTTATGACACAATCAGGGCTTGGATGGGGAGATTTTCGATTTATTTTTCGATATTTCAATTTCGTTTTCATCTAGAGTAATAGAAAGTTTATATTGATTGCGGGATTAAAGAAACTGTTTTGCCTGAATATTTATCCGTAAAAGGTACTCATTATAGTGATGCTTTTTGTTTCTTGATTGAGTAAGAGGTAGGGTAGTGTAGTGGCGATGTGTATCTGCAGTCGTTAACATTTTGTTTGTCATATGACACACCTCATATAGTTTTAGTTTCATAATTTCATAATATAGGACAACTGCTTCGAATACAGTTGAGTTGGTACGGGGTGGAGGATTTTTTTATTAAAAATCATAATCCGAAGATAATGTTGTATTAGGTATCTCATAAATGAGCTGAGGTTAGAAGTGGAGATTTTTCGATTTATTTTTCAGTATTTCGGTCCGTTTAGTGAGTGTGTGAGTGAGAGTTTTTCGGTAGAATATTCGTTTTTCCTGACTTGTATGCTTTATCAATTATATCTTTTAAGAATAGCATGTTAGAAGGCTGTGATGGTTGATAAGAAAGTTTTGTCTATGGGGACAGAGGATCAGCGAAAGGGAATGGGGGTGTCGCGATGAGAGATGGGGGGTGCAGTGGTCAAAGGTGTGAGGAGAGATGTGAGTTGGAAAAGGAGAGGAGAGGAGGGTACCCCATGTAGTCTTATGTTATTCTTTGTGTCAACTGTAGGTGAATGGGTAGTAAGTGTATAAAACCGAAAAAATCATGGAGTCTGATAACGCTGTTCGATAATAATATGAGACAAAAACCAGAAGTGAAATTTTTAGAAGAATATTCTTATAGAAACCGTGGATTCTGATTCGATTCATCGTAGTTAGGTCCGATAGGTACTCTTCAGTAAAGCAGGTATAGTCTGTATTAAAAATGTTAAGATGATAGTTTTACCTATTGTTTCATATCCAATCATGATGACGGTCTTGTGAATTGTGGTCCCTGAAATGGCAGATTTGTTTTTGTTCGTCTATTAGGTGGTGGTTTTCCAAATTTTAAAATGCGCGCTGTATGATCTATGATTTCAGGATTGAATTATCTTGAAACCTCATCTCTCTTAGCCGTACAGTCGAGAGTCATTTTAATTTTAACACATTAGAAGGTATCTCGTATGGATTCACTTGATGGAATGGTAAGCAAATTGTTGTGTTATAAAGGTCACTCGTATTCGAAATATTAATTTTCAAAGATTAAATCTTTGGAGTTAACTTTCCCTAATAATTTTAAATTACTTAACTGAATAGCGAACGGAGAGCCAGAATCGTTTTTTATTAGATTTTATGTATTATGCACAATTGAATACGTGGCTGTTATTTAAGTCAGCTGTTAAGATGGTATATAAAAAGGGCACTTCTAATAACACTTATTTTGTTTCAGATCGTTGAACAGTGCGGTAGTGCAGACGCATCTTGTTAAGTAGTATTACTTTGAAGACGTCAAATTAGTGTAATATCATAAACCTTGAACATCAACAATGGAAAAGTTTTTGATGATTAGAGATACCACTAAAAAGGTTCATCGATTCGGTGTGCAAGGTCGTACACTAGAGTTCAAAATTAAACCAGTTCCTAATAATGCCGATCCTGTCACATGGGTGAAAAATGCGATATCTCAGATTGTACTAAAGGGGACGGAAGATTTAAAACCTACTGATTATGTAGGATTCACTTTCTGCTCCAAGGACTTTTCTAGAGGACAGGGTTGGGTGCGTTTTAGACCTGTATCTGAGGTAACAGTTAATGACATATGGGAATTAATATCTTCTGTATATCAATCTAACTCTAGTGGATTGAATACTGAAAACTTTTGCTTGGGTATAACATCTGTGAGTCTTCCAATGGGTCGAGGATCATCTAGAACTCTAAAATATAATTCTTTTAACGAAGAATGTATTAAACGGAAAGGTATTATTTCCAATGACAACTTGTGCTTACCTCGTGCGCTTGTGGTCGCTAAAGCTTTAACAGATAAGGACCCTGATTTTAAAAAAGTACGCCAGGATGTCGGTAAATTACAGGAGCAAAGAGCTAGGCTACTGACTGAGGCTTCTGGAGTTTTCATACCTGAAGAGGGAGCTGGCATTTCCCAGCTACAACAATTCCAAAGACATTTGATAGATTACAAAATTATTGTTTACGCATATGGATCAAAGGGTCGTGATGTAATATTTAAAGGTTCTGGTGTCGGTCCTTCTTTAAACTTACTTCATCATAATAATCACTATAATGTTATATCTTCGCTCACAGCGGCATTTAGTTGTAGTTATTTTTGTGAAGAATGTCATGTTCCATTTAATTCGAAAAAGGCTCATAGATGCGGAGGAACATGTTCAGGATGTCAACAGTCGCCTCGTTGTTCCGGTGATGAATTATCGATAAAGTGCGACTCATGTAAAAGGTTCTTTCGCGGACAAACATGTTTAGAAAACCATTATCAATACCGAATATGTGAAAAAATCCGTCGATGTGAGGAATGTTTTAAAATCGTGCCTACCAACAGGTTACATACCCGTGGAGAAGTCTTTTGCAAAATTTGTAATAAACAGAATCCTTCCGGTCATCTTTGCTACATACAAAAACACACTAAGGCACCCCCGGTCAAGGATTTTCTGTTTATTTTTTATGATCTCGAAACCACCCAAGAAGTATCTCGCCAAAAAGTTCTTCCCAGAAATCACAAGGAAGATATTGTAACGTCCTTTCTTCACGAACCAAATCTTTGTGTATTGAACCAGCGTTGTTTCAGTTGTATTAAGGGGCAACAACTTTATTACTGCCAAAATTGCGGGTTCAGGCAAAAAATTATCAGCGATAATAAAGTTATTCCTACATTTATGGATCATGTTCTCCAAATTCGCAAAAAATTCAAACATGTTTTTGTTATCGCACATAACGGAGGAGGTTTCGATCATCAATTCGTACTCAATTGCATTCTAACAGACACAGATTTCACTCCTGATCTCATCATGAGGGGTACTAAGTTGATATCCATGACTGTTGGTAACGTGAAATTTCTCGATTCGTTAAATTATTTCAACATGGCCCTTTCTAAATTGCCTAAGGCATTTGGTTTTGCAGAGCTGTCAAAAGGTTATTTTCCCCATCTCTTCAATTGCTCGGCAAACAAAAATTATGTCGGACCTATCCCTGCTCTCAAGTTTTACGATCCGGATAATTTAAAAGACGAAAAAGCAAGGAATGAAATGGTAAAGTGGCATTCTGAAATGGTAGCGCAGAACTACGTTTTCGACTTCCAAAATGAAATTGTACAGTACTGT
This sequence comes from Callosobruchus maculatus, assembly GCA_951848785.1. Classification (NCBI taxonomy): domain Eukaryota; kingdom Metazoa; phylum Arthropoda; class Insecta; order Coleoptera; family Chrysomelidae; genus Callosobruchus; species Callosobruchus maculatus. Next base: position 8,078,474 of record CATOUR010000158.1, on the reverse strand, counting down.
GTATCGGATGTAGATATTCTGACACAGTCATGTCTAAAGTTTAGAGAGATGTTGATTGAGGAAACCGGTGTATGTCCATTTATGGAGGCGGTGACAATAGCATCAGCATGTAATATAGTGTATAGAAGAAATTTTCTTCAGCCAAACACCATCGGAATAATTCCAAAGGGAGGATACCGAATGCGAAACAATCAATCAAAACTGGCCATAAAGTGGTTGGTACTGGAGGAAAAAAGTAGAAACATAAACATACAACATGCTGCAAAGGGAGAAGAGGCCCGCGTGGGTGGGGTGAAGGTAGATGGTTACAGTCCAGATACCAAACAGATATTTGAATTTGAAGGATGCTACTACCATGGATGCCCTCAATGTTTCACGCATCAGAGAGATATACCTCTAAAAGAAGAACCAACGGAAACACTGAATTCACGTTACGAAGCGACTATGGCTAAGAATGCAAGATTAAAGTCTTTGGGATTTGAGGTTACCGTAATGTGGGAATGCGAATTTAAGAATCGATTGGCTGAAAACATGAAATTACAGCATTACGCCGAAAATCATCCTCTTGTTTTGCATGAACCTCTAGATCCTAGAGATGCGTTTTACGGTGGTCGTACAGGAAACTCCTGCAAGTATTACAAGATTCAAGGTAATGAAAAGATAAAATACGTGGATGTGTGCTCCCTCTACCCATGGGTTTGTAAGTATGGAAAATTCCCTGTAGGACATCCGAAAGTATTTGTAGGAAAAGAATGTCCCATATTAACAGATATTTCTGGACTTGTTAAATGTAAGGTGCTACCTCCTACTGACTTATTTCATCCTGTGTTACCTCAGAAAATGAATAATAGGCTCATGTTTGTTCTGTGTAGACAGTGCGGAGAGAACCTCAACGGTGGAGAATGTGTGCACTCTGAGGATGAGCGTGCTTTATCGGGGACGTGGGTCGTTGAAGAGGTAGTGAAAGCAATTGAGATGGGGTACTAGCTTATCGAGGTATACGAGGTATGGGCATACGATACTGTTCAATTTAAGAAAGGTACTGAAGAAGGGTTGTTTACGGCTATGATGAATAAATTCATAAAGGTGAAACAAGAATCATCTGGTTGGCCCCAGGCTTTTCAATCTCAGACTGAAAGAGATAGGTACATTGAGCAGTTTTTTGAAAGAGAAGATATTTTACTAGAATTTTCTAAAATAGTTGATAATCCAGGTTTAAGGTCTCTAGCAAAGTTAATACTAAACTCATTTTGGGGTAAGTTTGGCCAGCGGGAGAACCAACCTAAAACATCAATTATCAACGAGCCATCAGATTTCTTTAATTTAATGTCATGCCCTTCAAAGCACATCAATACTGTACTACCTGTCAATGAAAATACATTGATTGTCAATTGGGAGTACAGGAAAGAAGCTTATGATTCATTAGCCACTGTAAATGTAGTGGTGGCTTCATTTGTCACAGCTCAAGCTAGAATGAAGCTATATAGCTATCTAGAGGTACTTCAGGAGCGATGCCTGTACTATGATACAGATTCCTGTATTTACGTATCAAGACCTGGAGAGAACGATATACCTACAGGCGATTTTATCGGTGAAATGACAGATGAATTAGAAAAAGACGGGGCTGGCTCGTATATCACAGAGTTTGTGTCTGGAGGGCCTAAAAATTATAGTTATAAGTTGTGGTCTAACAGAGATCAGACATTTAAAACTGTTTGCAAGGTTAAAGGAATATCTCTCACCTACGAAGCGTCTCGTATTATCAACTTTGACACAATCAAAGATATGGTTTTAAATATAGACGAACCTATTTACGTTATGTCTAAACAGATCAGGCGAACACAGGAGCATGAAGTTATCACTCTACCTTGCAAGAAAAAGTATCAGCTAAATTCTTTAAAGCGAAAGTTTCTACCAGATTACAGCTCAGTGCCATTTGGATACAAAAAAATTAAAACATAATTATTCTATGGCTCATGAAATGATATTGTATCTTACTTGCCGTATTGTAAAGACAATTTTTGTTACTGATGTTGATTATTGTAGGCAAATACAGTGTTTATTTGTGAGATTTGACCAATAAAATGATACGATATGATATATCCTTCATAAGTTTATCCCAACCACTCCCTTGTTTATCCCATCCTTTGAGAGAGTGGAAAGACCTCGCACTCATGATTAAATCCCCGCGTCCATTGGAATTTTATGGAGTGGTGTAGTATAAACAGTGCGTGCTGGGAAACCACAGTTTTCAACATAATATTTCTGAAAAGGTGCATCAGCTTTTTAATTAAATAGATGAAATACTGTTATTTCTGACCAAGAATGAGCAGGTGTCTTCTAAGTATGGGGGAGGGGTTGTCACTGGCAAAACAAAAGAGGCAATGCTACTCCAACGAAATAATGAACTGTCTTTATTAACTTAGAGACCGATGTTCGTGCTGTTGGAGAATGTTAAAAAATTAAAAAAAAAGATAAGAGAAAAGACAAAAATAGAAGAAGATTAAAAACAAACGTATATAAAAGAAAATTGATATGTATACTCCTCTACCGAATTAGAAAAGACCCATTACTAGTCAAACCGGTGAACACTTCCAGCTACTGAACTGTTCTTAATAACCTGGGGTCTGGCATTCATGCAGCTGGACTGTTTAACATTCGTATATTGCTGGATGGCACCTGCTAAACTTACAGATGAACAGATTCTAAAATCAAAGGTTGTATTGCAATGGATATTGCACAAAGAGAGATTATAATCCAGGTGCGCATAACCACTCTTAACAATAAATAGGAAACTAGACACGTGTGGGCGTGTGTGTATGTGCATGGGCTTTCCACTTTATCATCCTTTTATCCTGAGGGAGGCGTGCTTAACCTCCTCGTGGTCTCCCTTGGACAGCTTTTGCTGACTGATAAGCACATATTCCTTTTTTTGTCCATCTATATATCGCCCCGTTTTCCTTACACATTATTTAATATAACAACTATACCAGGTTGACTGGGGACCCCCATATGACGTTCGTATAGGATCTATCTATTTAACGTAAAATAGAAAAAGAGAATTGATTAACCAAAAAATTGTAGTTTGACCAGAGCTTTAAGGGGTCCGTCAACGTAGAGTTTCTTCTCGGATATGTCTCCATGTATATTTAAGATCCCTATCATTAACAGAAAGCGTTACACTACCATCCGACTCACACCCATAAAGCAGAGTCAGACCAGTCGATGATCGCCGATCGAGACACCCGAAAGACAAATTTCAGAATACTGGACACTCAATACAGTGGCCTAATAATATACGATCGAGTAAGTCCACTCGACGCCGACCGAAGAGACTGTACTATACGACCAAGCCAGGCCATACGATGATGAACGATACAGAATCCTCGACGACATAATAATAAAACTCAAACATCAGAAAACGTAAAAATTATTACAAGACGTTGTCTAATGCTATACGAACAAAAGCAAACTACGCCACGACGATCGGTGTAGACTCCTCTACGAGGCGTCGCTTATTGCTATATTACCGAGTCAAACCAACCTAGGATGATCGACCGAGATTCCTCGACGACCTCATCATGAAACACAATCTTCAAACACTGGATACTTACTACAACCCATAGCTTATTGCTATACGACCTTGGCAGACCACTCGACGCTGATCAACCGAGGTTCCTCGATGGCCGGATCATGAAATACAACCTTTAAATACTGGATGTCTTCTACAGCTCGTAGCTCGTTGCTATACAACCGTGTCACACCACTCTAAGATAGCCAACCGAGATTCCTCGACGACCTCATCATGAAATACAACCTTCAGATACTGGATGCCTACTACAGCCCTTAACTCATTGCCATACGGCCGAGTCAGATCATTTGACAATGATCGACCAAGATTCCTCGACGACCCGATCATGAAACGTAGCCTTCAAATACTGAATATTTACTACAGGCCTTAACTCATTGATGTAAAACCGAGTCCGACCGCTTGACGACGACCGATGAAGACACATCCCTCCGATGACAAGATCGTACAACATTAACTGAACAACTGCTACAAAGGTATCGCATATTGCTATACGACCGAGTCAGACCACTCGACGATAATCGACCGAGATTCCGCGACGACCTCATCATGAAACGCAATCTTCAAATACTGGCTACCTACCTACTCCACCCCGTAGCTCACTGCTGTACGACTGAGTCAGACCACTTGACGCCCGACTGCGAGCCGCATGCCGGTGTTGTCTGTCTTATTCACCCTTATTTCATTTCTTGCAAACGTTCGGTACATGGCTTCGTAGCCTAGTGGTAGCGGGTTTGGCTTTTAGGCGGGCGGTCGGGGTTCAAGCCACCGGTACAGCAGAGGTATTTTCTTTACTTCATATGGGGCAAATATTATTTAAAATCATGGGGAGTAGCGTGCGGGTATCTGACCAAGCGCTGGAGGCTGGAGGATACCTCACCAAGCGTGGGCGGTGCCGTTTGCTTTTCACATCACCGCCCCCACGACAATTAAAACTTTCCCACGGTCTCCAAGAATTTCCCACGGTCATTAAATTATTCCCACGGCCGCCAAAATTTTCCCACGGTCTGTCAGGTCGGTCGTCAATAATATGCTAATTAGTGTCGCATGTCAAAGAAATTTCTCATAAATCACACATCAAAGGTGCCGCCGTTTCCCACGGTCATTAAAATTTTCCCACGGTCTCCAAAATTTTCCCACGCCAAACTGCCCCACCTCCTACTCCCCAGTAACCTTACTCAGTTCTCTCTTCTTCTTATCGATCTCAATTTCCAGCTGTGTAGTCTTCTGCTCCACGTTACTGTTTTCATTCTTCATATGCTTCATCTTGGAGCTACCATACTCTACTTCAGTCAGTGCGTTTTCCAGCTCTTTTTTTAGTCGAGCATTCTCATTTTCCAAATTCATCAGTCGCTGTTTAGTTTTACTATCAACTTCTCTTGCTTTAGACAAATCTTCCTTTCGCTTTTTCGCATCATCGACCTCGGCACTCAAATCTGTTCTCAGCTTCTTGTTTTCTGCTTCAAGCTGCGCCAACCTTTCTCTCAACTCATTCTTCTTGATTCCTTTTGGCTTTGTCATTCGCTTTGTTCAAGTTCTTTTTACAGAATGCATACTCAGCCTCCATCTGATTTATCTTCTGTTTGAGCATCGCATTTTCATCTTTAACTTGGTCGTATTCCCTCTCTGATTTCTTCAACTGATTCAAAGCTTCCAATCTCTTGATTTCGCCCTTCAAAGCAGAGACTTCTTTATTGAGCTTCCTCAAGGCTATTTCGTGTTGTTCGTCCTTCTTCAGCAGATTCTTTCTATTCGTTTCAAACTTGCTTTTAATATGCATACTTCTCCTTTCCTGAGAGGCAAGCAACTGCTTCATCCTATCCCTGTCTGCTCTAAGTTCCCTCATGGCTACTCCGTGTTGTTGTTGAAGTTTGGCAATACTTTCTTCATTCTTCTTTACTAAATTCTTTATGTCTCTATCAAACTGCTCCTTCATTGAGTTTATCGTGTCTTGCATAGATTTCATTTTGTTCGCATATTCATCCGCTTTTTCTACATCCGCTTGTATCTTATCAGCCTGGGTGCGGCAGCCTACCCTAAGATGCCCCTTCTGTCCACATTTCCAGCATGTAAACTTTTCAGCTCCTTCTAGGCTTGTGCGAACTGGGTTTCTTTGGAAGCTAGCACCTCTTCTTCCTGAAATAAACGGTGTGGCCCTGACTTCTGCTTCTGTATCTTGCTCGACAGCGCGCACCCTCCTTGTCATTCGCATGGCTTTTATGTCAGCTTCAATTTGCAAAGCCTTGATCACAGCATCTTGTAAATTTATGGGACTGGATAGTTTTACCATTCGTTGAACTTCCGCGTCTGCAATGCCTTCGACAAACTGACGAGCAGCAACGTATTCCTGTGTCTCGATGGGACTGCTGACGAATGCTCGTTTAGCTAAGCTTTGGACTTCGTATGCAAATGTGGTTAAATCTTCCTTGGGTTGTTGTGTCCGGTTATGCAACTGGCCATGCAACAGCTCTGTTAAGTGTGCATCTCCAAAACGTAACTTTAGTGCAGATGTTATCTTATCATAGTCACGTAAATCTGACGAGCAGAGATTTTCCAAAATAGCTGCGGCAGAGTCTCTTAGCATGGATGTAAGCACACAAGCTTTTTCTTCATTTGACCAGTTATTCATACGAGCGATATTTTCAAATTGCATATAATAAATGTCCCAGGACGTTTTGCCGTTGTACGGATAGGGCTTTGCTACTACGCCACTGTGTCTATCAGGAAAAGCGGGTGGTACAGCTGTTAAACAACGCTCACCTGCACCAAGTTCTCGCAGTTCCTCTCTGACGATTTCCTTGACACGATCTTCCACTTGGTGTAGTTGTTCACGCTCACCTCCACTAAGTTCTCGCATTTCATCTCTTACGATTTGTTTAACACGATCCTCCACCTGCTGTAGCTGTTCCTCGACGCGTGTCTCTATTGCACTAATACGCTGGTCTTGATTTTCTAATGCCTGACTCACGGCTTGGTTCTGCTCCTCCAGCCTAGCCATCACCAGTTCCTGTCCACTTTTCAAGTCATTCTTCAAACCCACAACTGCCTCATCCTGGTGTTGTTTTAACTTTTGCTCAAGGTCCTCTTGGTGGTGCTTTAGCTTCTCTTCTAGGCTCACGACTGCCTCGTCCTGGTGGTTCTTTAGCTTTTCTTCCAGGTTTACGACGGTTGCTTGCATAACGGCTGCCTGGCTCTCTTGGTGGTGCTTTAACTTTTCTTCCAGGTTCATGGCGGTCGCTTGCATAACAGCTGCTTGCTCGTCCTGGTGCTGCTTCAACTTTTCTTCACCCTTTTCGAAGCTGTTTCTCATATCTGCCTTCATTTCTTGTATCATAGCCATCAATGCACTCATTTCGGACGCCATAGCTCTTGTAACTGGCATTAACTGACGTTGTACTCACTTCTTCTTTCCTTTTCCTGGCTCGATTCGTTGGATGATCCCACACTTCCGACACCACTTGTCACGACGGCCTCTTTTTGTACACCCAGGGAATCAAACTCGACGTAACTTTCACCGTTTTACTTCACAACTCGATACAAAATCTCTTAACCTTATCTCCACTAGATCTCAACTTAACTGACCCAACTACGCTACCCGTAGCCTTATATATACTTCATCGAACCATCTAGAGGATTCGATGACATTTCTAGAGTCCATCCGTCATTCTCGAAAACTCTAGACGATTCGATGACGTTTACACTTCAAAAGATCTAACCTAGCACTTTGACTTTACATCATGTTTGACAACCAATGACAAGTAATACAAATACACGAATACCATAATATACAGTATGTTACAATATATATGTTTTTGAAACAAATTCTATCAGACATATTACTTGCACTGCGTAGTGCAAAAACTAAGTACAGGACGCGGTGGACAATTCAAAAAATCAGTTCAAATGGTGTTTGTCCGTCAATATCAACCGCCAATATTTTTTTTAAATGTAATAGTTGGTTAATAAAACAAAATCCATTCATTTTTTAAGTTTTTAATATATACATAAAATAAAACTCGTGATCACAACAGTCTTCTGTTTATCACTTGGTATTTTTATTTATTTAACTTTGAGCAACGAAGCTTAATAATTAAATTTTCATAAAAATTTGACAAACAAAAATATATAAACGCAATGCAAACAAACAAAACTTATTCTTCTATGAATTTCAATGTTATAATTATCTTTACTGTACGTAGATGCTTGTCTGTTAAAATATTTGTTAGTAATTTCATCTTATATGAAATGAATCCAATTTTTTTTAATAAATTATTAATATGTACATCCCAACGTAAGTGTGAGTCTAAATATATTCCTAGATACTTTATACTTTTTTCTATGTTCGGGACTAAAAAATATAGTTTTTTTTTGTTTACTTGAAGTGCTAGCTCTTATGTAAAATAATTATACTTATAGTTTATTTATCGCATAAGTATTTATTATCCATAATAATATTAAATAATAAAATAATTATTTTAAGTTTTGGTCATGAAACTCATAGAAAAATAAGTTTTGTTTGTTTGCATTGCATTTTTATATGTTTATTTGTTAAATTTTTATGAAAATTTAATTATTAAGCTTCATTGCTCAAAGTTAAATAAATAAAGATAACAAGTGATAAACAGAGGACTGTTGTGATTACGAGTTTGACTTACTTTATGTTTATATTAAAAACTTAAAAAATGAATGGATTTTGTTTTATTAACCAACTATTACATTTAAAAAAAATATTGGCGGTTGATATTGACGGACAAACACCATTTGAACTGATTTTTTGAATTGTCTACCGCGTCCTGTACTTAGTTTTTGCACTATGCAGTGCAAGTAATATGTCTGATAGAATTTGTTTCAAAAACATATATATGTTGATCGTCGAAAAAAATGTACATAACAAGTGCAAAAAGCACATGAATGAATTATTTGATAAAAAAAAATAAAAAAAAAATTGGACAGGCTGAGCTTTGAACCCAGACCAACGGATCCATTAGCCAACACTCTAACCGCTAGGCCAGCCGAACATGCACCAGATAGTTTCAATAAGACATATTTGAATAGCTACTTACTTACTTACTGGAATCTGTAATCTGATTTCAAACATTCAAAAAGATATTTATTTCGATCGTAGAGGTCGTCCTGAGCTGCAAACTTCATTCATCGGCTATATTGTAACAAATATACACTAGTTACTAGCAAGTATTTTCACGTTTGGCTGGGAATCTAGAATCTAGTATCGATGTAGGATGTCGTTGGTCAAAGGAGCATCTTAACCGCCATCATTACGTCACACGGGTTCGGGAGCCGTCGGCGTGTTTTCGGTACTCGATTCAAAAACCCATTTTTATTTTGATATAACTTGTGAATTATTGCGAAAAAAAAGAAAACAAGAACAGTTTTATTATAAAACTTATATATAATCTCTCGATTTATGACAAAAAAAATTGATTCAAAACCTCAATTGCATCAAAAATAGCTATTCCATCTTGGATGGCTCGCCATATTGGATTTAGAATGACGTCGCATCATTTTTCCATTTACACTCAACAAGCCCTTCCATTTGATACCTATATTGTAGAAGTGCATAAAAATAACTATTTCGCCATCTTGGATAGTCCTCCATATTGGATTTAGAATGACGTAACATTTGTTACGGGAGTGAAATGATCCACAGCCACAAAACTGCGAACAGTGCGGCGCGTCGATAAAGTCGTGCGCGCATATTAGTACAGTCAATTTTTATCAATTAATAACTGGGTAGCTAAAATAAACATTAATAAAGAAATAGGATTACCACGGTAACCGGTAATATCATCATGCTAGCGGAGTTGATTATTCGCCCGTAGAGGATGCTGCAGGGGCGCATTTTTAGGTACATATTAGCGAAATAGTATATCGGACTAACTTCAATAATTTTTTTTCACGATTTACTGACGATGTCACAAATGATTTCCAATTGTATACGATTACCACGGTAACCAGTAATATCATCATGCTAGCGGAGTTGGTTGTTCGCCCGTAGGGGGTGCTGCAGGGGTGCATTTTTAGGTACATATTAGCAAAATAGTATATCGGACTAACTTCAATAATTTTTTTTCATGATTTACTGACGATGTCACAAATGATTTCTAATTGTATACGATTACCACGGTAACCAGTAATATCATCATGCCAGCGGAGTTGATTGTTCGCCCGTAGGGGGTGCTGCAGGGTTGCATTTTTATGTACATATTAGGAAAATAGTATATCGGACTAACTTCAATAATTTTTTTTCATGATTTACTGACGATGTCACAAATGATTTCTAATTGTATACGATTACCACGGTAACCAGTAATATCATCATGCCAGCGGAGTTGATTGTTCGCCCGTAGGGGGTGCTGCAGGGGTGCATTTTTAGGTAAATATTAGCGAAATAGTATATCGGACTAACTTCAATAATTTTTTTCTCGATTTACTGGCGATGTCACAAATGATTTCCAATTGTATACGATTACCACGGTGACCAGTAATATCATCATGGTAGCGGAGTTGATTGTTCGCCCGTAGGCGGTGCTGCAGGGGTGCATTTTTAGGCACATATTAGCGAAATAGTATATCGGACTAACTTCAATAATTTTTTTTCACGATTTACTGACGATGTCACAAATGATTTCCAATTGTATACGATTACCACGGTGACCAGTAATATCATCATGGTAGCGGAGTTGATTGTTCGCCCGTAGGCGGTGCTGCAGGGGCGCATTTTTAGGTAAATATTAGCGAAATAGTATATCGGACTAACTTCAATAATTTTTTTTCTCGATTTACTGACGATGTCACAAATGATTTCCAATTGTATACGATTACCACGGTGACCAGTAATATCATCATGCTAGCGGAGTTGATTGTTCGCCCGTAGGGGGTGCTGCAGGGGTGCATTTTTAGGTAAATATTAGCGAAATAGTATATCGGACTAACTTCAATAATTTTTTTTCACGATTTACTGACGATGTCACAAATGATTTCCAATTGTATACGATTACCACGGTGACCAGTAATATCATCATGCTAGCGGAGTTGATTGTTCGCCCGTAGAGGATGCTGCAGGGGCGCATTTTTAGGTAAATATTAGCGAAATAGTATATCGGACTAACTTCAATAATTTTTTTTCTCGATTTACTGACGATGTCACAAATGATTTCCAATTGTATACGATTACCACGGTGACCAGTAATATCATCATGCTAGCGGAGTTGATTGTTCGCCCGTAGGGGGTGCTGCAGGGGTGCATTTTTAGGTAAATATTAGCGAAATAGTATATCGGACTAACTTCAATAATTTTTTTTCACGATTTACTGACGATGTCACAAATGATTTCCAATTGTATACGATTACCACGGTGACCAGTAATATCATCATGCTAGCGGAGTTGATTGTTCGCCCGTAGGGGGTGCTGCAGGGGTGCATTTTTAGGTAAATATTAGCGAAATAGTATATCGGACTAACTTCAATAATTTTTTTTCTCGATTTACTGACGATGTCACAAATGATTTCCAATTGTATACGATTACCACGGTGACCAGTAATATCATCATGCTAGCGGAGTTGATTGTTCGCCCGTAGGGGGTGCTGCAGGGGTGCATTTTTAGGTAAATATTAGCGAAATAGTATATCGGACTAACTTCAATAATTTTTTTTCTCGATTTACTGACGATGTCACAAATGATTTCCAATTGTATACGATTACCACGGTGACCAGTAATATCATCATGCTAGCGGAGTTGATTGTTCGCCCGTAGGGGGTGCTGCAGGGGTGCATTTTTAGGTACATATTAGCAAAATAGTATATCGGACTAACTTCAATAATTTTTTTTCATGATTTACTGACGATGTCACAAATGATTTCTAATTGTATACGATTACCACGGTAACCAGTAATATCATCATGCCAGCGGAGTTGATTGTTCGCCCGTAGGGGGTGCTGCAGGGTTGCATTTTTATGTACATATTAGGAAAATAGTATATCGGACTAACTTCAATAATTTTTTTTCATGATTTACTGACGATGTCACAGATTATCTCCAATTGCATACGATTACCACGGTAACCAGTAATATCATCATGCTAGCGGAGTTAATTGTTCGCCCGTAGGGGGTGCTGCAGGGGTGCATTTTTAGGTACATATTATGCAAAATAGTATATCGGACTAACTTCAATAATTTTTTTTCATCATTTACTGACGATGTCACAGATTATCTCCAATTGCATATGATTACCACGGTAACCAATAATATCATCATGCTAGCGGAGTTAATTGTTCGCCCGTAGGGGGTGCTGCAGGGGCGCATTTTTAAGTACATATTAGCAAAATAGTATATCGGACTAACTTCCATAATTTTTTTTCATGATTTACTGACGATGTCACAGGTTATCTCCAATTGCATACGATTACCACGGTAACCAGTAATATCAACATGCCAACGGAGTTGATTGTTCGCCCGTAGGGGGTGCTGCAGGGGTGCATTTTTAGGTAAATATTAGCGAAATAGTATATCGGACTAACTTCAACAATTTTTTTTCATGATTTACTGACGATGTCACAAATGATTTCTAATTGTATACGATTACCACGGTAACCAGTAATATCATCATGCTAGCGGAGTTGATTATTCGCCCGTAGAGGATGCTGCAGGGGCGCATTTTTAGGTACATATTAGCGAAATAGTATATCGGACTAATTTCAATAATTTTTTTTCATGATTTACTGACGATGTCACAAATGCTTTCTAATTGTATACGATTACCACGGTAACCAGTAACATCATCATGCCAGCGGAGTTGATTGTTCGCCCGTAGGGGGTGCCGCAGGGGTGCATTTTTAGGTACATATTATGCAAAATAGTATATCGGACTAACTTCAATAATTTTTTTTTCATGATTTACTGACGATGTCACAGATTATCTCCAGCTGCATATGATTACCACGGTAACCAATAATATCATCATGCTAGCGGAGTTGATTGTTCGCCCGTAGGGGGTACTGCAGGGGTGCATTTTTAGGTACATATTAGCAAAATAGTATATCGGACTAACTTCAATAATTTTTTTTCATGATTTACTGACGATGTCACAGATTATCTCCAATTGCATATGATTACCACGGTAACCAATAATATCATCATGCTAGCGGAGTTAATTGTTCGCCCGTAGGGGGTGCTGCAGGGGTGCATTTTTAGGTACATATTATGCAAAATAGTATATCGGACTAACTTCAATAATTTTTTTTCATCATTTACTGACGATGTCACAGATTATCTCCAATTGCATATGATTACCACGGTAACCAGTAATATCATCATGCTAGCGGAGTTAATTGTTCGCCCGTAGGAGGTGCTGCAGGGGCGCATTTTTAAGTACATATTAGCAAAATAGTATATCGGACTAACTTCAATAATTTTTTTTCATGATTTACTGACGATGTCACAGGTTATCTCCAATTGCATACGATTACCACGGTAACCAGTAATATCAACATGCCAACGGAGTTGATTGTTCGCCCGTAGGGGGTGCTGCAGGGGTGCATTTTTAGGTAAATATTAGCGAAATAGTATATCGGACTAACTTCAACAATTTTTTTTCATGATTTACTGACGATGTCACAGATTACCTCCAATTGCATATGATTACCACGGTAACCAGTAATATCATCATGCCAGTGGAGTTGATTGTTCGCCCGTAGGGGGTGCTGCAGGGGCGCATTTTTAGGTACATATTAGCAAAATAGTATATCGGACTAACTTCAATAATTTTTTTTCAAGATTTACTGACGATGTCACAGATTATCTCCAATTGCGTATGATTACCACGGTAACCAATAATATCATCATGCTAGCGGAGTTGATTGTTCGC